>OZ002743.1:122493491-122661468 GCA_963924295.1 Dioctria rufipes
ATTCGCACGTAAGTCATAGAGGGTCCTCATCCGACTGGCATTTACTGCTAATTTTGTCCTCGTGGCTTCTTGTACATCAGCTCTCCTTTCCAATGGGGCTCTGATATTACACTTATACATTTCCTTTCTGCTGCTATGTGGCGGCCCTTTGTAAGAAGCACACACAGTGCATCTGCGACACCACTTCTCCACATCCTCCTGCATATGTAGCCAATAAAACTTTTCTCGTATTTTAGAAATTGTTTTATTCACTCCCAAATGTTCTCCAGATGTTCCACGATGTATTTTACCTAGAACATCGTTGACCTTTGATGCCGGCAAGACTATTTGCATTCGGAATGATTTACCGTTAGGTGCCTCCCTTTTGCGTTTTAAAATACCGCATTCCACATGAAGAGAATTCCATTGAGCCCAGTAGCTTTTCAGATTTTCACTCATCCCTGAAATACCCTTCCATTCTGGTTTTTCTATATCTGCTTTCCAAGTAAGAATAGGCCATATGTCCGGATCTTCTCGTTGCGCTGTTCGCAAGTTCTCGATGTCCCAACCTATTGATGGTTCCACAGTTACCAACTGTATAGTTGCTGTTGTTTCTTTTTCTTCCACCCGGCCGCAATGTTTGCATTCAAGTTTGCATGGACGTTGTACAAAGGCTTCTGCATTTCCATGAATAAGTCCTTTCCTATGTTGCATCTCAAAGCCATAAGGTTGGAGTCTAGTCGCTCCAAGAATAGCTTGCTCTCTAGTTCGCCAACTTGGACATTCTTCTCTTTCTTTCTTCTCTGTTGATTCCCTTCGATGGCGCTTCCTGCAGTCGCTTTGAAGGTGTCCCAATTTATTACAATCCCAGCATCGAAGAACACTACGTGAAGGGTTGCTCATTGATAACTGCAATCTATTGCAAGTCTGCTGCCCAGCTCGATATCTTTGCAATTCCACTCTCCTCTCTTCATCTAGGGATTCCACTCGTCGGCGTTTTCTGCAGTCCCTTTGTAGGTGTCCCGGTCTATTACAATTCCAGCATTGCAGAATACCACGTGAAGGAGTGCTCTGTGATGGCTGCATTCTATTACAAGTACATTCGTTCACCGAAATTGCTCTCATTCGTACTGCACTCCGTGAAGCTTGTCTGGCGCATTCATACACTAATGCATAGGCTAGTGCTTCTGCTGTTGATTTCTTCCCTGCTATCTTTAATGCATGTTGTAAGTTTTGATCTGCAATAGCGTTCACAAATGCCTTCGTCGCCACTTCATTGAGAAAATCCGCATTCATGCTGGAGTATGAAAGATGCGCTAATCTTTCCACATCACCCTGCAATTGTTGCAGTGATTCGCCATGATTTTGAATCCTGTTGCGTAACTGTAGGCGATATACTTGCTGCATGTGTTCATCTCCGTAACGTAATTCTATCGCCTGTACTAATGAAGAGTAATCACGTTGATTTTCAATTGGTACAGTTTGTAAGAGTTCTGACGCAGGAGCTCGAAGTGCTAACACCAGAGCTATAGCTTTGTCTTCATTATTCCACCCATTTACATCTGAAGCTGCCTCAAATTGTCTCTTGAAGATATGCCACGAATTTTGTCCATCAAATATTGGAGGCTTCATTCTACCTGCACCGGATATTTCAGCTGCTACGTTTAGAGGCTGACGATGCCTTATTCTTTCCAGATCTGCTTTAAAGTTATCAAGCTGTTCCGTGACATTTTGTTGTACTCCCGACACTTGTTGTCGAACTTCCCAACACTTCCTGCTGGATTTCTTCAATTTTCACATTTTGTTCGTCTAATGAACCTTTGATCTTCTGTTCCTCCAAACAAGTTTCTAGACAATTCTGCAGAGAATTCTTTTGTTCAACAAAAGCATTCTTTTGTTCGTCCATAGATTTCTTCTGCTCATCTAACCGGGATTCCAGAGAATTCTTTTGTTCCTCAAAAGCATTCTTTTGCTCATCTAAACGGGATTCTAGAGAATTCTTTTGTTCCTCAAAAGCATTCTTTTGCTCATTTAGACGGGATTCCAGAGAATTCTTTTGTTCCTCATTGGAATTCTTCTGTTCATCAAAACGGGCTTCCATAGATTTCTTTTGCTCCTCTAGAGAATTCTTTTGTTCGTCAAAACGGGCTTCCATTTTGCTCATTAAAGCACTCACAAGCTGTTCCATTTTCATTGTAGGCTCTTCTTCAACTTCGGTTTCTTCCAAGTTCTCTTCGAAAACAAATGTTTCAGGACTCTTGCCTTCCTCTATCAAAGCTTGTCTGAGTCGCTCGACCAGCACTTTCTTTGCACCTGTCGTTTGTAAAGACCGGTTCCCTAACTCCACTTTCAAATCCTGCGTTCGAAGCTCCTCGAACTTTCGCCCCATTACTTTAGTAATTCACTTAAAGTTGAATATAAATTATTTTCCAGAACTTTCAAAATTTAACACAATTTCACAAAATTAATCACAGTTTGAATTTTTAAATCAATTGCCACCACTTTATTTCGCGAATTTATTTCACTTCTGACACCAGTTGTTGCGAGCGTGGCCTTTGGTTCGTTATTTAAAACACAATATTAAATACTTATTATATAAGTTCTTTATTTCTCTCTAATCATACAAAATTCATAAACTTTCTATTAATCAACTCAACTTCACTTCAACTTCGCTAATACTGTACTTTCAATTATCGCAATCTAATTACAACACTTTCGCACGTTTATTACTTTCACTTGTTAACACTGCAACGTCTAAGACAACACTTTTATTCTGGCTATGACAACTGTTATATTTATACCCTAGAAACTCTCCAGATTATTCTCGAGTGTTCTATTTTCCAGAAGCTTCTTAACTGTTCTATTCATTCTATTCATTCTATTCCTGAACCTTCCTGTAGATACCATAATCAATTCTCCGAACCTGAAGTCGTTTACTCTCCATTGCCAGTAGATGTCACCAGTTGTCTCTTTCTATTCCACGTAACAATATATATAAATATAAATCATGTTAACCTTGATATCAAATCAAGCAATATCGACATTTTGAATAACGAAAAAAATCTAAATGTTGAAAAGAAATTAGACACAAACCCTAAATGCTTATAAATTTATCTCCAATCGATAGTAGGTATCTATTCTTCAAGATCTCCATTTGATATCAAACATGCCATGTTTCAACACCCCACCCCGTTCCGGGTTACAACCCGTAACCCAAAATGTTCTCAAATAAAAAAAAAATTATGGAAATCCGTGAATGTGTGACGATATTATGTGAGCATAAAAAAACACATCGCTTAAAAATTAAAGTCGCCGGAAGAACAATTTTAAGACAATTAGATAACCCAAAGAACTAAAGAAGAGAATTCACAAGAATTGCTGACCGTACTCATCAAAAGTATACATCATCACGGCCATTCATTATAAAGTACATATAAAGTGACGAGTTAGCCAGCCCAAGCATGCCACACGCGCCGCGCGTGGATGTGTGTATATGAGTGTGCATATGTGTGTGTGTGTATATGCGTGTCACAGGCCTGGGTGCGACCTCCCCCTCCACCACCCATCTCTTACTAATAGTATTTGGTTATATAGGGTGGTATTACAGTATCAGCGTAAACGATTTTAGCATTGCATGAAATGACTAAAAATTTCAGACACAATGTAAAAAGGGGCTAAGTCAAAACCGTTACATTATTTGCCTACTTTCCATAAAGTGTCTAGACTTTTCGTGAAATGCTGAGTTACGTCAAATGTCTACGACATATATACTTTATAATCAATGACTTAGATTTAATATTCCCTTCACTCACAATGTGAACAAAGTTAAAATACCACTGCAATTAAGCTACGGTGTATCAAAATAAGTTACCATCTACTGATGTATTACATAATAGACTGCTTATTGTAAGTAAGGGCTACAACGATGGGGTGGGTTTGAACCCCTAAAGCCCACCCCATCTATACGGCCGTGCTATCAGTATTTCTATGCGTTATAAACAAAATAAAAAACTATTTATGAAATATACGAGCTCCAACTATTTTATAAATATTGAACATTGAGTATTTTACGAAAGCTGTACCCAGTAAAACAATTATGAACGGTTCACCATCTTTATCAACACGTACAAGAAATAATTGTTCAGTCGAACAGTAAAAGATATAATTATCTTAAAATTCAAATTTATTCATACATAGTAAGGACTGAGCTCCTTTGCTCACCTGCGTCAAGACCAAAAATTATGTCACTCTCAATTTCCATATTTCCAAATGATTCCGTCTCAATACGATCAGAACTCCCGAGGGTAGAGAAAGCCGATTCGCATGAAGGTGTAGATGAAACGTTATGCTCCTCTTTATCTATACTCCTTCCGGTAATAACATCAGCTAAATTAAATACGACATCTTCACTGGAATCAGCACTTTCTAAAGAACTTCCTATAGAACCTTGAATCAAACTATCTGAATCTTTTAATGAAAGTGAATTGATATCGGAAGAACTGGTAAAGCAAACACACTCTGACCCCTCATTCTCGAATAACTCTTGCATCGCCAGTATATTCTCGTCAATTATGTCCTGTTGGTAGCCAACAAAAATGTTTTTTGTATGCCTACAATTCTTAAGTATCCATTTCTTTTCTCTTGGAGTTACATTGCGCACCACTTCTTTATCTTGCGCTGACATAATGTAGCCACTTACTGGATCGTAAAACCCTTCTTCAGTATCATACCAACCTTCAGGTATTTTGCGTGGTGGATCATGCGACGTAATACTCAATTCTCCCACAGGAGGAATTCCACCTTCTACACAAACCTGGTATCGTCTGTCGGGATATTTACAGTAGCTCCAGTCTTTTTCTACATAACGAGCTCCATCCGCAAACTCCATGTCATATTTATCGCATTTTCCATTTATGAATTTTCCACGAAGTGTAAATAAAGATGGGAGTGTCAATGTTCCTTCTCCATGAAACATCCCATTTTTGAACTGTCCTAAATATTCAGTGCCATCAGCAAACTTATATTCTCCAAAACCATCCATTGTGTCATATTCGTTGTACTGGCCTTTGTACGAGCTTCCTGTGCAAAATTCTTTCATTTTTGGTTTCAGATCCATTTTAAATTGAAAAAGTAGAACGGTCGAAATAAATTTGTTTACTAGAATTATTTTGGACCTTAAAAAAAGTGGGAAGAGTGCGGGAATCTGAAAGAGTTCCTTATAATAGGAAGAGAAATATGTATAAAATCTTTCTCAAACAAATTTGAATTGACAGAATGTTTCAGACTATGACAGGTTACTGCGAATCGTTTCTAACGAGTACAGTGTAGCCAGTGTTAATATGACGTATAGTATTGTTGCGAGCGTGGCTTTTGGTTAAAACACAATATTAAATATTTAATATACAAGTTCTTTATTTTTGCTTTACACTTATAAAATTCACAACCTTCAATTAATCAACTCAACTTTAATTATCGCTAATACTGTACTTTCAATTATCGCACTCCAATTAGAACGCTTTCGCCTGTTTATTACTTTCGCTTGTTAACACTGCAATGACTAAGTCAAGACTCTTTTTCTGGCGGTGACAACTGTTATATTTATATCCCAGAAACTCTCCAAGTTCTTCTGGAGTGTTCTATTTCAGAATCTTCTTGACTATTCTATTCCGGAACCTTCCAGAAGTTGTTTACTCTCCATTTCCAGTAGATGTCATCACTAGTCTCTTTCTGTTGCATGTAACAGTATGATTGTCCTAGGTGTTTTACGTGTGTACCTGATATGATTGAATCAACCACACGCGGATCTTCACGCATCGATTAGTTATTGAACCGACAATCAACGCCCTTAAGAGACATTACTGACTTGATAAGTTCCAGTCAGGTCAGGCCAGTGAATGCTTGGCGTTCTTACTGGTTGAAACGAGATCTATTTAAATTCTTTGAACGTTCTTTGGGTCCCGGTATCCGGTTGATTTGGCGAAACTTCACCCTGAAATCAGATATTTAAGCATTATTATATATTATATATAATTATTATACCCAAAACAGGAAAAAGGGCTAGTTCTGTAGTGAAATTTTAACTAACCCCCTGATTCCTCCTAACTGGGCTGTCAAAGCCTGTTAGCAGAAATTGGTATTCTGCGTAAAGAGTTAAGCCTAGTACTAAGGTCCGCGCTAAGCTAAATTTTAGCGGGTCTCCAATATCGGGCCGTTCTTTTAGCAGCTAAATTATGACAGCGGAGACTCACAGAAAAGATATATTAAAAACAAGAAGAAGAAGAATTTTGCAATTTGTTTACGGAAATACAACGCGCGGTGATAATATTTCTAAAAACAGGTAGGTAAAATTATTTGGAAATACCTATTAAAAATATAAACATAATATGCATTATGTATACAATAAAAAAAAATTAACAATTGATATTGAAAATACGGCCACCAAAAGAAATCTAATTCATCCGTACTTACAGCAAAGATGTACAAAACTACGTTAACTACAAAAATCCGGTCAATAAATTTATTAAATATCAGAACTCTGAAAATAAATATTTTTAGCGTGCTAAAGAACGGCCCGGGCGGATAAATTCAAGCTAAATTTTTTGGAGACTTACCGGTGGTGCCATCTATAATCAAAACCCAAAAGCAAATTTAGCGCGTTGACCTTAGTACCGCTTTCGCTAAAATTCAAGATAAATTTTCGCCAATATCTTTTAGCTTGCTAAATTTTCATACAAAATTTAGCTTAGCGCGGACCTTAGTACTAGGCTTTAAGAGATGTCAGACATCAGCTGATCTCTTAACTTTTGTGGAGATTTTTTTAAAAGAGATTTGGTATTCTAGCAAACAAAAATAGCTGTGAAATATTTCTTAACATAACAGCTCCTCACCGAGGTACGCTTAAATCTCTTATTGCTGAACAGCTGAACCTTAGAAAATAGAGGGAACGCTCTGGGGCCCTATTCTTGAATAACGAAGGCAGATTCCGTATACGTTAAACTGTCAAAACCATTCGAAATGAATATGCATGCGGTATTCTTGAAATCCGTATTCGTTATTTTCGTAAGGAAACAATTCGTAATTCAAGAATAGTCCCCCTGGTGTGTGCTAGGAAAATGATAACGCTGTGTAAAAATGTGACATTGAGTACATTTAGACCAGAGCTATTTAGGACTAGTTTTACGTAAGTCAACTTACGTAGGACTGATCCATCTGCCGTTTAGTCTACTCGTATTAAAGCTTTGACAATTGTCAAATTTGTCAGATCTGCTTACTATTTCACGAGAAAAATGGGAAATAATGTTTTAATTTTGTGCATGCGGTGTGAACAAGAGAATTAAGTATAAGAAAAAATTAAATTTTCTACATTACTGACGGAAGACTTTCTTCAGTAAGTCAAAAGAATTTGTTCCACCCCCTGACCAGTCGCACTTTTTTCCTTTTGAATTCAACTCATTTTCATTAAAACAATATAAATATTCTCTCTATTAATGAACATAACGCATTCAAGTTTGTAAACAATTCCTTATCTGTGCGCCCGGCCTAATAATACAAGTTTTGTAGGTCAATATCGCATCAGATACCGGTTTAAAATTGAACTAGCTTTTCGTAATGCGGCATGTTTACACCACTTCATATAAATTCTACGTAAGTCGACTTACGTAAAGCTAGTCTTAAATGGCACGGTCTAAAGGGGCTCATCAATTTTCTTGGTCGCTTATATCCTCTGCATCAGATAAATAATTCATTTTTGCCCTAAACTGTTTGCACAGAGAAGTAATACCTAGATAGCTAAGAAAGTGATGTATGGAAGAGCTCATAGCAAACCTCAATAACTCACTAATCTCGGCTAAATATATCACGGGCACGAACCAAAAATGTTTTTCAATATAGGCGAAAATTCAGTTCTTTTTAGAATTTAAATCGACTATATTTATTCAGAATTCGTGTGCATTATTGGTGGCTGCTGAAGACGATTCGAATAAAAGCTGAATTAAAATGGACACAACGGAACGCAACTGAACGGTGTGAAATGACAAATTTACGCAGTAAAACGGACGTCGAGGTTAGCTGCTTACAATGGACGTGGGGTGATCACATTATTTTCTTACCACTAGGTTGAGAATGGGTTTAATTAAATGTTTTGATGAAAGAAGGTGGTGTTATGATATCAATGTAGTATGATATCATGTCTTAGATGAGTAATGGAAGTTGTTTAGGAGCTGTGAGTAAGGAATAAAAACCTTATCAGCAAGGTCGCTTCATATTTATCTCCCTAAATTATCATCCAAATGGTGTTATATGAAGGAGCAAAAAATTGATAATAGTGAAGATCGTGGTGGAGGTTGAGAGGGGGGTACTGTAAGTTGTGGATTAAATTGAAAGTTTTCATGGATCTCAAGGTTTAAACTTTTTAGCCTCCAGCAGGAATGTCTTCTTTTAGTTGACTCGGTGGCTAGATAAGAACGTGTTAATTTCATGTACATAATATGATCTTGTGGTAAGCATATGAAGGTAGCAGAGTTTTTTTTATAAATCAAGTAGTTACGCTGTTATGAGATTTGATTGACTCCTATATCTAAAAAAATATTCCACATGAAGCTGATATAGTTACTATTAGGGCAGGTACATTGTTTTCTTACCATTAAGTTGAGAGTGGGTTAAATTAAAAGCATTGATAGAAGAACGCTGTGTTATGATATGTTGTCTGAGGTAAGTAGTGAAAGTTGTATGGGAGTTATGAATAAGCAGTAAAATCCTATCAGCAATCCCGCTGGATATTTGATAATTCTCCAACTCCATAGTGAAGATCGTGGTTGGGGGTTGAGAGTAGGTACTGTAAGTTATGTATTAAGTTAAAAGTTTTGATAGATGGTATTTGGTATTTATCTCCTCGAAATGGTGTTGTACGAGTATCAGAAAGTTCGGAAAAAAGTTGATAATGCTTCAAGTTCAATAGTGAAGACCGCGATGTTGAGAGTGGGTATTTGGAATGATATAATTCTAGTAGGATATGGAAGTATTATTTATTCATCTTTAAATCTTACCATGAAATTAGGTTGGGAGTGGATTAAATTAAAAGTTTTGATGCAAGAAGGCGTAGTTATTATATTAATATAGTATAATATGTTGCCTTAGATGAGTACTTGAGAGCTGTGAGTAATATGTGGAATATGTTGTAGATGAGTAGTGAAAGTTGAAAATGTAAGGTTCCCAATTCCTTTATTGAAAAACAACAACAACTGTAGCAAATAAAATTTTCATACAATATTTATTCACATCAAATTCATTATTTATTTTTTATAAATTTTTTCTCTGTGTTTCACATCCGAAATGCGATCCAGAGCAAATGCCTCCCATAATCCTTTTCTGCGTTAGGCTATGAGAATTCAGCAGCAAAATCCAATGTTTTTTCTTATCATCTGTCTTGCTCTAACACATTAGGAAGCTTTAGTGAATACCATAGTTTGAAACCATCTCACTCGGGACTTATTCATATACTTGCCAGCTGTGGATATGTAGAAAAACTTTCATGGGCGATATGGGGATTGAATCGATGTATGTTATGCACTAGATTGGTGGTATATGTGCTTATTTGATTGAAGCAAAATAGTTTCACGGCTTCCTTACCAAGACTTAAATATATTCATAAAAACGATGAATCGAACATGTTAATACTTATTTTGAGTATGAGCAGAGGAAATCGTGATCATTGCAGCATGTTATGAAATTCGATATCTAAAAGTAGACCACATAAAGGTTATTGGGGCGGTAAAAAATCATGAAATTATTAATCTGAGAATGGCTTCAATTTAAGGCTTTGGTGAAAGAAGGCGGTAGTAGATATTAATGTAAGATGATAGGAGGCATCAGTCAGTTTTGGTGAGCCTCAGCGATAGGTCAAATAAAAAAATGTCAACCGTGCTAATAAATGAAAGTTTTTTTTTAGTAAAAAGAGTGGTACAAAACGGCATATGGGTAGCTGTATTGGACAGACTAAATTGCCGAGAGTGTTATTGAAAGCCACCAGTCGAGGTGGAGAAATTACTCAGCGTGTAAGAAAAAGTGATTTTGTAAAGTGGGAGGAAATAAGATCAGTATTCACAGACAGAATTAGAGCTGGAATTATTGTAAATATAAACCATACAGATCCTAAGCTATTTATACAGGATGCTGCTGATTTATTTATACGCCGTATTAAGAATATTTTAAAACGCCATCTCAATATTAAAGTCAATACAAAGTTGTGTGCTGATTTTGTTAAGAATATCGGTGACAATGAGGTTATAAACGATATTAAATATTTACAAGCAATAACTGGTCCAATCAATGTGGACGATAATTTAAATGAGTGGTATAAAGTTAACAGTTTGGATTCAATACTCACTCAGCTGGATGAGTTTCAGAAAAAAGATAGTGGCTGGACATTGGAGTCCATTATACATTTAGCAGTACATATCAACAAATTTTAACAGCACCGAGGATCTGCGTATATACCTCTACCGAAGGAGATTGCTTTAAAGCAAGCTTGCATCAATGCAAAAAATAGTGATGAAGCATGCTTCGCTTGGGCCGTAACATCAGCGCTATATCCTGCAAATGTTCACTCCGATAGGACCTCATCATATCCACATTATTCAATATTTTTTCAATATTTCTTATTTTTCTTAAAGGTTTTCATTTAAGAACACACGTACTTAAGCTAAAGTAACAATGTTATTAATTTCAAAACTAACTTAGGTGATTTATTTTTTCCCGGACGGGAATCGAACCTACACTTGTTAGAATCAGTCAATGATGGATAAAGAAGAATTTTAAGAACTTTTACTTTTAACGATTCTAAATCAAATTAATAAATACAAGAAGAAAAAACAACCGCCTCGTCCGGGGTTTGAAACCGGGACCTTCCGCTTGCCGGGCGAGTGCTCTTACCACTGACCTAAGAGAGACAGATGATTTTCCCTCTTGCATTTATCAATTTGTTACTAGCCTACTAAGCCACGATTTGCTTTCAGCTGACATTAACCAGTAACGATGAAAGCGGACAAATAAATTGTAAATTCAATTTTTATTTATTTTTTCCCGGACGGGAATCGAACCTACAATTGTTAGAATCAGTCAATGATGGATAAAGAAGAATTAAAATTCGATTCCCGTCCGGGAAAAAATAAAGTTTAAAAAATGTTCTGCAATGAACAATTACAGCCACTTAAGCGCGCTTGTACCATAAAAGCTCTCGTGTAAAAAGGAATAGCCACTACCGCTTAGTTGTAACACCACTGCTAATAGTGCCATAGTGGCCCTTGTGGAACAAGCCTCAAAGGATAAATAACTGAAAAGGCTAAACTGACAAAAAATAATAATATTTTCAACGTTATATTCGAAGCAGTTGCGAAAATCCAACCGCAATATCAGCTTTTCTTCAACCACCAGAACAATAGTCGTATATAGAATTTTTTTTGAAAAATTCTGTAGGATCCTTGAGTTTCTAATTGTTGTTGGTACTTCTACTTGTTTCTATTTTGCTCGAGTCAAATGCTATTTTTAATTCTTCATTATTTTTCTGACTTTCCACCTACAATGCATTTTCAGGAACTGCTGTCTCAAAGGCAATTTCAACAGACTCAAAATTTCTCTCGAAAAATTACGGTCGTGCAATAAAAGTCACTATTAAACACTTAAAAGTTCTTTAATGAAAAAAGAAATTTAAAATGCCTAAATTGAACAAGTTCTTACTTATACGTACATAATTGGAAAGAAAAGATGCTAACGACGTCGCAGAATAATCGCAATAGGAATATTCTCGGCGGAGATGACAGTTATCTATCCGATGGTGGTGGAACAAAATTTGCGCTATCGATCCTTAAATGTTAAACTAGGAAAGTAATTTAAACAAATAAAGTTAATAGCGTTCTCTATCCCTTGAGTGGGATCGCCTTCGGGAAGAATGTCTACTACGGCTGCGACTTCGGCTTCGTGATCGTGATGAACGACGACTTGAAGATGACGATTTATGCTTACGTTCTTTACTGCGAGAGCGATGTACACGTGATCGTCGATCAAGCTCTCGACCGCCTACATAATAACGGGATTTATACTTTTCGTCTTCTCGTTCACGATAACCTCCAGATCTTCGGAGCTCATTCTTTCTTGGTCCAGCACTTTTCTCAAGTTCAGAAAGTTTGTCTCTAATTGCCATGAATCCCAGATGAAGCTTTCCTCCAAAATGATCAGCTAAACGAATATCATTATCATGTATGCCGAGGTAAGCAGAGCATACTTCACAAACGCGAAGCTTTTGCTGTTGATAGGTCGATGCAGGCATAGACGATCGATATTCCTGCTCTGCTTTAATTTTTTTAGCTCTTAATTCATCGATTTCGGTCATTAATTTTATACTCTCTTCAACCTGACCAGCTTCACCTAGAGCTTCTGCTTTAGCTAGTTTTTTGCCGATCTCTTCAGCAAGCGCATGCACGGCATTAGCCTTTTCTGCAACTTCCGCAGTAAGTTCTTCTTGAGTTTCAGCTAATCGCTTTTTTGCTGCATCTGTTCGTCGATCACAGTCAGCAATAAACGCTTGCAGGTGTTCCATTGCCTACAAATGTAAACATTTATCAATAATTTAATATTTACAATATCTTAATCTATATTTATGTATTAAAATTAAAGTTAAAAACAATTTTCAATAACAATTTTAGTGGTCAAAATGGGACTAATCAAAAGAGGTTAGATTTTGTCGGTTGGCAAACCCAGCTCAAATATCCACATTTGAAATTAGGCATATACATATACACTTCTCACTTAATAGCAAAGAGACATACATTCCTATATAGGGTATTCGTTTCGGAATTACAGGGTGATTAAGAAACAAAATGATAGTTTTTCACAAAACACCCTGCATCTTAAAAAGTACAGTCATAGTTAGAAGTGCATTGTATACAAAACTTCATGGCCTTTCCAACGACCGCTAAACCTGCCCTCCTTTTAGAATATGTAGGTCTAAACTAAAAACTCGGACTTTCTTACCTTTTTTATTTAGTTTCAATACTTTTTTATGAAAAGGTTGTTAACAT
Source organism: Dioctria rufipes (assembly GCA_963924295.1). Taxonomy (NCBI): domain Eukaryota; kingdom Metazoa; phylum Arthropoda; class Insecta; order Diptera; family Asilidae; genus Dioctria; species Dioctria rufipes. The sequence continues at coordinate 122,506,544 of OZ002743.1, forward strand.
AACTTTTTTTTATAAAAATTGTAAACTGTGGACTCTTTAATTTGACCTATTACACTCTAAGTACTTACTGCAGCTGTTAAAGAGAAATTACCCATAACCTTATTTCTTTTTGTGTATATCACTGAGAGAAAACGATTATTTTTAGTGCAATTTATTTACGAAAGTGTCTTATTTTAAAAGTTTGTATTTTTATTTTCTACTTTTTAGTCATAAATTCTATACACTTTCTCAACTCTCGACTCTTAAATCTCGAATTTCGAATCTCCACTCATGACACATGACCCAAATTGGATAACCCCAGGGTGGTAGTTATCACCCCACCCCAAAACGTAAGAAAATTTTACCCCATTCACTCATTCTAAATAAAAAAACCCTATGTAAATCCATCTACGTTTACTACCCTAAAACTCTTTCGGCACGAACGGCACTCTCAGGCGCTCGGACACAAAGGTTTTTAGTCAGGGGTTTGTGAGTTAATAAAAGTTATTTAAAAATTAATTAGTTACCGATTTTGGCATATTCGTCCGTCTTTCAACATTATAACTCGAGAAAAGGCTTACGTAGCGGGTTGTCCACAATTATTTTATGACAAAAGTTAAGGTCAAGCTCGCAAGTGAGATGCCATACAAGAATCTCAATTTTTTATATTTTTTGCAATTTTTTATGTTACTGTTGACCTATCGATATGAAATTTAGAGCACGCTAATATTATGAAAAAAGTTATTTCAACTGCGAATATAGGAAAAATCAGGTAATTCACTCGAGTGCTGCCATGGGATATTTTTGGTTTTTAATGTCTATATCAACTATCGTTGAGAGCTGACGAGTTGGGGGATACTGAAAATACTCATAAATATTTGCGGAAGAACACATACTCTGTATGTAACTAAAATGGTTTTTTTTTATAATGTTGTCAAATCGGGGGATACTCAATGATGACGTAAGACAGATTTGGCAGGAAAGGAAGAAGGAGAAGGGAATTGAGGATTATTGGGTTGAGTCCAAGAGGTGACGGTGTGCATTACGCTTGAATGTTTGTGCCTCATAGCTGAGAGGGGAAACAGAGGATGGCAAACTGTTCCACATTCGTATTGTTTTGCTTATGAAGGTTCGCGAAATTTCACTTCAAGGGTGTGAGGGTGAACTCTTGTTACAGCTCATATGGTGCACATAGTAAGAATTTTACAAGGGATTAGGTGAGATGTTTCGTTACAGCAATAGCCATAGAAGTTGTGATAAAATAGAGATAGACATCCAACATTACGCCGGTGGTTTAGCTTAAGAAGAGGCGAAGATAGTGGGCGATTCATAAATAAAGGTTTTTCAGATATTTGACAGATCGGTGATTCGTAACGTACCAACTTGCAACAAGTTTCCTATATTAGGTAACAAAATGCCCTTTCCTCGCGTCCATATTCAGTTCCAATACCTTTCACATTTACGGCAAGTCTTAACTATGAAAACTTTCAAGTATGTAATTTTTTTAAGTTGATATAAAAACGTTCTGTTCTGCCTAGTACCTGAAAACCCCTTTAGCTATGAAAAACGATTAAGATTGCCTCCCCCCCAATACTTCAACCAAAGACTGGCTTCATTTACGATCACCAATTCAAAATCATCCTCTATAACTACCGCTTGCATCAATTCAATATCTATATACAATTATTTAAAAATATTTACCTCAATATCATAATAATAATCCTTCGTCTTGGCAGCATTTTCATAGTCTGCCCGAAGTGCTAAATCGTGAACTTTGGGACATTCTCCTAGATCCATGCGCTGTGGATAGATTGCATGAGAAAAAAACAGAATGGAAAAATGTAAAAGTATACGAATTAAATAATAAAAATTTTAATAAGAAAAATAAAACCTTAATATTTACCAAAAATTGTTGCTAAAATAGGATTTTTTTTTTTTTGTAATTACAAAACATGTAATTTAAGAGAAGAAAAATTACAGATTATCGAAAAATACTGAACTTCAATTAATCATGTATACTTCGATCGGTTGAAAAAAAAAAAACAAATATCCCATACTGCAATGTTTTTCAACAGGGTAATTATAGTAAAAATTGTCACTTTTTTCACTGATTATGATTCTTAAATTCATTTAACTAATATTAGAACTTAATTTTTAAAACCTAGCATTTAAAAGACACACGAAAAATATGTGTATAAGTAAATTAAAAACAGACTTTCTTTAAGGTAGAATAACTACATCTAACATTTGAAATGGAATCTCAAATATTTGGTGCTGTGATCTCGCTGTGATGTCTAAATGTAATATGGATTTCCACGGGACATTAATTTGAGTTGTTATTATCTTCGATGGAAATAACATTTGCTGTTATACGACGTGTATGTTTTGTATTTAATTATTTTTTATTATTATTTATATTTAAAGCACCAAGCACCAATATATTTTAATGCATAATTCAGAAAGGGAAATAGAGTCATCCATTCAGAGCTGGCGATAGTCAGCCATTCTTTTTTTTTAAACAGTTAGATCGATCAACAACAATAATGTTACTTAATTACTGTGCAACTTAAAGAAAAATATTCATGACGTAACTGACCTCGCCCAGGAACTGCCTCCAAATAATTATATCGTCGCTGCAGGTTTTTACTCCGTACAGATAAATGTGTATGTACATTTGTACGTGAAATTTTTACTTCAATGCAATTAAAAATTATTAAAAAGATATCCGAGATCCATATCTGTTCATACTGCATTAATTTTATATTAATTAACTCGAAAGGAAAAGCTACGCTGGTAGTATTAAATAACAATGAAAGTCAGTACAAAAAGAAACAACTCAGTATAAGAACTGAGTTCCATAAAATTCGTAATACGATATACCTACCTACTATAATTAAAAATAATTGGGCCATACTTTTCGTTGTCTCCACCAGTCTTTTCTATATAGATGGATTTGAAATTTGGTTCTGGAAATATTAAACTTTTTCACTTTTCGCATAACAATAGAAATATTAATAACTTTTGAACAGAAGCGGATATTGAGGTATGTTTTATCGGACTGTTAACGGATAATATTTTAGAAGTAAAAAACAATTATGTGCTTAGTTTTAAAATTTTACGGGATCAAAGATAACATTACAGATTTGGATGAAATTTTTTTCAAGAATTCAACTTTAAGGCTCGATAACTCAAGCTTTTGACCATACATCATAACATGTTGGATATATGTATTTAAAATGAATGAAAGATCCTCTTTCCTTACCTTTGCCAATTTATTGACTAGTCTGTACTGGCTTGTCAGAAATCTTGTCAGTACTGACTATTCGATTAAAAATACTTGTTAGAAAGTGAAAACGCGAGTCTGTGTTAGTGTCATAGTCAGTTCTACTGACTCGAGTAATCCCCGGGTAAGAAAACCAGTTTTTAGTACAATGTATCGAGTGCACATTATTGTGTATCAGGGAACTATATTACTAGATTCTTGATTCTCTTCACGTTTTTTTTAAATTCAGTATCAAGGATTTGTATTAATTCTCTCTCTTTATTTATTCGTTCTTATTTAATATTTTTTATATAAATGAGAAGTGTTATACCTACCTACAAAGAAATTAATAAATTTACATGAAACATACTGCGACCTGCCCGCATGTAAAGCAATCCCTACTAGCTATCACTTTTACGTCTTTATCTACATATATTATCTATATCTATCACTTTCCTCTATGATCCAACCAATGACTTATAACAATGGACTAGCGATTTGCTATTTCATGTGGCACAAAAAATATTGTGTTTCTGTATATCACCGTTAGAGCACACTTTAAAACGTTTACTACAAAAAAAACATGTAAAACTCAACCAATCAGATGAAATTTTACATCCGAAAATCGAATTAAATTACAAAAATATATTTGCTTGTATCCAAGGGATATTTTAATCGCTTATAAGAAATTAAATTAATTCCGACTTTAATTTGCAAAAGTTATTTTTACCTGAATCCTGCGCCAAGAGAGAGGGAGCATAGTAAACACTATCGTTATCAAATGGCATAAGTAAACGTTCAGTAAGCAATATTTTGTGTTCGTAGCAACAACTCTGGCATAGGGCGAAAGAGAGAACTGTAAAACTGGTGCCATACTTTCCTATAGGAAAATGGCAATACGCTCAGTCCATTGTTATAAGTCAGTGGTTCCAACCCCCACAATGAACTTGGGAAAGGGATATATAGGATTGGATTGGAGGTCTTTAAAGAAAAGCCAAATCAATATGTTTGTTACGAAACACAATAACTTACGAGAGCTGTACCTACCGTTTCAGCTCGTTATCATGTGAGTTTCGAAACTAAAGTAGAATGATGTTGAAGGTGATACAATTCATTTGAATAGTCTCACCTTTTCATGTAATTATGTATACACCAGCCTACATATAGGTGTATTAATATTTTAGCAATTACATATTCTTCAATTTATTCACAACTAATCTTCAATATGACGAATAACGCTGGTTGAAGTAATTTAGCCGTGTAGCAATATCAGCTGCAAGATTAACTCTTCATGTCGTTAATATAGTTTCCTTTTGCATGATATAACTACTACGTCACAACCTTTATTGTGAAATATTTAATTATTCAGAGAAAATCCCATGATGTTTGATCAAATGCCGTGAAATTTCAAAAACAGCAATTGCGTGCTAGAATATTTTCAATAGCAATCATTAAAAATGCGCAATAAATATAAGAACAGATAATTATAATTTAAATTTCCATCAAATCAACGAGCTTTTTTAATAAATGTATGCAAAACACAACATCAATAGAACAAGCAATACCATAAAAAAAAAATCCATTCATAGAGGGAAAAAAAAGAAAACACATACATTGGCAGAATTAATATGCATAGATATGTATATGTAACTGGGTGCCCAGCTGGAAATCTGATCAGGCCTTCCACGTGAAGGCTTGTGGAACCAGTAAAACTTAATACAAATAGCTGAAAAAGCTGAACAATTTTTGATCCATTCCAGCTTGATCCCGGAAAAAGCTTGTTGGAAGGTGTAACGTCCGTTTTAAATAAAAGCTCGTTCTGGCTTCGTTTGTGGAACCAAAACACAGTTGTTTTCGCTTGCACAGAGTGAATTTAATTGTGCACTGTTGTGATTTTTTCACTAAAGTGCAACATTATACAAGAAGTAAGAAAGAAGAAATTTCTAAATAATTCATATACAATCATTCATTATTTGTGCATTGTTGCTGTACAGATACCTGTAATTTTTAATGAATATTTGTTTCCAAAAAAAATAGAAAAAAAACTTATCCACGTTTGTAAGCAAGTGATCGTACGAGAAGTAACTTGTTTACTGAGCGCCTCGATGAGTTTCTTCGCCAACTCCATAAATAAATTGGTATGGATACTGATTGTTGACTGTTGGGCATTCATTGAATTGCGAAGTATATAAATAAGTTTAGTCCCGGTGCAAGAACAAAAATCAGTATTCCATTCATCCAACCAATCATCATGAGCTAATCAGTGCGCTCACGATGATTGGGCTACCAGGGTAGCTGCCTACAGATTCGGACTCCGGCTGCACATACCCACATGCAATTATTAAGGAGCATTTACAATGGCAGAGTAGAGTGAAGTCACCAGACTGCATTTTCTCTCATCTTCTCACCAAGGTGAGATTAAAAATTTTCCAAAATTTGACGCTACTCTGTGAAATCTACTCTGGTGGGAAGCGCGAAAAACTTGTGAGTGGAATCTTAAGACAAGGAGAGACAATGCAATCTGGCGACTCCACTCTACTCTGCCATTGTAAACGCTCCTTTACTCAGCTGAGAGTTATTGACCATAAAATGGTAAGGTTACTTTGTAATCAAAACTATTATATTATTTTGTAAGTAAGGTATGTAGTAAATGTAACCGGGAAGGTAAGGAACCAAGCTGTAAATTACTAGAAGACTATTTTCCTGTATGGATAGTAGTTTAGCCTCTATAGCATATATAAAGTCAATGTAAATGCACTTTTCCATAAGTATCAATATAGAACATTTAGAGAACGGACTCCCAACGCACACATATAGATTCCTGTTTCATGGATTGGGAAGTATTCTCGAGGGTTTTGAGAATTTTCGTACAATTTGTAAGATCGAGTCGTAATATCAAAGTTACCTTAACAACAAGTTAAGAATCAGGCGAGATTTGAGACTGTTTTACATTTAAAATGTACACGACTAGAAAAGGAAAGGGAAAAGAAGAAAAAATAACAAAAAACTCAAACACTCTTTAAAACTTTTATGAATAAAGATAAAAAATGTGAAAGCGCAGATTGCATGCAACGAAATAGAATGGCAAATGATTCATTTCATTTTCAGATTTTAATCTCTTAAATGTTCCCGCGCTTTTGTGAAAACCGGTTTTTCTGAAATATTGAGAGAATTATCCAATGTTTGTTGGTGTAATTCGTATGATATTTGAACAGCACGTGCTTCTGTTTACATTCGTTTTGCTCTGAAGAGATTAAGTGGGAGAAACTCATGCTGTGTTCTCTGATATTTTCGAGAAAATAATAATTTTACATCTGCTTTTAGCACCTTGGCCAAAGCGAAATTTATCTTAAAAAAGTGAGGTAGTGTGACGGGAAGTACATTATTATGAATAGTTTGATAGAATTTTGAGGGATTCAATAAGATTTTGTCGTTCGGGTAATCCTATGTTCTCTTAATTTTTGTTTTTAACTCGTTGTTTATTATGAATAGTTTGATAGAATTTTGAGGGATTCAATAAGATTTTGTCGTTCGGGTAATCCTATGTTCTCTTAATTTTTGTTTTTAACTCGTTGTCTCAATCGCAATACAATAATGCATAGCCAAGTTCATTTAACCCCTTAATGCAAGAGATGAAATTATATGCCATTATTTGTTTCTTTCTAAAAACACGAAAATTTTAATTTTGTTCGGCTGATTCCTATCTTCTTATTAGGTTATGTTTAATAATATCACCACAGATGACTGGGTGGTGAGTTGCGGGTCGCCAAAGAGCAGAGAATTTTCGTAAAATTTGTGAGAGCGGGTCGTAATAATACGACCCGCCATATAAAACTTTTCAATATACGAAATGCGTATTCTTTCTGTTAGATGTTCTCTGCTAGTACGGAGGGTCCTACTTCCAGCAGTTTTAGAGGGACGAGATTCGTAAAAGCGGCGATTTGACCAATAGTTTTTGTTCCCAGCGCTAACATATTTTAGAGTAGCTTGAAATTCTAAAAAGGATAGTAAATTATAATATAATCCTTTTTTTGTTATTGTTTAAATCGATAGATAAACTATGTAAGAATATGTTACAAAGTAACAGAGGCCAATTCTAAATATTACCAAGAATATGAAGAGCAGGAAAAGGTTGGGGAATGGGGAGTCGTTCAATACAATAGTTATAATTCATGGTTGTATTCAGTTGAAGAAGTAGAAGGACTATATGGAACAGAAATAGATGATTAGAAGATTATCGTAAGCGTAAGTAACTAAAAAATCATATTTTTTCATATTGAAAACTTAGAAAAGCTTTGTGTTCAGTTTTTATTTTCACGATTTGTCTAAATTGGCGGGCGTGATAGCTAAAAAACTAAACGACCTATTTAATTGAACCAACGTTTTTTTTATTCAGTATTAAATTCTCTTCTAAATGAACTAAAAATATTCGTCAAAAAGTTTATTTAAATAGTTGTTTATTTTTTTTCGGCTGTTTTTAGTTGACCCAGAAGAAAAATTTGTAATAAATTTAATCCTTTTTTGGTTTTTTTGTTTCAATAAAAAATTACGAGGTGAATCCTTCCCGCCGATTTAAGACTACAGCGACATAATGCACATCAAATAGGCTTAGAAATCAGTTATATATATTTTTAATGTAATAATTTTTTTTATTCATTAAATATGTATAAAACCATACCTCAAAATTTAAAACCTTCATTTATTCCTTTCCCTTAAAAAAAAAAGAAAAAAATCACAAAAAAACAAAAAAAGAAAAAAAATCACAAAAAAACAAAACAAAAAAAACGAGGGTTTAGAATATTCTAATTCAGGACACCCCGTTAAATAGATAAAACTTGAATGAAAGTTACTGGGTTTTCGAGCCGAAATAAATTTCTATCTTCTAGAACCCATATTCCATATCCTTGCAATGGGGCTGGTTTAGACGCAAAACACAACAATCACACATAACATTTTCACATCAATGGTCCACACTTCAATAAATGAACAATTGCACACAATATTTTTCAACTACATCATTGAATGATCAGCTGATGTTAAAAAAATTTCCTGAACTCCCTCGAATGCAAAAACAAGTGAAAGAGGAATTGCTGAAAATAACAATTTTTCTGAACTCCCCCGTATGAATAGAAAACAAGTGAAAGAGAAATTGATAAAAACTTCATGATCGTGCTCGATGCTCAGTCGCTGTTCTGTGCGCGCCCTCCCCCATCTCCGCTCATCTCCCTCTCCCACCATTTTCGTGCGCGGCGCGCAATAACTACACCGTCTAAACTACCCCATGGAAATTTCAGTGTTGTACTTCTTGGTAATTGGGATATCTCTTTGCGTCTTTTCACCTCTTCCTTAAAAAACAGCTTTGCATACTGCATCAAGAATACTCGTGTGGGAGGGATGGCCCAATCCAATGAAAGAGGTGGTGGAGCCCATAAAATTTCTTAATTTGTTGCCGTTAAGTTGCGTGGCATAAGGCGGCAAATATGCATATTGAATATGTACAGTAGGAAATAAAAATATGAGTGGGCTATTTTATCTAAGAATACGACACGTCAATTTTATCAATGACAGCGTAATGCAGATGGTATGGTAATATAAGCACGTTTGCTAAAGCAGTATGAGAATGATGAAATAACAAGAAATCATTTGTTCACTTTTGTTTCTTTCTGAGCAAAGCTGTCAAATTCTTAAAGATGCGAACACCGCGATGGGTCAACATAGACCCATTTTACACAGGTAGTATGCTGACTCTGCTGCACGAAATCTGTAGGTAGGGTGATGCTTTATTCCTGCTGTCAGCCATCTTCTTACCAACAAGTTTTCGTGAGGCAGAATCAGGATACTGACCCGTCTAAACAGAGTCATACGAAATTACAAACGGGAATTCATCTAGGGTATTATAAGAATTGGCCTTAAGACCAATTCAAGCTTTTTAGTTATGTTTTGAGTTGCACTTAAGCAAAGGCAAGTTCAAATGCGTAGTGAAAAATTGATTAATTAATAGTCTTATTTATGTAGTTTTGTACAAGATTTTAGCAGAGGAGTCTTAGGTTTATATCATTTCATCTGAACTAGCTTTATAATATATAATAGGATAGATACTCTGTCTAAATTTAAAACTTACAGAAATGAACACAAAAAACTACAATATATTACTTCTATAAATTTCGAATTTAGATTATAAATGCGCGATTGAGAAGGTTAGCGAGTTCTATCCTTTAAAATATAATCTATGAAATCAGTCATTATTCGGTCTTCAAAGAATTCTTCGATGGTTGATAGCCAGTGGCGAACTAAGGATTTGATCTTATACATTTTAATTTTCATTCATTTCTTACTTATCTAATATTCTCAAATTAGAGTAATACCACAGTATATTCACACAGTAGAACAGCTCTGTCAAAACTGTCACATGAGTAGGATGCTTCTATAATGTGACTATACTTTCCCTTTCAACATTTTTAACTAAAGCATGATTTACTTTACATTATGATGGCATGCAAGTTTAACAGAAATTGTGAGGGAGATAGTACATCGTATACGGAGATTTATTTATGAGTGACGACAGAAACAAACGCGTCCTGCATTTTTTCCAGACCTCGATTTGTCACTGTGTGCGTGCCCGGAACCATAAAAAGACCTCAAGCATAGGGAGTTTTTATAGTTACTGAAACTAAAACATTGTTATTGGCAACCCTAATTTGTCAATTTCGACTACTCGTGCTGCCATATTGTTGTTGTTGCTATAATTTTATGGCATATATACATACATATCTATCCAGTCAAATTATTTGTCGAAATAAACAAAAGTAAATTTCGAGTTTGTAATTAAATATTGCGAAATTGAAAGTTATTAAATATTTCTTTATAGAAAATATTAAAGTTATTTCTGAGGTAGTTTTCTGTCCACATGCAGGGAGCGTCCACATATTCACTGCAGCGGTCCTTTTCTTTTGTAATTTTCTAGAATTATTCCGCCTCCGTCATTTGAATACGAACCGGGCTGGAATTATCTTCATCGGCGTTAGTTCGGTAGTGGAATGGAATTATTTTCATGTGAGCACTTGAGTGTATGAAGTGGATTGACGTTTACATATTAGCAGATTAGTTACTGAATTTTATTTCGTTATCGTACAAAATGATGATTGCAGAACTAAATTACAGTACCACCTGATATTTTGCGACAAATTTTTTCGATATAATCTCATCCTTTGCTTCGAACTCTTTCATGCTTTCATGCAATATTTTAGAAATTGTAAAATTCTACTTCTTTCCATGATCCGTTTTTGAATATCTACGAAAAAGCGATTAAAAACATGACAATTTCCAATTAGACAGTTTGCGATTTTTACCATAAAAACTAGAGGGAGCGTGTGTGAGGTATTGCAATGATTGCTTCCGCAGAATTTAAATTACAAAAATGGCACAAATTTTGGCTAAAATCTTTTTGTCTCTTTCAAACCCAAAGTGTACAATTGTACGCAATTTATGGTTTTCACAGCCTGTTCAATATTTGTGCCATTTTTGAAGCAAGAACGCTCAGTCCATTCTTATTATATATCAGTGCAATTAATACAGTGTACATTTTGAGCTTGAAGGAGACAAATAGATTTTAACCGAAATGTGTGCCATTTTTGACTATAGGGATTAGGTAGGGTAGGTCAGTCCATTCTTATCATATGTCAGTGGTTTAAGTCACTGACATATAATAAGAATGTACGGAGTGTTCTCGCTTCAAAAATGGAACAAATATAGAACAGGCTGTGAAAACCCATTATTTCGTACAATTGCACACTGATTTATATTAATTATTATTTGTCGATTAGAAACATTAAAGATGTTGAAAAATAATATTGCATTAAATTAAAATTATTTGGGAAGTTAAACTTGTTTTAATTAACACAAAAATTAATTTATAATATTACTGAAAAATGTGCTTCTCTGCAGATTTGTTGTCAAATCTAATTGAGCTTGTAAGAGATAGACGTATATAAACAATATATTTGTCTGAATTTTTATGTCAATTCCAATGCATTCCAATTAATACAGCCGTACTGTTTCCAAAATTGGTTACAGTTGAGTGTAAGTTTTGAGCTTGAAAGAGACAAATATATTTTAGGCAAAAATTTGTGCCATTTTTGACTATAGGAATTAGATAGTACGGCTCAGTCCATTCTTATTATATGTCAGTGGTTTAAATACAAAGAATAAATAGAAGAATTCTCGACTTTTTTATTGTTGTATCATCACTACTGTCTAGCCAGCATATTTGCAGCTTCTCAAGGCGTATGATGGTATGACCACCTTCTGATGGAACTGAAATAATGAAATCATTACCGATTTAATATAATTTTTATTTAGAAACCGAATTTTAATTGAATTAATCTGTTTAATTAATCCAGCGTTGCTATTTTACGTGGTTTCAAGTGTCATCACTTCGGATGAAAATAATAATTTTGTAGGCTTTCGTGGATCCCTAGAAATCCCCTCCCCCATCTCCCACCCGTGACGGAGCCTCCGGAGACGTTAGTTACACCAGTAGTTATTTGCGATCTCGGAATATTTATTTATATTTCAAGGTATTCATGAATGCTTAAATTGATCATTCTTTTTACCCCCACATTCACTTCAATGAAATAATCAAAGACTAAGGCAGGCCGCACACTGCACAATCACCGACTGTGGTTAGTCAGTTGACTTTGCTCGTTACACGCAGCAGCATTCGGCACCGCAAACTGCTCTATTTTACATCAGTCAGCAACTTAAAAATCAGAAGGCAGTTGACGACTGGCAACTGACTGATTCGAACCGATTGTTGTGCTCAGTCTGCATCAGCATCCTTAATATCAATCAGTTGATTCTTGTTGATTGCTGCCGCCATAAGTAAAGGTTTTCTTTTATTAAATCTTGTGCTGACTAAAGCACATATTTCTATAAATATTTTGAAAAGGGATTTATATATAATATTCACGGGGTGAGATCTTATTACTTTTCTGAAGTGAACATCCTGAAAATTGAAAGTGGAAAAAATTCGTATGATTTGTGAATTTCCTGGAAGCCGCCAGCAATTTAAGAATCTTACAGCTTTGATGAAATTTTCAACTTTTAAATAAAGTTTGATCGATTTTATTAGATTTTAAAAACATTCATATCTAAGTATGTATTTTTAAATCAGTTCCCTAGTATTTAACAACACTGTGAAATTTTAACGAAAATCGAAATACCACTCAAACTCATCGTCTTTGACTGGATTACTAAGTTGGCAGAAGACGATGCAATATGCACATATGTTACGATAGTCAATCAGCAACCATTAAAAATCAATCAGTCGGCGACAAGTCAACAGACCAGTCGCTGACTGGACAATCAATTGACTCGGCAGTGTGCAGTCGCCCTAAAACAAATAATAGTAATGCACGAATTTCTAATGATATCTCTGCATTAAAATTCACTGGTGTTGGGAATGAATTAGTGTACATATCGCTCTCTCAATGCAAGACCAACACCACTCAAAAATTGTAATTGACGTTTAAATTGACAATTCGAATCAACCTATAAATTAAAAATTTTCAACACGGGTGTATCTCTTTCATTAGTTAGAAGCCTGTAAATATTTAGTATACAACTTCTAAATCAAGAATACTTTAGTTATAAAATAAAACGCAATAGCTTTTGTGCGATTCTTTACTACATTAATGAAGTAATGAATAGACTTCCTACTTGAAGATTACATACATACATATATACATATATTGTCAATCAATTACATTTTTAATCAGGACTACCGATTGACTTTTTAGTCGATTGAAGTTTTTTCGACTAACCCGCCAATCGTTTGGCCAACTAAAATTTTAATAGATGAAATTTTCAATAAATTCAATTAATATTTTAATCGATTATACTTTTAGTTGATTTTTTTGTTATTTTCCAATCGATTACCATCCACGTCTGTTTATCTGAAGAGAGCTAGGAGTGCAACAGGTTATTCGAGTAAAAGTTTTACAGCTCCTTTCAATGGTATTGATATCCCGTCAGCCTCAGCCGTGTTAAATTACAATTAAGGGGAAGCCAAAAGACAACACTCCGTCAAAGATAATCTAATAAGTTGTTGTTGATAAGTTAACTTTGCCTCTGTCCTAACTCTCACCTCCTTTAAGAGGCCGCTCGGATACATAATTATGGATCCCTAATACATTTCCCACTGGGGGATGAAGCCACCAACGCCAAACAATGTGAAAAACAACGACATGCTAGTGCGATAAGCACCGCCAAGCAAACAAAAATAACCAAATGCTACAGCCTACAGCACGCATGTTGGCTGGATAGGCTTGAATTTCGATTTCTTTGTAGCAGCATCTATAGTAGTGAGCTCTGTAGCACTTAGTACCCAAAAAAAAACAACCCGGAGCGATTTCCATTCTTGTTGCAGTGACTGTACTCTATATTTCTATACACGATGACAACACTGTTTCTTCTTTGGTAATTTCAAAGGGAAGTTTTTTTTTAAGTTGTCAACACTTTCTTCTGACGCATACCTATGTTGTATATACTACTCTAAGCACGACTCCAATTACGAGCAATGAAATATTTCATATGTATTTGGTCGTAAACAGCAAATACTATATGTAGTGGTTTCTCATGCATCGTCAGGCATGAATACACGCAGTTTACATTCCATTGATGTGTTAGTTTTCTAAGCTTTAAAAGTTTCAGTTCAAGCAAAACAGCTACCACCATAAACTCAACATCCATATATTCTTCATCCTTACTCTATAGCCCAGTCAAGTTAGTCACTAACAACGTAAAACGACGCGTGAGTTTTCGACAAATGTTTTTGATAGAACGGAATATTTAAACTAGTAACACAATCAACAAGCATTAAAATCTTAATTATTTGCAAAGAAAGTGTGATGATATAATAGTGTTGTTTTACTAAATAGATCGATCTTTTTAGCTAAGTGAAATGTTAGTATCAATACATGTAATCTATACAATTAATTGTGAAATTTATTTTAATTATCAAGTGGGAGATTTTATGGAATATTTTACATGAAATGAAATAAAATAATAAAGAGTCAGTGCTAAATTATACAAAAAGTTAGCGCTCGTAGGAACATCACGTTACTAATCAATGTCAGACACAGGCATCACAAAAGAAAAAAAAGAAAAGATTCATGCACAGTGGACATGTGTAAACAAACTGGTTTAGTGTTATAAAAATTAGGAAAAACGGCAAAACCTTTGCATATGTGATAAAATAAAAGATTTGCATTCATCGAAATATTAGAGGTCAAACAATTAAATAAAACTATAAACTCGAATTGTTAATCTCATGATACTTCCAGATGTAAATTCAATGCTCTTTTTAATATGTAGTTAGAAAAATCGATAAAACTGGACTGGACAAGGGTTCTATATTTATAATTAATTAACCAGTTGGTATAATTAAATACAAAGATACAATGAGATATTGTATACTTTAAGAATTCCAATTGATTAAATATTGATATAAATGTACGTAATCAAGAGTTTACGTGAAAATTTTTCAGTATTAGTCATCAAATTAATAGGAAGGAAAGTCTTTCGAATTCCTTAAGTTGATTAGTACGTTGTGATTTAAGTCTGCTTATATCACAGCACCTCTTACACTTTACAAAGTAACTATCTATTAAAGTTCGTTAAGAGTATATACCTAATTTGATTTTGAGATTAATAATCACGCATACAGAAAGTTTTCTGGACTTGTTATAAAGATTTCTTAAATCACTTTTACCAAAGCTTTAATGGGTAATGTAGCAGTAAAAGTTGCCATAAACCCGAATTTTTCAGATTTGTAGTAAATTGTAGATTTTGAAGTAAGAATATGCCTGTGAGTGAGGACGGAATCTGAGTCTGATCCCAGGTGATATGTTTCTTTAAAAGGGCATACAGTGTTGGGCAAAATGTAATATGACTGATGACCAATGATTACAATCAAGTCTGTAATTTACAGATTAATAGTAATAATTAGAAAAGTAATCATTTTAACCGATTAATGATTGATCAAATGTAAGCTTTTATCCCGATTATATGATAGAATTTTTTAGATTACAAATTAAAATTATCAACAGATTTTAAAATATGTAGTAGGTACCTCTATATGAAAACAAACATTGTTGTATTTCTATTCCGTAATTTTATGAACACATCTAAAGTAAGAGGGCAATTGATCTAATGTGTGAATCAGTAAACGATATAGTCACATACACTTTCAGAGGAAATTTTCGAAGGAAAAGTTGTCTTAAAATCGAACTTAAATTATAACTATATGTAAGTATGAACATCGAGAAGAAAAATATATTTCATATTAGAAGATAATAGGTTAGTATATCGATTACTTTACAATCAATACACAAGGGATTTAGTTGTTAATGACAACATTTCTATACACTAAAAATTCTTACGACCACATTATGAAATCAATCAAACAAATAATAATCTTTCTTCAAGTAAAGTAATTTAAAAGTTCAACATCATTTAATTAATCAGTACATTCTACCAAGCTACACGATGTAATCGTGACTAATGACTGATTAGATTGATTAAAGTATTAATAATTGCAAAAGTAGTTGATTACGCCCAACACTAATTGCACAGATGTGACAACTGACAATGTAACAATTTTTCTTGTCGGTTTCACGAGTGCAAAAAAAGAGCGACCAACCATTGATACTCATTCTCATGAAACCTGTCAGCGAAAGCCGTGTAAATATGTATAGTGCTTTGAATACATTTAAAAAGAACAACAAAAACTTAGCTTATAACTACGTAACAAATATGACTAGATTGATTAGTTGGACGAACTTAATTTAACGACAAATTATAGTTGTAGAAAACCGATAAATTTAAGGTCCATTCAGACTCGGGAAGTTACTTGAGCAATTAGTTTGCTACATATGAGCAAATCATGTTTAGATTTGTAGAGTACTTTTGCGGGAATTTGCCTGACGTGGAACTACTTTTCCTGTATTCTCTGCACCGTGCTTTTGCAGAAATTTGCCTGAAGTGGAACGTGCTTTTGCAGAAATTTGCCTGAAGTGGAACTTGTTTTGCAGGAATTTGCTTGAAGTGAAACAAGTGGAACGTTAACTTAAAACAGCTGATTGTTGTCACTCCTTTCAAACTTACATTAACTACTATATTTTCCGAAGATAGCCGTAAATGATTCCGAATTAGTTCTTTAAGAAGAGTACTAGAAGCACCTAATTCAGATCTTAGGTTTAACCCGTACCCAAACACGTTTATTTTCTCTTTCGTTTAATGTGTTCCCAATTTTGTCTTTCATCACTTCAGACATTTCCATAATACTGTTTTGAATCAACCTCTTTCTACTGATTTTGAGGAATACAAACTATAACTAAATAAAAAAAAATGTGATGCAACAAATCCACAAATCTAGTTCATTTGAGACAATTTAAAAGTGTGCACTTGCTCTAAAAAGTAGAAAAGATTGGAACAAGATTTCCAACTTGGCACAAGTAAGCATTTGAACCTACGATGGGCATAGGGAAGTGAGTCACTACTTGTGCAAGTAACTTGCCGAGTCTGAATGGGCCTTTATAAATCACTAAACTAAGTTTGCATTATCATCGTGGACGACAGGCGTTTGTTAAAAAAAAACTAAGTTTCCAGGTCAATAAGGAAATGAACACATTAAACATTTTTACAAAACCGTTATTGAAATCTCAGCTTAGACTTGAAATAAGTTTAAATCGCACACAGACGAAAAGGTTTAGAGAAGAGAATATTTTTGAGCAGAAAAGATGTAGTAAAAAATTCAATTATGGCACAGGTGACTTGCCTTTCATGACCTTATTCAATATATCTAGGGTTTTAAAGCCTGATGTAAAAAACTGTTGTTGAAGTCTTTTTTAAAAGATAGTAGGTGGTTAGTGGTTGCAAGAGATAATACAGCTTGCATGCAAGCCTCCCTCTTCCAACGCGATTTTAAGCTTGACAGCAGAAGGCAGTTCGGTTGATGTTTTATCATCTTGCATGCAAGCTCATTTAAAAAATGGCATTGAGACGTAGTCTTGCATATATTGGAAAATTATAGCAATAAAGGAAGTAGCAGAATGATAAAAACCCAAGAAAAAATTAAGAGGAAGGTGTTGACAAATGATGTAATGCAAATGATCCTAGAAAATCTCATTTTCCCAGAATAAATTTATCAATTTCTCTCAAGCATTTCCTTTCCGCTATCTTGAAAATTGTATAATGTTAAATTACTATCACCTCAGCTACCATGATTTTTCATCATGCAAGTTTGCTGAAAGCTGAGCTGCCTGCACGGCAATAGAGCAGTGTAAGTTGCATGCAAGCTGTACTATCTTGTGTTAGATAAAGAAAAAAGTTAAAATTCCGAAATTTTGAATTTGTAGAGGCTAACACAAAGAGGAGGGCGGAAAAACATTGGACAACGATTATCCATTAATCACAAAAAAATTCAAGGAGCAATATGACTCTTTCAAGCAAAAATTCCCTGTGGGAGCCACAATATTCTAGAAAAATTTGTCGAGAAGGCTTTATGCATAGACAAACTAAACCATACAAAGGCTGAGCCAAAGAACTAAAACACGCAACGCCTTGTTCGAATATAAAATCGACGATGAATCGACCTGATGTAGGGAAGGCCTCATTTTTTTCTGTAGAATTTTTATGCATAATTGGACAACTGATGATTGGCCCGTTAACAATTTTTATAGGCGTAGTTGCGTAGATAAGCATTAATTTCTTCTTAGAAATTTTTGGTATCCACTTTGGTGGCCGACTGTTTTTTTTTTTTTTTTCATATATACAATACTTTTATGTGTACCGTTGTCGGCCCACATAAAACTTCTAAGAAGAAATTGAGGGCTTCCCTATATCAGGCCGAGTCATCGCTGATTTTATATTCGAACGAGGCGTTGCAAATTTTTGTTCTTTGGCTCAGCCTTTGTATGGTTTAGTTTGTCTCTGCATAAAGCCTTCTCGACAAATTTTGTCTGTGGTTATACTTTTGTAAGTATTCGCACCATATAAAAGGGGTTTGGTTTCGTTTAAATAAAAATGTTTTACTCGCATTTCTTTTAACATTATTAAAAAGAAACATAATGGGTTAAACTTTGTTACAAATTCGTTTTTTTTTTTTTTGGAAGCGATGACTGAACTTAAGAGCTGTTTAAGATTAATTTGTAGCTCTTACTCCACTAGATCCACTGTAATTTCTGCCGGCAAGAATGGAAAATCGGCCCACCAATGTACACAAATGTGTTAATATGAGAATTTCTATTTCATGGCTCATTACATATTATATTCCGAGAGCAGCTTTCAAGAAACTGATGCAGGCCCTCGAATACGGACAGATAACAATAGTGGAACAGGTGGAAGGGCTATGTGGAAAAAGTCCTAGGGGAGTGAAGAAAGGCAAAAGGAAAACCGAATTTGAATATCTCATAGAAGCAGTCAGACAGATGTGTGTGCATGTAATTTCACATTTGATTCGTAGAAAAAAGAAATCAAACAATGATAGAATAGAAACAAATTTACATATTTTAAATACCATTTAAAAACGTGTATTGCAATTAAGCAGTTTCATGCAACCTGATATATTAATTCTCTTCAATTGAGCCTTCAGCCAGCATTAACATTCTTATCTTTTACAGATTTCTAATAATGAAGCAAAGATTGCAAATAGCTGTGCTTTTTGCCCTGTTTTTAACAGTGACGCATATAACCGAGGCGAAACGAAGCATTTCACGAGGACGAAGCAGTAGCAGTGGAAGCAGTCATAGTACCGGCAGTAGACGTACATCTCATACATCATCATCTGGTTCTGTGACTAAGCCGGTATCTCAAAATTCGCATGCAGATCTTGCAAAACTTAGCTATCCTGGGTATAATGCACAAGCTAATAGGCCCAGCAGTATTGGAAGTAACAGCGGCAGCGTTAATCATAAACCGAGCGCTCCTGAAGTTCCGAAGACTGTTGGAACGCAAAATAATGCTCCACCAATTGGTTGGAATGTGGCAAACTCTAAACCTGAAACATCAGCAGTAAATAAGCCTCCGCCATACTCTCAAGTCAATGCTGGGCCACCACCAGCGTATTCGCCACATAATACGCCTGGTGGAGCTAAGGCAGATATAAATAAACCGCCACCCATATATCAACCCAATGCGGCCGCCCCTCCGCCTTATCCTATGAATAATCAACCAGCAGCAAGTTATCCACGACAACCTGCTAACCAAGCTCCTCTGTCGCATGCTAACACAGCAGTTTCGCATAATACAGCTTACCGACACTTTGGAAATGGTACAAGTGGTAGAGTTCATACGCCGATTCAACCACAATATTCAAATCCAGTGATGGGTTCTTCTTATCCACATCCACCCGCAGGAGCACTCCCGCAAGGTGCAGTGTTTTATCCTCAAGGTCAAATTCCCCAAGGAGCAGTGTTTCATCCGCAAGGTTCGTTCCCACAAGGGGGCTATCCGTCTGGTGGTTTTGCAAGTTATCCCCAACAAGGGGGTTATCCGTCTGGTGGTTTTGCAAGTTATCCCCAACAGGGAGCTCCTGTTTTTGCTGGGTCAGGAATTCAACCTGGAATTTATCCAGCAGGTGCATTCCCCGTACAAAAAAGTTCTTCTGGACCTGGTCTTGGTATTACAAAATTAACCAAACAAAAATTCAAAAGTACATATATAATGTTGTTTTTTTTTTAGGTACTGGCTTAATAGCTGGAGCTTTAGGGGGCGCCATTTTAGGACACGCCTTAACCCCAACTCATGTTAATCACGGATCATCAGATACAGCAGATCGCGATCGTGTTATAATTATTAACAATACTCCAGGACAGGTAGCGACTCCTCAACAGCCTGTGGTAGTCGGAGCACAACAGCCTGCTATTGTTTCGCAGCCAGCCATAGTCCCAGAACCTGGTGTTGCTGCTCCACAACCAGGCGTTGCTGCTGCACCAGCAGTAGGGCAACCAATTTCAGGTCAACCTATGCAACCAGTTGCGGGATCTGCAGATAATATAGTACCTTTAGCACCGTTCCCTCCTGGTGCTCCTGGACAACCTCAACAAACTATTACACAACCAAATAGTCCAATAGCCTTAAATCCAGATGGTAATATTTCATTACCACCAACAATCCCAGCGAATTCCACTTCTACTGAACAAGCGCCAAATGCAACTAATGCTGGATATGTTGCCTGTTTCCCAGTTGACGTTAACGTAACTGACCCTGCTAACCCATCAAATACGACAACTGTTCAGCAGATTGTATGCTACAATTATGCTGAGCCACCACCGCAGCCAGAAACTGTCCAACAACCGGGAATGCAGCCAGCATTACAATTAGATACAACACAGCAGCAACAACAACAGCCAGATTTGATGCAAATGCCTGGAGGCAGTGTGCCTCAACAGAACACACTTCCCACTCAAAGGACCTCAACGGCTAATCTTGCAGCCAATTCTAATATAAATAGTGGAACAATAAAAGTTAACTCAATATCACTTGGGGCCACCCTTTTCATAATATCCTTCGTAGCAAGCTTTATGTGTTAGAATCTAAGATACTAATAAATTATAGAACCTAGTTTTACTCGAAATAGTTTCGTAAAAAAAAAATCTATAATCTTTTAATAAAAAAAATAACTGTACATACATATCTCTCATCACAACACTACTTATTTGTACAAATGTAAACTCGCAAATCCGACACAATTCTGATCTATTAAAACCAAGGCTTATGCACATACTATACATATGTAATATTTTTATTGTCCTGGAAGGTAAAGAAAATTTAAATTTGAAAATTGTCTTGAAAACATAAACAATCCTAATGTGCTGTGAAAGTTTACTCTTCAAAAGAACCTCTTATTTTTAAATGTGATAATTTTCTTGTTACTTTTTTTTTTTTTTTTTTTTAAATAAAACTTGCGAACGCTAATTGACTAAAAAGTATAAAGCCGAAAATTTTTCAGAATTATTATCGCTTCAGACACAAAAAATTAGTTCAATTGTCCTTTTCTCGAATTATATGAAATAAATGTATATGACGCAAAATTATCGCTTGTATTTTTTATCATAAATGCATGGCTGGGGGAAAAAATAAGGACCGACAGTTAAGAATATGAAGCAATGTTGTTTTTGTTGGACACCAAGTCTTCTTACTCTGTGCGAGACAAAGTACAGGTAAGTTTAATATGAAATAATTCAAATTTATTAAGAGAGCTATTGTACAATTAACGAAACAAATCTTTTTTATTTGTACAAGAAAATCAAAACAAAACATAGAAGACAGAAAGAAAGTTCAAACAATTAATGCTAGATTAAATCTTAAAAAAAAAATTGGAAAATATAAAAAAATACTACATAAAGAAAAAGAATGCTAACTAATAGGATTGAAAAAAAAAATTAAAAAACTACCACCCTTATTACAGTTCCGACTCACCAAAGTGAAAAGCTTCGCAGTCACTCTCACTTCACTTTTCGTATTGTCGTTGTCGAACGGTGTGACGTGACATTTTTCTTCGAAGCCTTATTATAGTTGTCACTTAAAGTGACAGATAGCATCAGCGCATGCGTCAGGGTGTAGACAAAAGTGAGGTTTGTCTTATTTTGTGGTATTGTTGTTATTTTTGAAAGTGTTTAAAAGAAAAAAATATATAAACGCGATGTATTTTAGCCCTTTATCTATAACAGGATGCTTCACCATAAAATCTATCATGACTTCAAATTGTTTTTTTGTTGTTGTAATTTTTGCACTAAAATTGCAAAAAAATAATTTAATTTATAAAAATCTATTGAATTTTATGTTTTAATGAACAACTTAGAAAGCCATTATAAAATTTATCATTTTCTGCTTGCATTTTTCTTTTCCTTACACACATCTAACATCTGCCACTTACGAAATTCAAGTTAGTAAAATTGTCACTTACATCAACATTTGTCTACTTAATACGACAACAGTAATACGTCCAAAGTCGTATGTTTTCGCCAAATGTCACTTTAAACGACAACCATAATACCATTTTTGTGTCGAAACGACATTTCTCACTTAAAGTGACAACGATAATACGGGTGACTTTTAATTGTAGTTTAAGTGTAGGTCTGGGTCATATCTTTTATCGATTGTGGTAAGTCATTCTATATTCTAAAAACGTGGCAAACAACAGGGTGATAAGGAAATTACACCGCGGTAGTAACCTAGAGAATACCAAGAGGTGATAAAGATACCGAGAACGTTTAAACTTAATAATTTTAATTAAATAAATTACTGAACAATAATCAAGATAAACAGAAAGGTAGTAATCTCAATTTTCTTCTATTATTGTAATCAATCTTTCCAAATAATACACATCCATAGGTCATAACAGGTATTAGCAATGCACGCACTAAAAGTAATTGCGTAGGCATGGGTGTAAAATGGTTGACACCCAGAGAAGTCCTGTATAAACTCTACTCACAACAGAAATGATGTGGAGCGGTATTATGTTATGGATATGCCCAACAAAATTTACTGCCTTATTGATTTTTGAATTCAAGAAATATTGTTACAAGTTTTATAACTTCAAGTTTGAAGAATCTATATAATTAATATATAAAATCTTTTATATTGAATAAATTTAAAAAAATGTAACATTTAAATCTAATTTCTTAAACTTTACATAAATTTTTTAATCTTCGCTTGTCCTATCACTCTCAGCAAAACTCAGTGATATTCTATCGAAATTATCGCCTGTCGAAAGTGTTACAACATACCGACTATCGATAAATTGTCGAACGTCGAATCTTTCGAAGTTATAACATATTGCCCCAGATATAACTGAGCTATTTGCAAAAACTGCTTGGGATCTGTTGCTCACGATTTTTTCACTTTTCGCCAAATAAATAGCCCTATGACACGTGCGCTCTTACCTAATGCCTGGGCGACTGGGTATTTGGCGAATATCAGCCCACTCCTAGCGAATTCTTTGCATGTACACTCTTGCTTTATGTTTTATTGCCCTTTTATTATACGAGATATTAAAGGTGGCAATTCTTACCTACGACACTTTAAAACCCGCTCTACCCTACTGGAATTACTTTAGCGGCGTTACATGGCATAGGAAAGTTACAACTAGTAAAACACGAGTTGCAAATATGTGTGAGTGTGGGAAGAATATAGGCCAAGCATAGCTTAATGAGTCGGGCGTTGAGATTATCAGCGCCAATCGCACAGGACTTATGCTATTTGTCACAGTAAAAATATCTTCATTTGTGACTCGAGAGAAATTAAAAATTGAGGCTGAAAAAAAATAATAATCAGTGTTATAAGATTGAGATATAGACGCATCAACTGTATCATCTACAGAGGACAGAAAAAATTCATTGTTAGCTGAATCATGATCAATAAAATAATTAGTTTTACGAGAGGAACTGATGTCACTCATCCTCAAGTTTTTCCATAGGATTTTTGAGGGAAGATTAGAATTAAGCTCAGATTCGTAATACTACTTTTTAGCTTTATGAATAGCTGCAATGGTACCATTGCGTAAGGTCTTGTATTCCTCAGGAAAAGCAATAAGTTTGAACCTCTTCCATTTACGATATGCAATATCACGAGCTGATATCATATCTTGATTCGAGGGGAAAACCAAGGGCACAGAGGATTAATGAGAGTTCTCGTGACCAAAGGAACATGAATTTCATGTTAGAGATGAAGAGAGTTATTCAGGATTCACTTAATCTTCCAAATAATGCATAAAATATACCTTATCCCAATCCAAAGTCTCCGCATCACTACACAGAGCATCCAAGTCAACAGCCCCGTAATTGTAATAAGGGAAGTAAGTTGTACCATCGCTAGGCACTTCTGTTTGAAAATCAATCGTTAACAAAACCATTTCATGATCAGATATATCCGGAAGGGAAATCTGATAAAAAAATAATACCTTAAGACATATCAGCAGTGAGAAAGATGTCAAGAGTAAGAGTGAGGTAGATGCATAGTAATCAAGAGCGCCTAAAGTAAACAAAAACGAATTTGACATTCAAGAAGGAGCAAGGAAATTAAGCTTGAAGTCGGCTCCGGTAATAACCTTCCAATACTGGGGAACTAAGTTCATTAATTGAGAGGATCTAAGCAATTACAATTGAGTGGCTCATAAACTGCTCCAACTAAGCATTTAATGTTATTACACAGTAATTTACAAAAAAATGTATTCAACATTTATTACAGTCTAGCTAAAAGAAACAATTTTTTTTTTCAATTAATAGAAGATCTAATAAACAAAGCAGCTCCACCTTCCCTTCGATCCAATCAGTCATTGCGCCAAACCCTATACATCTGAATGTGGATCAAGGAATCACACACCTTTCTGACACACAGATAATGTCAGCAAGAGACCTATTAAAAATATCCCGAATTTCATCAATTTTTGGGTACAGACTTCTTGTATTGGTATGACAAACCTTCAGACCAACTCTTTGTTTAAAAATAATGTTAAAAATGGCACACACATTACCTGTTCCCGCCATGCCGAGGGCATCATTCATATGGTATACACACAGATCCAGCCCAACACAGGCCACAATATGTATATCTCAACAAGCAAGAAAGCTAGAATTGGTCCAAGACCAATTCTTATGATACCCTAGATGAATACCCGTATGTAATTTTGTATGGTCACCTCTCTGTGCAAGTAGGATTTTTGAAGTGGTTTTTCGCATATATTTCTAAAACGGTTCGTCGGACAGTAAAACTGGTTATAACCAATTTCATAGGATTTCACATTCTGAAAATTTTTTTAGTACATTAAAACCATCTTGGACTGATCGTTTCCATAGTATATGTAAAAATCCTAACTTTTTATATGGCAACACCAAGAAGAGGTTGCCAAATTTAGTCCATTTTCTAAATTTTATTTACTATTGCTATGAAAGCACCATGTACCAAATTTCAGCTCTCTACGTCAACGCGTTCTCAGGCACTGCCCAAATATATAGTGTAAAACGAAATTTTTGTATGGCAACCCTACGAAGGGGTTTCCCGATTCGGCCCATTTTCGAACTTAAATATACTTTTTTTTAAAAAGCCCGTGTGCAAAATTTCAGCCCTTTAAGTGAACGCGCTCTCAACTTATCGTGCGGACGGACGGACGGACGGACATGCAAAAATGAAAATAACTTTTAATTTTATGCATGGGTGTCAAATTCGTTTTGCTCTACCATAATTATTTCTAGACGTTACAAAAGGAATGACAAACTTCGCATTCCCTTTAGATTTCATGTAGGGTATGAAAAGGTGCTTTCGAAGCTCTGTTTGTAAGATCTGGATGGAACAATTCTTGGGTCAAAACGGAAAAATCGGTGACCTCCATGGATGAAAGGCAACCAAAAGATTTTTCTGTGCTAAGCTATAATGTGTGGAAACAATACTATCGCTTTTCATTTGCATAGATTTATTACAAGGAATCTATCTGCAGTGTCAGTGGAATTCAAAAATCCCCAAAAGGGCAAGGAGCAGATCAAAGACCTGTAGAGCACTCACTGCAGCTTAAATATGCTTAAACTTAACATTAATAAAAGTGAGGAATGTAGGACATTACACATTCTCAAAAGGCCTACAAATAGCCAACCAAGGAAGAGAACCTTCGTTAATGCAATCAGTCAAAAAGGTCTTAACCTTTAAAGCGTCAATAGAGCTCAGGAGATGCAAAAGAGAGAACTGGAAGAATTTTTGCGGAGAAATAGTAAGGTTACCAGGAATCCCCACCTTAAAATGATAACCAACAAAGCTAAATATGTGGGCATTTGTATCATACCAAAGGCTTTTCGGGAAAAAGTTGGGTCTAAGTCCCAAAATGAACTTATGGATCTTTCATGGCATATACTTTCTTATGGGTCTTGTAACGTCTGACGGCCTAAAACAATGCAGACAGCCACTAAGAGAGCCCTTTATAAGGTGCACAGGCCAATAGCTCCTTCACATAGTATCCTCAATGAGCACTTGAAGCTAATATTGGAGCCAATCTACCACTTGATCCAGAGGGAAGCAGCGGCTAGCATGTTTTGAACGGAAAGGTCAGATGATCACACTTCTTCCGGTATGGAAGGTGCATGTCAACATTAAAGACCTAAAAGATCCTACGGATGTTATGACTAAACAATTTTCCTTCAAAAGAAGTTACCAGGTATAACCATTAACAAAAGAAGCCAGATATTAGACAGGGGGCTCCAATTACAGTAACAGGCTCATGTTGTCCTGTATATTGTTGGATCCAGGAAGGATGATAAAATAAGCGCAGGGGTGATCTGTCCAGAAGTGGAACTCTCCATTTCGCTTGGTACTTTACCTATACCCAATATTTGGTCTACCGAAAAACTACTTTAGGGGGAGAACTGCAAAAATGGAAAAACAGGCAACTGGATTTTCTCTAGCGTAGCGTAGTGAGCCTGGTACGAGGCAGGCGAACGAATTCTTCACACCTCTTCTCTACAGGCGCACAAAATAACTGGTCTTAGTGCTTAAGCTTTTTTACTAATGCAGTCAGTGGATATGGCCCATCTTCCGTTATTTTTTGAAGAAAAGAGTCAAATCCGACAGCGAGCTGTGTGCGAAAAGGAAGATGAAACCTTGAAGGATATTATATGTGAGCATTAAGGTCGTAAATCACTAGATGAACACTTATCTCTCCAAATAAAGTTCGCAATCTAATCCCAACGGCAATAATCGAGCCCATCAAAAGACTGGACGCCTTAGGGGAGAACAAAATTGATCAACTCTGGTCCCGGTATCCGCATGGTCCCAGTGGCCCAGTCGCCCTGCTCTTAACATAACCTAATCTATGTAAGCTTGCAGATAATTTTAAAGGAGTGGTGACGATATGGAGCTCAACATGCAGGTGTCATCTGCAGCATCAAGCAGCAAACAGCACTGCTAAGGGAAGTAAAACTTAAACAGAAAAACACGTTGATAATTACTACTAGTCACATAATGAGTAGGGATTTTAATGCACAGAGCAGTAATGTCCAGCTATGTGGACGACTTCTATATACTGTGTGATTAGTGGTAACATTTTCAGAAATGCGATAACATGAAGCTATGTTGAAAAATCTGATGAGGACTTAATCAAATTGAGATTGTTATGATCAACCGAGAATATTCTTCCGGATAAGATATGGATTACTTCCTGAGACTCCCATTAATATGGGACCTTCCTGTCCTTTTGGTTGCTTGAAAATGTTGATTTTTCGAGCAGAATATGATCAATTAGAACTAGCTTCTGAATTTTCTGTTGAATTAAAATTGCGGTTTCAGCTTCGGGCCAATTATTCTACATAAAAGTTGTCTATAGTGGTAACTATCAGAATGCGACCTTGGATATTGAGCAGAATCGCAATTCAGTCGCATTAAGACCATACCCAATAGCGGCATCGGCTGTCATCGACATCATTCATAACCCAATGACGGCATCTAATTCCAATTACACAAAACTTAGTTTGCCCCATATCTTTTTTTTTAATTGCTTTTATAATGCTTGTCACTTTTTAAATACAATCATGGCTTTGAAGTACAAATTCCACCAATTCCACAAATTGAAACCACTTCGGGCCGCTTTGAATATCAAAATATCAACTGACCCAGGTATTGAAATCGATGCTGATGCCATCATTGCGGTTAACATCATTTTCATGTACAGTAAATGGCATAAATGTATTTCCCCTTGAGTAAAATCGCAGTCGACTGAAACTATGATATAATATCCCGAGACCTAGCAACGTCACGAAAAAAAGAACTTTAGTTCGGCTGATTTTTTGCTATCTCCCCTCTTTCACCATCTCAATAGGAATATGCAGCCCATCTGGCTGGTGAGAGGGGTTGCGTTTACCTGTGCGCATTCCGCTCCACAGGTAAAAAAAGCAGTATTCGAAATAATTTTAGTTCGATTTTTGTTTTTTCATCTGTTTTCATGAACATTGAAAAATTTAAATTAACTAATCCCAGATAATTACCTCGTTGTTAGCACCGTGCCAGACATTTTTTTTTGTTTTTGTTACAAAAAATTATTATATTTTACGGCTTAATTTTTAACGAGCTAGTTTAATTATCGAACCACATGAAATTAATTTGCCAGACGATAATTTGGTTGATTATTAATAGCCAGATCGATTCGAGTGTGATAGATAATGAGTCATCCCACACGAGTATTCTGGGTGCAGTATGTAAACCGGTTTTCTAGAGAAGAGGTAAAGACGCAAAGAAATATCTCTCCAAAATGTACAGATATTACTTTGCTTCTTTTACCTCTTCCCGAGGAGAAAATTTGTGAAAGCTTTGAAAATAAATTATATATCAACTGAAAGCAACTCGCAATTGATGTTTTACACCATCAATCAAAGATGGTGAACGTAAACGTCGAGATGAATCGGCTAGTCAGGTTTCAATTGGACCAAATCAAATTCGCCCTCATAATTTCACTACTCAACTGAAAAATGTTCAGTTCAAGGAAGCATTAATTAAATTTTTTATCAACCACTGGTCAACTGATGATATAGCGTCTTATATTGGTGATAAGATAATTCACTTAAAATTCACAAAATGCTTCTCTTATCGGGTTAAAAATAATAAAGTCATTAAAGCAACCGAAGAGTCATTATCATGCGAAGAACATGAGGAAGCCGATGCAGTTGTAATAAGATGCTCAGATTCTGATATTCTCATTATACTCCTTGGTAACATAGACAATTTTAATGCGTGGATAATCATGAACGTTACATAAACGTCAATGAATTGTACAAAACTCTGGATCCTTTTGTCCATATCTAGAGCTTTACCAGGCTTCCACACCATGACATGTTGTGATTACACTACACCTTTTTTTCGGAAAATGAAATTGAGGCCTTTCGAATTACTAGAACAACATTTCAAAATATTGCCACCGATGATGAAGAATTACTGAAGAGTGCATTTGTTACCTTGGAAAGATTTGTTTGTCATATATATGGATTTCGGCAAATTAACAACGCCAACGATGTCAGATTTGATTCATTTTCTAATACGTATCATTCAAAAAATTTCAATAAAAGTTTTGGGTAAAAATACAGAAATTTCCATCCATCAAGCTTACCACCGTGCAGGGCTGAATTACGGCAGCATTTATTGAGAGTCCAATATATGACCACATTTTGCAGAAATGCTTACTTTAAATCTCCTACATCTGTCAAGTCAATGGGCCCTATTCTGTAATTTTTCATAAAATAATATTTTATGTTATTTTATGGCGAAAAAATCCTTTTTTCATAAAATGAAAATAAAATATTTTAAAAATTCGTATTCTGTCGTGGTTCCATAAAATTATTTTATGAATTCTTTTATGAACACGTAACATAAAATATTTAGTACATTCCGCTATGTTTTCTATTACTTTTTGAACAGCTGGTCAATTGACATTTGTGTGATACTCTATCAAATCACCCACTAAATAATGAAAGCTGCTGCTTTCTTAATAGCTCTTGAGATACTTTGGGTGTAAAAGTTCTAAAATATGACAACTCCTGACTGGAGTTTGATGCGAACCATGTCCGTAGAAATGCAAAGCAGCAGAAAGACGTCCTTTCCGTTCAATTTTAGATTCCTAACTCAAAGTGAACGGAATAGATGTCTTTCCGGTATGAGGCTATAGTTACTCTATAAGTATTTGAATTTGTTTTCTTAAAACGAAACATTTGCAAAATAACTTTACAAATCACAATATAAGAAGTTTATTAATTATCCAGCCGGAAGAACTTTTGAAGCCTAAGGCTGGGCAACTCACATGGATCGTAGGAATCGCGAAGATATCGTATCGTATGATCTCTTCTGCATAAAATTAAAACCTAGGCAAATATAATTAACTTTTTATATTTTATCATACACTGCACTGGTGCGAATTTCTACAATTTCTAACAAAATTGTAATTTTTATGTATGGCGGTGGACATTTTAGTTTGTAATTAAAACAATTTTCGCACAACGAATGTTCATTGACGATGTCATTTTCATAAAATGTGTCAAAATACCTTTAAAATGTGCTGCTTAGGTTCTTTTATGTTATGCTCCATAACAGGAAATATTTTATGTTACGATGCATAAAATAAAATAAAATTTCTGGTACAGAATAGGATTTTAGGGCAATATTTTATTTTAAGGCATAGGTAACATAACATAAAATGATAAAATTTTACCGACAGAATAGGGCCCAATGTATTCAAAAAATAAAGCTTGTTATTTTTTATATTCCAAATAATTGCTTTTATTAATTTTCCCATGGAAATCTATCCAAGTTCCAATTTAATAGCGGAGCTGTATAATAGTAGATTTTTTCTTCCTGTATTTTTTATCAAGAATATTCTCAAATCTGAGTCAGATAACTCAATTTTGCCAAAAATCTTTTCTGTAGCTCTTGAAATTCTCTGCAAAAAAAAACAAAAAACGTCTGGCACGATGATAGCAACGAGGCAATTGTCTGGGAATAGTGAATTTATATTGTCCGATGTTTATGGAAAAAAAAAATTAAAATCGAACTAAAATTCATTTTGAAAACTGTTTTTTTTTTAACCTGTAGAACGCACAGGTAAACGCAACCCCTCTCACTAGCCAGATGGGCCGCATGATAATTGATATACTGTAAGGAAAGCCATATCAAAAAGCTAGCCAAACTAAAGTAATTTCTCGAAAACGTTGCTAGCTCTTATACCCTAGGCAGACGGGCAAAATCAATGATCATTCGTTCGTAACTGAATTTTTCAAAAATCGATTTACCATTAAATTTAATTTTAATTATTAAAAAGTGCTGCCAATTACTTAGAATATAAAGACAACAGGAAATGTTGATACCTGTAAAATTCGTGTGCATGAGCGTGGATTTTTCAGCGTGCCGTGAAGTAGCTCAGCATTATATTGGAGAAAGAGACAAATCTATGTATAGTCAAACGAAGTTTGTTTAATTTGCGAAAGATTTGTAACAATTTAAATATAACTTGAAACTTGTGAAAAGTGATTTAAAAATAGTGCTAAATAAAGTAAAGAGTGTAAGTAATTATCTGTTGATGTTATGCAAAAATCAAGATAACTTTCAATATTATGCTTGGGTGTCCAACTCATTTTGCTCTACCAGCATTATTTCTGTGCGTTACAAATGGAATGACAAACTTAGTATACCCTATGATTCCATCTAAGGTATAAAAAAACTTTATTTGATACATATTAGATTACTTTATTGTCCATCGTCACTGTCACATATCTCCGGCCTGATCCATTTTTTTTCTAATTGGCCAATCATTCTGTTCACTTTGCCAATTTTTTTCTTGGATAAAAAGGGTCGTTTTATGTTGTAGTTCTTCAAAAAATTTTTGTATAGAGCCAAGTGATTTTGGAGTTCCATTTGAAATTTTACACTGTACATCGTTGAAGGATCATTTTGAATTAAATAACTTTATAATTCTTTATCTAAACCCAGCCTTTTTGTTTTAAATCATATATGAAATCTGAATCCATTTTGTTTTCCATACTTTCTTCTACACATGCTTTTGTTGAAGTCTGTTCAACTAATTCTACCCATTCCACCACATTTAAACTCTCCTACTTTGGTTTATATCGGTAAATTCATCACTGTTTAAAGCAGAGGCAGATTCCTTTTGGAATCATTTGAGGTAAAAAAGAGTTCTCCAACACGCATTAAGTGTTGACGGTTTAATTTCTGCACAAACTAATGAAATAGTTTAAAAGCGATCTAAAATATAAACTTCTTTCCAGACTTATATAACTCAAAAGAACTTTCTGTTTCATACGTTTAAACACATCTAAAGTCGATCTTATGCCTGTTACACACTATCGTCGTATTGCTCCGCGTTCCTCGAACTCCAATGTCTGGGGCAAGATGTTATAACTTCGAAAGATTCGAGGTTCGTCAATTTATCGATAGTCGGTATGTTGTAACACTTTCGACAGGCAATAATTTCGATAGAATATCATTGAGTTTTGCAGAGAGTGATAGTACAAGCGAAGATTAAAAAATGTATGTAAAGTTTAAGAAATTAGATTTAAATGTTAATTTTTTTTTAATTTATTCAATATAAATGATTTTATATATTAATTATATAGATTCTTCAAACTTGAAGTTATAAAACTTGTAAGAATATTATACCATAAGATAATACCGCTACCTTAAAAATTTTCTTTTGTCCCGGTAATTAATTATTTCTTCTTCATTTTCATTATCCTCCTCAAATAAAGCCACTGCGCTTGAAAAGTTCATAAATTCCAATTTTATTAATATTAAAATTTATCAAGAACTAGAAAAAGAATCTATAAATGTCATTTGTGCAAGGGGAAAAAATTCGGAAATAATTTCGAAACAAGCAAAATCGCCTCTCGAAAGAAAATTTTATAATATACCGCCAAAGCGAAATCTTCGCTTCGATGATCGCTTTCGATGCGAAGTTAACATGTCGCCACTGAACGACGTTCAGACAACACTGTTCGACACGAACGACGATAGAAAATAGCAGTGTGGACGACAACGCTACCGCGTTCTTCGCCACAGCGAAAAATCAAATTGGTTTTGAGTTTTCTCCGTACGCTGTACGACGATAGTATGGATGAAAAGTGTGCTACGCGAACTAAAAGACGAGTAATGTGTATGTTACAGTGCCGTACGTCGACCAGCGTTATCTGAATATATTTCAGACAACGCTGTTCGACGAACGCAAAGTAATACAACGATTGTGTAGTATAAATTAAAGGAGTTTATGGTCTGTTGTAGGCACATTCTTTGATATCTGGCACAGATAGACAGGGAAATACCCTTAAATGTACATGTAAAGATTTAATAAATCGTTTAAGTCCAAGCAGTTCTCTTAAACGATAAAAAAAAAAAATCAAGAAAAAATATTGTAAAATGAAGAATTTATTAAAAAAAAATGTTGAACGTTTTTCTGACAATCCAAAATTACTAGAAAATCACTATACTATCGATTTGAACTACCTATAAGCATTAAATAAATGTTTCTGAAATTGTCCATAGAAGTTTAAAATTAAATTATCTAACAAATCGTGAATGAGCATTTAGACATTTTAACCCTTTCACCAATTCATACATCTTTGGGCCACTCAAATGTGCATATGTAAATATCTCGTAATGTGCAATGTGCAAATAGTTCGTAACAAATCTTAACTGCATGAAACATACCAAACCCATATCACACAAATCCTTTGCTTGAAAAAGGGCTCCTGTAATAATGGACTTTATTTCCAAAATTTTAAGAAAAACACTTCCGAACATTTATAAAACATGATTTTAAAAGAGTTATTTAAATTTTCTTATTTCGAATAGAGAGGCAGCGATGAAAATTGCTAGTAGCATTAGGTGATAAAAAATTTCATTCGAAATATGAAAAGGTTGCGGCTACAAAAAGGAACGACAAGTGATTTTACAATTATCAACTAAAACGTTTCTTTTCATGTTTATAAAATTGAAACAAAAATCGGGGTATCTGCCTGGATAAGATAAGTTAAGAAAATCATAAAAGGCAATGATAATCTGTAATGAATTTGTATGAGTAGGTACTTATAGAATATCCTTGTTATCATAAATCGGTGGCAGAATCAGTGAAGTCAAATCTTAAGTGAGAAATTCAGTTTTTGTTTTTGTATAAATATGGAAATCGTATATATTTGAAATATTTTTATTTATGAATATTTAAAGTTGGAGGAAAACATCGATGTTTGAAGATTTTCTTGGGGAATAAGTGTACCAACACTTTCAAAGGGTAACCTAAAGAAAACCCTTACATCACCAGTCAGCAGATAGTAATGAACCAATCAACGTAGTTCACATCTACAAAGTTTTAAATCCCTATAAAACTTTTCGTTGTCAATATTAAATTAAAATTCTTCGCAGCATATTTTTATGTGGTGGACGTATTGTAGTGGTCAACCTTTGACCACCTTCAATTCCAATCTAATCTATTAATCAAGTTTTACACATAGAAAACTTCGTACTCCTATACAAAATTCTTTTTTCTTCCAAATTCGAAATGAAGCGTAATGGCCGGACATGCATAAATTTAAGTAACACCTAATTTTAAAGATATTTTTTTTATAATTGTTGTCGGCTCTTTTTTTTACTTACAAAATTCCTAAAAACCCTCCCCCAACTTATCAATAAACATGTAATGTATTCTTCATAGATAAGAATATTTACTGGAACATGTTCTCGGCAACAATTGAAGATGATTTGTTGAGTGGAGCTCGTAGTACTTGGAGCAACACTTATTCTGATCAAGCTTTGTTTAATCAAATAAAATTGGGCTCGCACAAAAAACTACGGGCAAAGTACCACAGCAATTTGCATTGTTACTTTAATAACGTAAATTGAAACAATTGCAATTGATTAAAGAAGCTTACTTGTCAAACCTCAAAGATAATATCTTGGAATTTAAATTTTTATGTAAGTATGTATTATATTATGTACCTATTGTTATGATTCGAGCGAAACGATTTTTTTGTTATTCTTTAACTTTGTAACCATGGTATAAGGATTATAAGTATATGGTCTCCTCAAAAGTAATCAGTGCCATTTTCTTTGATTGGCTCGGCACTTGGCGGTGTTTTTTTTTTTAATGAAAGACGTAGTGAATTGAACTTTGGTGAGAACGATTAGATCTTTCAAAAATAAGAAAAAAGTGTCAGAGGACCACAGTAGAAAAAAATTACTACATTGCCCTAAGTGTAGCGCTCCCATTCTGCGTAACTTTGTTCAGAGTAACACACTAAGCTAAAGTGACTATAGTCGCTTTTCTCTGTTAAGAGCAGCCAAAAAGTAACTTTTTTCGCTTTTAAGAGAAAAGTGTGTTCGCGCACGCAATAGTTACTTCTGAAGTAACTTCGGGGACTGCTATCAAAATATACACTTTCCTGTGGCAATGTTAAAGATTGAATAAAAAACGGAAATAAAAGTAAAATGGATGCAAAAAAGAGAATTATTTCATTGCTGTTTAGTAGAAAGAGGAATTAAAAAATCGTTTAAGCATTGCCGGAGCTTATGTTTTTAATTCCGCAAATAAAATCTTATTTACATTTTTTTATCAATGCATATTAAGTTTTAATATTATGATAGCACTTTTACTTCTCAGCGGGGAAAATTCCACGCACTTTGGAAAGAAGCAAATTCGAAGCGCTTGTAGCAGGTTACTGATATTCTTCCAAAAAAGGGCTTCTCCGGAAGCAGTCTGAAACAATTTTGTTTTAAACTTATTGTTAAAATTCAAGGAAATTTAATACGTGCGTGGTCATCCAAGTTTCTCGCGTAGATGCCGAACGTATCATTACGTGATTCGAAATGTTTCAAAGCAGATGTTCCATTTTTTTAAACAATTGAAAAATTTGATGATATAAAAGTAGAAAAGTGTTAAGGCTACAAATAAAATCATAAGTGTGCTGTTGTAGAGCGTGGCTTTTTCATCAAAATTTAATTTTTTGTAATTGAAGGCACCGCTGGTAAATAGAGGAGGCCGAGACTATAGCTTCAGCGTTCCTGCAGAGCTTCCCATCTGATTCCCACAAAGTGCTTTAAAAGCTATTGCAACAAAGCTGCTTGCTTGCATGTTCGCAGAAGTAAGCGCTTCTTTAGTCTGCGAACACGCAATGTATGTATATGAAACTAAAGCACAATCGAAGCGCTTGAAAAGGATTTTGAAATCGCTTTTTTCCAGCTGGGTTGAGACAGTTCTTTATTTTTAATTTAGTAATTTGTGTACACATACATATGAATATTTCAAATATCGTGTTTCTATTTTCGTGTTACTGTATTTATTTATGAAAATTGTAAAGTATTTAGCATCATTTGACATTTGAATAAGAAAAATCTGTTGCTGCATTCTCGAAATATGTTTTTTGAAAATGGCATTTCATCGTAAAATCACGAGGTGAGGGGCGTGGTAGAGCGAAACAACAAAAAATATGGGGGAGCTATTTTCATATTAAATTCAAACAGTAAGTTTCATCCAAATCGGATATGATCGGGTCCAAAATAAATCCACTTTGTGGAATGACTGTAGATTTTAAAAATATTTTAGAAAGTCTGTTGTTAAATTACTTCCAGAGCGAACTACTTATATCATAAAAATTCCTTAATTCACTCAAAACGAAAATTGCGAACTTCCGAATATATTAAATATCCCTTTTACTGAAGAAAACTGTATTTTTGTTGTTTGAAATAAGCATAGAGAAAACAGTATCAGAATTGAAAAATCTTTGTCAAAAAATTTGCCAGAGACTCTGTTTACTTTCAATAGAACATAGCAAGCATAAAAGCGTAGCAATATAAGTTCACCTAATGGCAATTTGCTGTTACAGTAGTATTATTTTGCTGCAGTTGCACCCATACCAAAAAAATCTTGCATGTTCTTGAAAAGTTTCTTTTTTGAGGGAAGCCTTTATATGGAGGATATTATGTTCTCATTTAATATTTTACTCTAGTATTGCTTTCTCTATGATATAGGTAACTTGTTATCGGATCGCATAAAATAAAAAATAAATAAAAGTTTTATTAACTATATTAAAATTTTACTCACCAATTATCTTATATTTCACCATATCTATTACTTTTTATCAAAAAGGAGGATTCTTTACTTGTTTTACTTGAAATATTTTTACTTGTAATATCATATTTTATTAATTCAAACTAAAACTCACTTAGTTTTTGTGTCTGTGTTTATTCTTTTTTGTAATGTACTTCCCAGAATTCGTTTGTAAAAAACTTGAGTGCGTCACGACGAAAACACTTTTACAAAAATGAATGTGCATTAATACGTACCAAACTTTTAGTGGAAATGTTTGTTACGCTCCAAATTTCCACACCAAAAGATACATCTAATTTTTGAGAAAAGAGAGAAGAGTCGATTGTTCGATGAATTATTTCGGTTATTTCATTTGTTTAACAATATCTGGTGAATACGTACCAAAGAATTATTGGTGAAAATTTAACGACGAGTCAATCGGGTCACTTGATTTTTACTTTGTACTGTTTACTTAATTACGTACATACTAGGAAATTAACTTTACAAAGTTTCTATATGCGTATATTCATGACTTTCGCGCTATTTTGAAGATTTTGAAGACCTACTTATAGATTTTGAAGACCTACATAAATGATGATGATCGAAAACATTAACATGTTATACAGTACTTTTTCAATTTTAAATCTACGCCAATTACCAAGTTAAACTTACGCAATGAAGGTACAATCTGTTGTCATAAAAATAATACAATACAATACAATAACTCAAGTTGTACTATTATTGCGGCGTTCTTTTGGTTCCGTGCAGTGTTCTGCAGAATACAGAAGATTGCGAAATGCATAGAAGTATAAAACGTTTTGCAACTATAGAGAAAGTAATCAAATTGCCATTACTTGAATCCTTGCGAAATATCATTATAGAACTTGATAAATTTTGGGACAAAGTTTGAAAGATTTAGTGTTTATGAATGAAAGTCATGGAACCTTGATTATATTCTCCACACTTTCAAACAATTTTCTACTTCTATTAGCCATACAAATCAATTCAATTCGCAATGTCCTGTGTTCTGCAAAACACTGCACGAAATAAAAAGAACACAGCTAAACATAAGTCAGCAATAATAAGTGAGGAGTGTCTTTTCAAAAGGGGATATTTACGTCCTAATAGTTTTTTCGTAAAATCGAAAAAACTAACTGTAGAAATACCAACAGCTTTACAGAATAATAGGAGGAATATATGGAAAGGATATGATAAGTTATCTAGAATATATTATTTTAAAAAAAATTTGACTATTACTTCCGGTAATATTGGCTTGCAAAGTTTGGAAATATCCCCTTTTGAATAAAAATCTTTATAATATCCCTTTTTGTTCTGTACCATTTTGTAAATATCCCTTTTTGTGTTGTACGTTTTTGTAAATATCCTCTTTTGATTTGTACATTATACTAGAATAAAATTATTAAAGCATATTTTGAGTATCTATTCTTATCAGTTTTTATTTTTTAATTCTTACTTCTATTTTTACTCAAAAATGTAAAACAGAAACTTCTCCCTTAAAAATTTATTTCGACTATTGAAATCGTACTGTAAATATCCCTTTTTGAGTGGCTCAGCTATCTCCATCTTGTCTCGATCGTCAGCTGCTTAGGTTTAGCTCTTTAGTAATTTGGTTTTGGTCGCAGTTGAACAAAAATATAATCTTTCCGTGTTTAAATAACATTTTATTAAGATTAGATGCATTGTCGCCGAAAATTTACTAGTAAGCTGGTGTGGAAGTTGACACAAATTTCTTTTACTTATTGGCGACAGTATAAACAAATTAGAAATTTGGTAGCTTGTAAAGTACGCAGAACGTATTATTACTATTTTGGTCACAAGCTTGATCCTAGTCTCACTTCAAAAAATGCTGGTAAAATTTAAAATGCTTGGGCATTCATGGTAAACATTCCCAACTTGCAATTTCGATCTAAATGAGCATTTTACTTCTTCGTCAGCAGTAGTATTCTCAAATGCTTCTGACTTGAAAAAAGGGCAGTTGTTTTAGCCATTGCTAAAAATAACCCCCTAAGTAACATGTCTGACTTTGCACCTATCAGCCCGAAAGAAGCTCCTCCGATGTTCGAGTATCTTGACGAACGTTCGTTATTGTGTGCTTGTCTATCTGGCTTTCGTCGCAAACACAAATGTACAGTTTCACTAAAAGTTGCCACCGATATTCATGAAGCGCTTGATAAGGATGACATGGGAATTCTAGTACTATTGGAGTTTTCTAAGGCTTTTGACAGTGTCAATCACAGCAAATTATTGCAAAAATTAGCTTTGAAGTTCGTCACCCCACCCGCATTTTCAGTTATTAACAGCTTTTTATCTAGGCAAACAAAACAAGTGAAAACTAAATAACTGTCCTTCTATCTTATGCAATAAACTTAATATGTGGAATCCCCGAAAGGCTAATATACATTTATATGCGTATGAAGTTCAGATTTTTATGAGGTGTCCTATTGGTTTATCTGAAGATCTTGAGCGGATAGATGAATGGTCAATATTAATCAATTGAATGCTAAAAATTCTAATTATATGCTAATACACCGAAATGGTTTGGATCCTTTAAATTTCTCCTCTAGTTCTTGGAAATACCGCACTATCACACTTAGAGCGTGTAAGGAATCTTGGTATAATACTAAACTCTCCGACAAGCTGCTGTGATTATGTAAAAAGCATGTTGGGAAAAGTGTATGGTGGACTTCATCACTCTCGGTACATTTACTTTCTGTAAGTGTGAAATTTAAAATCGTCAGAACACTTTTAGTACCCTTTTTTACTTATGGAAATTTTATTTTTACTGCACTAGATTCCAACTGTTCGCGAAAATTAGAATTCGCATTTAATAATTGTATAAGACTTGTATGTGAACTCCGACGTATTGATCACATAAGGCAATATAGAAATGTAATTCTTAACTGTTCCATTAAAACATGTATTTTGTATAAAACACTAATTTTCCTTCATAGACCAATCAGCCAATTGCAATGGTATAAGATCCTTTCGTACCGCCCGACACGTGAATATTTTGATTCCCCGCTACCGTAGAATATTGGGCCAACGTTCCTACTTTCGTTTATATACCTTGCAATTGAAATTATATTCCTGCGAACATACAATGCACGGCGTCTGCCGCCATGTTTAAGAGGCTTCTGTTTCAATATTTATTGGACGAGAGTTAGGTATGCGTCCGATGAGCTTGAGAAATCTGTAGTGTATTTACGTTTGTTTTTCAGTATAGCAGTAACTAATATAGGTTAGTATATTTTATTTACATAAGGCATCCATCCATTTCTTAGTTTTGAATATTTTATTATTTTTCTACATTGTCATTTATCATTTAATTAATTCTTTTTTCTTTATTTTATTTTACTGTCCTGTTCTTTTTTCCTTCTTATCTTCTTAGGGCCCCAAGTCTTCGTCTTCGTCTTGTTATTACGAACACAACAAGCACAGCTATTATAATAGTTAGACGAAAACGAAGCTAACCTGTCCGAATTCATTCGTTTGCTCAGCTTGATTTCACAGACAGCAAACAAACATAACCTCACAATACGTTGTCTATTTAAATAAGTCAACTCGAACCTTGACTCGGTGATCAAGTTAACGAAATGTCAAAACTGTTATACAAACTAGCAAAGCTCGGTGGCATAGACATGGATTCGGATAGAGCTTGTCTCGATGTTACGTCACTAGCTGTAATAACAAGACGAAGACGAAGACTTGGATCCGGACAGGCCCTTAGTAACATTGCCTGGTAACATTTTTTAGATGTACATACTAAAAAGATTATATTATGTATCTAGGTGTGTATTAGCCGTTGAATAAATTGAATTGAATATAACTTGTACGAATTGGCACTGTTACTTCCACTGAAGATTTAGATTTACACTCATCTGTCGCCAGCACAGTTTATCGCAGACAAGTAACACAACAAATAACATACGTTTACTAGTACCCATCCCAGACTAACATTGCAACAAAGTGAATTAACCGTAAATTTAAAACCTCCAAGGTCAATAAATGTGAATCAAATGTAATCAGTTTGTAACTTTCCAAATTCCAATAGTTGTTGTCAGTTTGAGCTACAATTCAGCACTGGCGACTTCAGAAAGATGATTACGAAATTGTAGTACACCAAATCTAGTAGGTAGCACTAATAACAAAGAAAATAACTTTACGCGTTGAATTAAGGTGGTGACAGGTGACAGCTAATAACTTTTATCTAGTATATATTTTTTTAAAGACAAGTTGAAAATTTTCCCAAGCACAGAGGCCAGGTCTGAACAAAATCCCTCACCGAAACTTTCCTGTCCTGTTAAGGGTATCATATCATCCCCTGTGAAGGCTCGTTTTTTTCGTTATTTTTTGGTGAACTCAATAAACGTACAACTGCGAACTTTTCACCACACATTTATTCATATTTTGAGCACACTACAATTTTTTCAGCCCAAAATCGTCGCTCATTGCTAATTACACGGCAACTTAGCCAGTCAACTTTAAAAAAAGTGTTTTGCGGTTACCATGATTGCGGGCTTTCTGCTTATCTGATAAAAAAAATCAAACGGCATTTTAATCTGTGAAGCATGAACTAACTTTTGAACTAGGATTATTAAACACTATTGTATTGTAAAGTTTTGGCAACTTGTTGAAAATTTTTCCGGCTTGAGATATCGTGGTCTCACCAGTTTAAAAAATATACTTTTGAGAAAAACGCGTTTAAAGGTTCAAATACTATTATCCAATAAAATTCGAACGCATTGGGTGCTCCGTCAAGACTACAATAACTGTTATATTCGAAACAAGAAATGAGTTTAGACAATATAACAGCTTCTCTATTGTGCATTTATACCTACCTGTGCTCTTAGTCCCAAATAAAAATTAAAAAAGGAGTAATTTTAGTGGAATTCAAAGACAAGAATAGTTCAGAAATATCATAGAGTAAATGTAATAATATTTAGCTATTACCTAGGAATCATACAAAAATTGCAGCTACGCTTTTTCTC
Organism: Dioctria rufipes; assembly: GCA_963924295.1. Classification (NCBI taxonomy): domain Eukaryota; kingdom Metazoa; phylum Arthropoda; class Insecta; order Diptera; family Asilidae; genus Dioctria; species Dioctria rufipes. The sequence goes on from OZ002743.1 coordinate 122,548,404, forward strand.
TTATGCTTATATAGCTTGGAACGTAAATATTAGCAAAAATTTTGAATCGAAAAATTCGTTAGAGAATTGGAAAAAAAATCTAAGAACCACAAATATTTTAGGACCTATATGCGAAGTCAAATCAATTCAATGTTTGTTTATTAATGACATTGTACCTTAACATACAAGATGTTTTAGTGATACAAGTTTAATATTATAAATTTAGCTAAATACCTATCCGAAAAAAAAAAAATTATTCGCGTGGTTATGGACATAAGGGAATTGTGGGAAATGAGGAAGTTGACTTGCTCGCTAGTTCCTTTCTTGTATCAGAGCGTACCGTAGATTGGGTTTGTCATTAAGGGAGATTCTAGATTCTACTCGACAGGGAAAAAGTTCGCTAAATTGATCTTGGGGCTTGGGGGAAGAAAATTCATTTGGTCGGTGTTATTATTTATCATAGTGAGATTGTTTTTTTTTTTTAATCTGAAATGTTTATCCTGACTGGAAGGAGTGTTTGAAATGACCAAGAATTTCCTCTGTGTTTTTCCGGCCTACGTCACGTGCAGGCTTGAAACTTTTGGGTGTTTTGTCTGTAAGAAGATGAATTAGCAGTATCCTTCACCAGAACATACTGCACTTCGTCAAGAGGACAATATTTGGGTTCCCTTGACTTGTCTTTGGGACTTCACTAGTCCTACTTTGAATTCGAAAAAAAATATTACCTTCGCTTTCACTTTAAAAACAGTACATTTTCTCTGACCTTTTTTTATTGGATTTTAATAGTTAAAAATCCACCCTAAAGCTGTTAATCAAGTCACGAATATACGCATATGTATGTAAGGCAAAACTACGTTTCAAAGAAAAATCTATAAACAATGACCAACGCATTTAACGCAATTCGATGCCGTTTGGATCTATTTCATTCTTTTAATTATAAAATACATTAAACAATTCAACATTTTCACTTACCCACAGGTCGACGTCGTAAACTTTCTGCAGACATCAACAGTTGAAAGTTGTAAATGCAATGAAACAATCGAAATTATTTGCTTCCTTTTATAATTTTATCAGAATATATAAAATCTAAAGTCTCAAAAATTACGAAGTGAAATACCTTTAAATGCATAGAAAATAAGGTAAACTTAAAATTTTACCATATCATTAATGCTCTCAAATTTTTAAAAAATCATGGATTATTTTGCTATACATAATTTTATATAAGATTAAGAAAAATCAAAGATTTAAAATAACGAGCAATTTTTAAAATATACACAATTTGCAAAAATCATGCCGCCTGTAAATATTTGGACAAAATGCAATTAGATTACAATTTACTCATTTTTTATTGTATAAATTAAGTATTTACTCCAATGGAAAATAAAAAAAGCATTTAAAGGTAAATCAAATCTAATTTTAGTTGTGTTCGAAGTAATTACTCTTCCATTTGTTCAAATATTTTAATGTTACATCGAAAAAAATTTTTAATACGTACGTTCGTAAGTTCCAAATTACTTACAACATTTCTGGGAATTAAATCGCATCTTACAAACGCCTCAATAAGACAGAAGGAGATACCTGAATACACCTGAATACAAATCTCAAGTCTAAAAAGACTGAAACTACTGAAGTGAATAATTTTAATGTTAGAAGAGTATTTATTATGTTGCATTATAAGAAAATCAAATTAATTCAAAAGCAAAATAAATAAAAAATAAACAATATTATATAAAACGCCTAGTTATAACTCACAGATTTTGGTCAACAATTTTTAGCCCTGCCCGACTCTTTTCTATGATTGAAAGACCCTCGTAGGACTCGATACGATACATGACTGACTCTGATTCTCTATTTCGTGAAATTTTTTAAAATTTAGTAGATCTAGAGAGAGATCTTTTGTGAATAATACTCACAGGAATTTTTTTTATTATTTTGGTTTTTGTTATTTTGGTTTCTGAAAAGTACATTGAAAACGAGAAATAATTTTAATGTAAAACTATTTTGTTTCTATAAATTAACCTCCTTATCAAATATGTTTTAATTACTTAATTAGATATATATGTATATACTTTAGTTAACACAAACTTTTTCTTTTGCCCAATATACCAAGCAAACCCAGCTAATATGTATAAATGAAAAAAATCTTGACTTACCGTGGAAGCAAGAATTTCATGTGGACAGCATCCAAGAAGAAAGCTTTTGCAGACCTTGGCATCGGAAAATTTCAGCGTGTATCGCGTGGTTTCTCCTAAAAATTAAAATCAAATTCAATATTTAATCAAATGAGCCAACATTTTATTATAGAAATAAATATTTTTTCTTGCAATTTTGTTTTCAGTGTACGAGGACTCGATCATAGACCAGCTAATGCTTGATTCTTTAAAAATAACTCACATATTATATTCGAGAAATTAGACAAGCACTATTTAGTAGAAGATCCCATACCATTGAAAGTCTACGTCACAATCCAGAAGGACAGGTGATCAGTCTTGTGTAAACTGGATCCCGGTTCAACCCGAAAAGATAAAGCATGACAACAAAAAAGTCCGGATTTTTCTAGATTAATACACGAAATGTTGGCGGGCTTTTCCCACCATAGGCCATCCCCAGCACCATATAAATGAGATTTGCGAGGGTGGTAACTATCCGCACAGAAAGCTTAAACTTTTCCTTCATTTTCGCGTTTTATTGGAGACCATTTTGCTTGTAAACAATTTTTTATTGACGCGAGAAGTTGGCTTCCTTCTCGCGCCATGGGAAACAATTTCTGACAGGAATGTAGTTATTTCAAAAAAGAAAATAAAAATAAACGAGTAAATCGTCGGTGATAATCTTAGAATATAGAGGCAACAGAAAGTGTTGATACCTGTAAAATTCGTGTGCATGAGTGTGGATTTTTCAACGTGCCGTGAAGTAGCTCAGCATTATATTGGAGAAAGAGACAAATCTATGTTTAGCTGTCAAACGAAATTTGTTTAATTTGCGAAAGATTTGCAACAATTTAAATATAACTTGAAACTTGTGAAAAGTGATTTAAAAATAGTGCTAAATAAAGTAAAGAGTGTAAGTAATTATCTGTTGATGTTATAGTGATATATTTCTAAGTGATGTTCATGTAATTTCAGAATGAAGTGTTCGGTGAAAAATTGCCAAAACAACACCAAGGTACGACGTGGGAAATCAATTTTTAGGCAAGTATAGTTATAAAATATTATTTTGTGTACTTTACACACCTTTGTATATTAAATTAAATTAAAAATGCACAACAAGAGCGATGAAATATCGAAAAAATCCTTCCTCCACCGAGATTTGTTTACGTTTGTGACAGTTGCGAAATTCCCTGGGTATGTTGGCGTAGTGACAGCGAATAAGAACATTTTCGATGGGAGCAAACGTAATATTTTTAACCATATATCTTGTTGCCCCGCTCTCTATATTGATTCTACTACACGGCTGTACTGAGCGTTCACTACAGCGGAAACAGATACTCACACAACCAGAATTTGACTACACCAATCACACTTCATGTACTCTCTATATTCTAAGGTGATAATGCATAACCGCGAGACTACAAATGTCACTACAGCGTAAGTTAAAGTAAAGTTTTCAGCAGGCATAAAAAAAATTTTTTTTTTTTTTTATTATAATGATAAATTTAGGACAAGAAATATAATATTTTTGGGAATTAGACATAAAATTTATAAAACAGGCTGTAGTTTTTTCCTTAGCTATGTTACCATTAACTGCGAAATTTGAATTTTGGTACCGTATGCAGTTAGGTGGTAATGACATTGCTAGTCTCGCGGTTATGCAATATACCATTTAATTTAGTTCTCCCCTTTGTGCATATGCATTACCTTCATTGAAAATATGTACATAAATGTGGTAAGTACTCTAGATGGTACGTCGGAGCCTGGTTTTGCAGCCCTCTCTGGTATTTTGAGTTTGAGAGAGCACAAGGTACAGTTTGAAATGAATCTACTGAAAGGCTAGACATTTTAGTATGATTTTCGACTTGCGAGAGTCGCGAATTTTGTAAATGTTTTAATCACTAGATGAGTGTATTTGATGAGTGATTATTGGTTGTGGGAAATTTTTTTTTTTAATTTTAATTTTAATGGTCAAGTCAGGAAACTCTTTATATTCTGATATTGAAATAAATAATCATGTAATAGAAGTAAAAAAATTGAGAAAATGGAATATGTACGCTATTATCGAAAACGTTTCAGTAAGGAACATAAAAGCAATGGAATTGTAAATTTAAACAGAATTAATGATTTAAATTTGTTTGCGAAGGATCTAATTACGAATATGAGAAGCATCTGGGAAAAGCTTTAAGTTAAAAAAATTAGTACGTAATAACGAATGAATGTGTATGCAAGGCCAAAAATTATTAATAAGCTAGTTGATAGGAACATACACAAAGAGGTAAGAAATAATTATACGAGCAAAATTTGCGAAACCAAAGATAGATATATAAGAACAAGGGAAGGTCCAGCCAAAAACGTTACATAAATATCACTGTATTACAAAAGAAGATAAAATAATAAAATTTATGATTTATGATGTCGAAATTGACGTGACCAACGAAAAAGCGGCAGTTGTCATAAACATGAAGTGCCTAAATTGTAACGTTGTTCCAATCGTTTTTTCTTTTGACAAGTGGCGTATCAAATAACACGCCTCACTTATCATCGAAAATGCCCCACGTGATCGACGCGATCGTGGGAAGTTTCTTCTGATGGCACGAGTGTAAGAATTGAACTAAAGAATTGAAAAGTAAAGAAAAGTCAGTCTTGGGTAAAATCGCGGCGATTAAACATCGAAAGGTTAGCGTTGGTTCTGAGGAAGTATATCCAACAATAATTTGTCTAACGTAGAGTATTCTTATTAGTATACAAACGTTTTTCTTTAATCGGGGAATTCTAAGAAACATATTGGGATTAAATAAAAGCAGTGCAACAGAATCCGTTTGTATTTTGAACTTTAATTAAAATCCTCAGACAAACCCCAAGACTCCGCTGTGCTCTCTTCTCGTCGCGAGACGGGAGAGCACGGAGTACAGTTGTAACAATTATATAATCTTTGGCGGTCGAAATTATGTGAGCGTCACAAAGACATAACATTCTGCCAAATTGCAAATTCCTACGCCACGTTTTTTTCGAGTAAAAGGTGTATGACGGACGGACACGATAGTGATCTTATAAGGGCTCCGTTTTTTACAGACTGACGGACATGGAAAATCACAAGGCTTTTAAAATTACTTTATCGGACCATCCTTGTTCTTGTTTATGTATATGCGTTATAAAATATAAACGGATTGTAATAAATTCGTATAACTTTTAGTTTCATCTTCGGTATAGAAAGCAAATGATTATTTGAATCTTTTCATGTTAAAATTTGTGTTTAGCATTCTAATTTTGGTTTTGGGGAAACAGTAAGCCTGTTTCCGCTTATAACCATTTTTTTGCGCTATATTCTGAGAATCTAAACTGAGAATTGCTTTCAAATTGAGTACTACTAAAAAATTTTACTTAAACTTTCTGTAACTGCATTATAATTCTCCAAGTAAAAGAATAATCCTATGTAGTATTGTATTCTTGCAAGCTCTCTTCATGAAGCATTCATTCAGCATCTAATGTAATGAAAAAGTCACCCACAATCAAATGTGTTTTGCTTCAAGCCTCTAAACACATACACACCAGTCCATGGATGAGTTCACTGACACGATAGCGTCTTGTAGCGTTGTAATAGCGTAGTGAAGTACACATATATTAATACTACTTTGATAATTAGTCAATACACTACATATTTTGTCACGGTGAATGAGAGAAAGCGTAGCGTAGTGAAGTGAAAATTTTGAGTTTTTTAATATAAATTAATAAAATGTTCGCAAATGTATGGACAAAAATTTAAAACTAATAAATACAATACAATGATCGTAGAAGATTTAATATTGCATATTTTCTTATAATTTTCCAATTTGGGAAACTAGTTAGCACGGTTCATATTTATAATTTACATTACTTGAGGTCTCGTCTGAAGTATTTTTATGTTTTCATAATTTGGACTTTTTTCGTATTCAAGTTATGGAAGTTATACTCTAAGTATATTATTCCAAGGTAGCAGGTACTCATCATAACAATATTAAAAAATGTTTAAGGGCATGAATGCTTTTGTGCCCACCTGTTTTATTTGGTTTCTACTATGTAAGACATAAATGAAAACATCAATTCAGAAAAGCTTATTTTTACTAATGACGGCTGCATATTTTGTAATCAGTGCCGATTTACACGTAATGCAGAAAATAGCCATTATAAATGTAGTAGTGCGCGCATTGTAAGTGTAAATGATGGCCCCAGTACAAATATAGCTATTGTAGCCATTTTCATGGTGAGGCTTTCATTCCTTCACTGATGGTGTTGCTGCTTTGACGTGCCCCACTACCAGAAAAAGAAAAGCACTGTTAGAAAAGGAGCAACACTGGTTTGGTCTATCGAAATCAACTTGAGTAAACCCAAATATCCAGATATAATATATTCCAGTGAGTCACATTTTTGGTTAGAAAATGCTGCAAACCTGCGACCAAAACGTATTATGACTGGATATTTTTGCTTTTATCAAAACGCTGTTTTATGTCGATGAGACCAAATCAGTGTTGCACTTTTGTTGCTTCTACCGGCAGTGGAGAACTGAAGCCTACCGACGATATTTCTGTCATATTCACTGTATTACATTTAGTTATTTATTCTGTCTGCTGTTTTACAATCTTACAAACTAAAAATGAAAAATAAACCTTATATGTATATACTACATGCATTTAAAAAAATATATATAAGCTACATACATTACAAAAAAAGTTAGAATAAAAGAAGAAACTAAAACTTTAGAATATTACTTATGTTAAACCGAATTGTACCACAGTTGCCAGTTACCTTAAATAGATCTAGCTAATAAAGCCACACATATAAAGAAATAAATATAAGTTTTATGATGCCAATTGATGCAAGTTTACCTGCGGTAAGTTTGGCGTCAGTTGTTAATCGACTTTGGGCAAAGCAGCAATTAAAAATAGGTGAAAAGAAATTTGTTCGGGAAAAGCGCAAAACGTCGTATATGAGTAAGTTATTTTGTGTTTTTTTATGAAAATATGATTGAAGTGAAATAAATTGCATTAGTTATATAAAGTCTGCTGTTTTGTAGTATATATTTGGTTTTAATTATGCATTTTGAATTTATGGTATTTTTATGTTTTCTTTTCGCGTTACCATATGGCAACTGTGGGAACGATTGGGTACTGGTTTATGTAAAGTGATTTCTATGCATTTTGTATAGTATTTTTAAACTTTGTTATTTTGTTTACACTGTTTAATTAATTTGTTTTTTCTTTTTACAATAAAATTGTTGTTTTACATTGAATTTTGTTACTTCCTTTCTGTTGTTTCTTTTTATTACAATTTTGAAGGAAATTATCATTACGTGATGCTCTTGATTATTTAGAAGAATTGAGTGGACTAGATGAAGATAATAACACTTTTCCAGAAGCTATTTACATCGAACCACCTGAATTCTATGGCGATATATCTGGTGAAGATGATGCAAAAGATGATTCTATTATCGTTATTTTTTCATATAAATAGGCTCTTTAATTTTTTGACTCATAAAATTACTTAAAAATAAGTGGCAAAAGGATCAAAGCTTGTAAAAACCGGCCAAGTGCGAGTCGGACTCGCGCACGAAGGATTCCGTACCATCGTACAAAATTTAACAATATGTACTTTTTAAATGGTAAATGCATGTGGCAAGATACAATTGCAACTTCGACTGAAACTAAACTTTGCTCAAAGTGCAAAGTTGGTGTTGGCTGCGGCCAACTTCAGTTCAATCACAGAAGTCGTGACTTCTGGTTTGTTCAAGCAGTTGAAGCTTTAATTTAATTATAATTTTCACCTCAGCGTCGACTTCGACTTAAAATCAAGTCGTAGTCGACAGATCAGTCGTAATTGTAATTCAGGCCTTATGTAGAGCCCAACTGCAACAAGACGTACACTCGGGTGCAGTTATAAAGCAGGTCTTTCCACTTAGGCTTATTCTAAAGGGAAGCAAAACAAACTCGATCGTGGATTTGCTTTGGAACTGACAGCGATGTTTTTATTTTCTAGCGAAGGCGTTGTCAGAATAGACGAGATAACTGGAAATTCATTAGGTTATAACGTTGAAAGTAATTGTGGCTACTTACATATATAGATTAGTTTGATACGTATATAATAGTGTCGTTTGTTAATGCTACATTGGTTTTAAGCATTGGTGAAACTGTGGAAGAAGTAACAGACAGTAGATGTTTGGGCCCAACTCCCATACTTAGTTTTCATCTTTATGCGATGATGTTTTTGTCCAAGTTTATCCAGATGGGATTCGACATACTTGTGCAGATAAACGGTTTTAATGAATATGACTACGAACTACGTCAGGGTTTTTCGGTAACCGTTTTCATGCATGTTGTTACAAGTTATGTCAGGGTTTTCCGGTAATTTTTTTCATGCTTGTTATTACGAGTTACGTCAGGGTCTTCCTGTAACGATATTTGGACATGTAGTTACGCGTTACATCAGGGTTTTCCGGTAACAGCTGTCATGCATGTTATTACGAGTTACGTCAGAGTTTTTCGGTAACGGTTTTCATGCATGTTGTTAACAGGGATTTCAGGTACAAGTTTTCATGCATGTTGTTACAAGTTACGCCAGGGTTTTCCGGTAACGGTGTTCATACATATTATTACGAGTTACGTCACGATTTTCCGGTAACGATATTTAAACATGTTGTTACGCGTTACGTCCGGTAACGCTAGAGTTAGTGTTACATGTGGATTGAACGAGACAATGGCGTGAGCTTGAAGGAGTATCAGACGCAACAGCCGGCGAAAGTAGTGATGATTGAGTTGTGGTTTCTTCAGGTGAAGATATGAACACTGACCAACTCGAGACGAGTTGAAGTCAGGATGGTGAATGTAAGTTATAAAACTTTTATGTAGAGGCCAACTGCAACAAGACGTAAACTCGGGTGCAGTTATAAAGCAGGTCTTTTCCACTTAGGGTTGTCCTAAAGGAAAGCAAAGCAAACTCGATGGTGGGTTTGCTTTGGAACTGACAGCAATGTTTTTGTTTTCTAGCGAAGGCGTTGTCATTTATATGAAGTTGGTCGACTTGTGTTTTTTTATAATTCAAATTAAATTCTTGCTTCTTACACCTTTATTTTTATTTTAATAATTTCATGTTATATCGCCAATAGAAATACATAGTCTGTGAAAATTTCTACTGTCTATCTATTACGGTTCATGAGATACAACCTGGTAACGGACGGACGGACAGCGAGGTCTTAGTAATAGGGTTTCCGTTGTTACTCTTTGGGTACTGAACCCTAAAAATGACACAAAAATGTAAAGAAACACAAAATTCCCAAAAGAGCTTAAAGACACAAGAATTTTGAAAAAGATCTAAAGGATAAAAGGCAAAAGTTCAAAATTCTCACAATAATCTAATAAAAAATAATTCCTTAAATGAACGTATTTTCAACATAGCACAGAAACCGAAATCTAATTAAAAAAAAAATCTAACGAACGAGAAAATTTACGCGATACCGTTATAGAATGCCACGAAAGCAGCATCTGGTATTATACACCTCTAAAAACTGCCCTCATAATCCCTCCAGCACAAAATCTCCAACATAGTGCTTGCCCTTCCCATAGCACTTGCAACGGTTCCAAAGTATTACAAGTGTTGTGGTCTGTTATCAACAGCGACAGAAAGAGCATCATCCTGCACTGACAATAGTGTTGCCATGTGTAGTTGTATGTGCCCTCCTTCGTTGCCAGATATTCAAGACGTAAACGTCTCTTTAATCTGTCAACAAATTGCCTTTTAAGTGCTTGGGCGTGTTGTTCTAGTTCTGATTCCTATCTTCGCTCTCACGTAGTGCAAATGAATTGAAAATTGGCCATCGTCAACACAAAGTTAGTCAAACATTTCACCTGACTAAAAGCTCTTGGTCCCCAAAGGGAAGATGCCGAAATGCGGGTAGATCAACTAACACAACGCGTACGAGTTCATAAAAATCTTGCAAAGCCGAGCAAATGAAGAACCTGTGAAACAAGGTAACGTCACTAGCACAAACTATGCAGAACTTCTGATCTCGCCGGTCGATATGTGACAGCTCATTAGTATGCAATTATCTGAATGCCACATCAGTATCTCTGGTCCCAAGTTGGTGAAATCTCTCCGGAGATATTAGATATCAATAATATCTCCGAGAATCGTCAGTAGACGCGTGTCTGCCTGAAAACCTCTAGCATTACCGAACATTGAATCTGTTATTTCAAGAATAAACTTGATCGGTTCAACGCGAACTATTGGTGCCATGGAGCACTCCACTTAAAGTAAATGTGGTCGGGCAGGGAAAGGAGAAACAATTCTGTAATCCACCACATCTTTTATGAACATAACATTACGGGTATTTCGGCTAGTAGATAACTTTCGTAGATCAATTAATTGACATTGTTAATAATTTCAACTTAAATAGCTTACTCCGAAGAAGTTTTCCGGAAAAATCGTGCTCACGCCATACACGGCATATTGTTGCAGGCAAACGAAATGCGATGCCTTCTGCGTTGCATTTATGCGCTGGAACTTGATGTTTTTATGAATATAAAATGCTCGGTCAGCTTTGTGGCTGAGAAAGCTTAGGTTTAAGTTTTTCATTCTCTAATTTTTTTATTCAGATCGTCGATGACGCTTTTTTACTGCGGTGCTTAAGTGCTACATCCATAAAGATGCACCTTATTTGTACATATTCGTAACGAACAAGCAAAAGATTTTGTCCGCTGAGCTTAATGCAGACATTTTATATGATACGAAACTTTCTAAGATGTGCCAGCGGGGTATCGTGCGAATACAGTGTACGTATTTAAGCATTTCAATGACAGTGTTACCTACGGTCGGGGGGAGGGGGGGGGGGGGGATGACAAGAGGGCCAGTGGCTATTTTGTGTCAGTTCAACATTCTGACATTTCATAATTTTGAAAATAAGTTCTAGGATTTGAATTCGCGATATTGTGAAAAATAAATAATTTAACAGGATATTTTCTTAATAGTAGTGTAAAATTAGTGTAAAATATACTTTTGTAAACGATTATTTATGTAATAGAGACTCCCGAGTCTTAAAAAACCGTAATGAAGTGCGCTGTGCTGTGCTGAAGGAACGAACAGAGTTATTGTCGTGGGAAAGCATTCTTCAAGTAAGCTTAATAGCTTTACTTATTAATTATATTGTTTTAAACAAAATAAAAGTGAATAAAAATAAAGAGCCATTGCAAAAGATTTAACATTTTACCAATGCCGGTTTATTTGTTTACAATTGAATTGTCAGTTGGTGCCTAAATTATTCCAGTCATACAAAGGCAACGCCAAGAAATATTATCTGAAAATAAGGGGGAGCTAAAAATTTGTTTATTTTACATAGGAATTTGGATTATGAAAAATGTTCCCTTTCAGAATGTCAGAATTTAATTACTGCCATAACGAAACGAATACAAACACAGCACACTAATACATTTCGCCGAGTGGCCTACGTTTTCACCCGATATGCCGTTTCCTTATTAGTTATTTATTCAATGAACTAAACAAATAAATAAATATTAAAAATGTTATTTATAACACTGATAAAAAATCGTGTAAAGTGGGGAACTTCAGCGCAAACCTAGTGTTGCATATTAGTGGTCCCATCGAACATTTTCAGTGCTTTCTCGCTGTAAAAGTTCAACACTAGTGGTTGCATTGAAGACGCATCAAAATTGCTATTAGAAAAACTGGGAAAATCTGCACGCCGATTTGACACGAACCAAGAGTTGTTTTTTGAACATTCATTAAATTTTAAAATGGTCCTATGCTCACTAAAACTTAATATGGAGGAGTACTGTCCAATCGTTTTCCAAAGACTTGTATGAATATACTATGTCCTAGTAAGTACTAAATCACTAAGTGTTATACTAGTTAATTTCCATCTTTTGTTGTTTGCAAGTGTTCATGCTAATAATTAAATAACCACTGTGATTTATGTACCCAACGCTTAAGGACGTGGCCTTATCCAAGATCTTTCAATAAAACATTTTTGTATTGTATATTAAATAAAGAGGAAAATTAATAATTTTTGAATGTTTTAATCCGTGTATTATTAATCAAATCAAAAAGCATTTAATAACGTACCCTTGCTTATGCTATGTTCAACATTAGATAATAAGATTATAGATCAACAATGTAGTAACATAAATAATAAAACTATTGTAGATGTGATAAGGGGTAGACAAACTTGGATAATTAAATATAACATAAAAAACACAATATTTAACAAAAAAATAAAAACAATTATGGCATTACTCGATTTTTTTACAGAAAGAGTTAGTACCTCATTTTTAAAATCATTATTTAATTTACTTAAAATGTCTCCACCTTATTTATAATTTTTATTTACCATTTCGAGCAGTCCCCATCAATTGGTCAAGCATAGCCCGCATTTGATCCGTAGCTGTCATAATTTTGCTTTTCTGGTTCCGTCAATACTGGAAGATATTTCAGCTTATCAGAATTCCATTAATCGTTTACATATTTTAATTTATTTACATGGACTTTACACTTTTCCTTTTCAAATATGCTTGTTCAAAAAGATTATAACTACAGGAAATAATCTATTCGGCAAAATTGCAAACTCGTCCTGACTGTTACTTTCTCCCTTCTCATGAAAGATGGCGAGTGAAGTCAAATCAGGTAGTAAAATTTTTCGGAACGGAACAGAATTTTTTCAGTCGGGGACAGAGCAGCTTACAGGGTGGAGCACAATCGGCAAAGCATCACGCTACATCAACTCTATCCATAACACACACGCGGAAGTTTTTAGGCAGTTTTTACAAATGAGAAGTATTCGGGTGTAGGAAAAATTCCGCGTAATAGTCCGGTATGCTAGAGCCAAGGAATTCAGTCAAGGAATTTTTCCATTTATTTCTTAAGCCCGGTATGCTAGAGCCAAGGAATTTTTGTTTCTATACAAAAACTATGTAAAATAAAGTGTCATGGAATGCTCAAGGAATTTTTTTCTTGACCGATTCCTTGAGGTAGTACGCTAGAGAAAAGTAATTCGAACAGAAAAACTCTACTTCCTGATTGACAAAAAGATGTCGCTCTTTTATGAAAAATCCATTTATGTCAATATTTCTTGAAGAAATAAGTACCGATGCACTTATTTCTGTAAGGAATTTTGACGGTGGTGGAATAATTGAAAAATTGAACGAAGGAACGGCGATTTTGCAAGAGATGTATCAATTTTAAAATGACAAATGGACGAATAAAAATTGTTTTACGTGTATCTTCATTTTTCATTGGAAATTATCCATTTCTTCACTTTCTTTATTATTTCTTTATTGTCAGAAATATCACACAATTGACAAATCCAAATTGTCAAAAATTCCTTGACCTAATGTCAAATTTTCTTTAAGAAAGAAGTGGAAAAATTCCTTGACCTCTAATTCCTTGGCTCTAGCATACCGGGCTTAAGGCCCTGTATGCTGGAAGCCTGAAGGCTTAAACACAATTCCGACGACAAACGACGACAATATATCGCTGTCAAACTTCTAAAAACACAGCATCTTATGCGAATGCACCAAATTGCGACGACCGACGTTGAGCGATCGACGACATTATCGCCGGGATTGATCAGTTTCTAATTTTGCCGTCGTCGCTGCAGTCCTACCAACAAAATTAATCGAATGAAATGGTTGTGCATTCACTTTTGTCTTTTTTAGGTGGTAGCACGCCGCGGTAATTTTAAAATAATGAGCTTTGAGGAAAAATTGATCGAGGAAATGCGAAATTCATAAAATAATTTATAGTTTAGAAGACAGGCAAGACAAGTGGACAAAAAAGACGTGGTTTGGATGGATATTTCAAAGCGCTTAATTTAGTTAATTTCTGCATTTTCAGTTTTTTTCCACACTTTGGTTCATTGCATTTCTTTCAATATAATATAAAATATTCTTGATAAAAATCTCCTTTTAAAACGCTCGAAACATTTAACAAATGAAATTTCAATAATTTCTTCTTTCACAATCGTCTCTCATCGCTTGTCGTTGCAATTGTGTTCCAAATTTTTCGACTGCCTGTTTCGTAGCGAATTTTTCGTTGTCGTCTGTCGTTCTATCGTTCTGTCGTCGCAATTGTGTTTAAGCTTTGCTGTCGAGTGTATCAGATTGCATTACAGCAGCACAAGCCCGCGAGCAGAATATTATGACATTTCTGTAAACGTCAATTGTAGTTTTTGGTTTATGGTTGTTTGATTCAATAAAAAAAATGATAATTAAATACGATTATTTTAATAAATTGATACTTGTAATGACTACTTATTTAGTTTATTGCAAGTATATAAGACTATTTAATATTAGGACGAGGATATAGACAAGAGAAATGTTTTTGGAAAATGAGCCCGAAATGTACGGATTCTATTCGAAATTGTTTACTATTATGAAAAATAGTGATAGCGAACAATTTGAAAAAGCAACTCGCATGGGTGTTCCTCAGTTCGGACTGCTCCACAGTCTCTTAAGAACAAGACTGACAAAAAACAGCCCCAGAAATCGTTCTCACGCCATACACGGCATATTGTTGCAGGCAGACGAAATGCGATGCCTTCTGCGTTGCATTTATGCGCTGGAACTTGATGTTTTTATGAATATAAAATGCTCGGTCAGCTTTGTGGCTGAGAAAGCTTAGGTTTAAGTTTTTCATTCACTAATTTTTTTATTTAGATCGTCGATGACGCTTTTTTACTGCGGTGTTTAAGTGCTACGCATTGACGCAGGAAAACCCTCGAAATAACCGTAGGGGCACGAAGCAAATATTACTCACAGACTTTTTACCTCTGAACTTTTCTTCTTAATTATTAACTTTTTTATGTTCATGTTTGCAAATTCAGTACATACTTTTTAGTATATGAAAATAAAAGCTATTAAAATTGAGCATAGGTTGTACAATTGTGTACAGGCGTATAAATTTTACGGTGCTTATGTAAAAACATTATCAATGTCAATGTGTTAGAAATGGGTACGTGATATTTTCTCATTTGCACCTCCTTTAGTTTTTCTCGTTGCTACCCTTCGAGATAATTATGAAGAGAACAAAGCTTCACTCATGGCATGAATTTTATACATTGAATAAATAACTAATAAGGAAACGGCATATCGGGTGAAAACGTAAGCATCTCGGCGAAATGTATTAGTGTGCTCTGTTTGTATTCGTTTCGTCATGGCAGTAATTAAATTCTGACATTCTGAAAGGGCACATTTTTCATAATCCAAATTCCTATGTAAAATAAACAAATTTTTAGCTCCCCCTTATTTTCAGACAATATTTCTTGGCATTGCCTTTGTATGACTGGAATAATATTAGCCCGGTATTGTGTTCATTTAGCGGATAAATATTTAGCAGCAACAGGGACCTTTTTTACGGCTAAAATTGTTCATTGTTTTGAACTATAGGTGGCTGCTTTTGACAATCAGCTGTCGTGAATTTGTGATATTATTTCGTGTCCTTTTAGATTACCCAATCTCGAAATAGTAAGGAAAATTATATTTATACTTACTATTTTAATTTTTTTCAAAAGAATTTTCTAAATGAAGACGGAATTTTTTTATCAAAAAAAAATAATAAAAATACAATCACACTCTTGCATTCCAATTTCTTTCAACTTCTAACGTCAAAATTTTAGCGTGGAAAAAAGGTATTGAGCGAATAAACCTGATGCTAAATATATGTTTGTGGAAAGTACTGCCATCTACTTGTCAAAACTAAACAAACTTTTAGCTGATAAAGCACAATACCATTTTCTTCAGCGATTTGGCGAAATATTTCGCAACTAAATTTCACCGCTAAATTTCCATACAAAATTTATCCGCGAAATGAACACAATACCAGGCATTAGGCAGCAACTGACAATTCAATTGTAAACAAATAAACCGGCATTGGTAAAATGTTAAATCTTTTGCCATGGCTCTTTATTTTTATACATATTTCACTTTTATTTTGTTTAAAGCAATATAATTAATAAGTAAAGCTATTAAGCTTACTTGAAGAATGCTTTCCCACGACAATAACTCCGTTTGTTCCTGCAGCACAGCACAGCACACTTCATTATGTTAATTTAGGACTCCGGAGTCTCTATTGCACAAAATGTCGTTCACAAAAGGAATATTCCGCACTTATTTCACACTATTATTCATAAAAATCACGTTTAATTAATTATTTATCCCAATATCGCGAATTGAAATCCGAAACTTATTTTGAAATAATATGAAATGTCAGAATGTTGAACTGACACAAAATAGGCAGTATAGGTCCTCTTGTCATTTCCCCCCCCCCCCGACCATAGGTCACACTGTCATTGAAATGCTTAAACACGTACACTGTATTCGCACGATACCCCGCTTCCTTATTAGTTATTTATTCAATGATTTTATACGATACCCGCGTTCCTGTTTGATAAATGTTCTAAAGGATATTACGATATTTAGGAGAAATATCTATATATCAATCTAGACAGTAGGTTTGTTCGATGAAAACACCGTGTAAAAACACCGTGTAAACTTTCCCCTACAATTTTCCCCTAATTTACCCGGGGTTTTGTGCATTCATCGAACAAGTTTTTAAAACACCGGGTAAATCTAATGTAATGACATTTCTCTGACAGTTCTCCTGAGCATAATTTAAATAATAATTTCTAGTGATTTGTCAAAATTTATTTATAAAACTAGGGTGAGCCCGCCGGCGATGCCCGGCGAGAGGGTTGGGATGGGTGCGACGTTTCCCATAGGTAGTGGGAGGGGTTGGCTATCATTTGAGAGAAGAATGAAGAGAAACGGTCCAGAGGGTGAGGAGCAATTGACAAAAGAGTGGAGGCATGTCGGAAATTTTTTTTGAATGTAGACTGTAGATTGGCATGGTGTGCTTCGCGAGGGTGTGAGGGGAGGAACAGATGATTGCCTGTTTGTAGAGAGAGGGGTTGGCTACCATATGCAAAAAGAATGAAGAGAATCGGTAAAGAGGGTGAGGAGCAATAGCCAAAAGAGTGGAGTCAATTCTGGTTTTTACTCCCACCCTCCCCATCTTTATCACTAAATTATATGGAGGGGGTAAAATATTTTTACATGTTCATAATACACTCACCGAGATCTTTCCAATGAGTGGTCATACGTTAAGATTGGATAAAAAATAGTAAATTAATGTTTTACCACTTACATACATACATAATGTATGGAACGTACACCAATCCCCAATTAGATAGGGGCTTAAATACTTTGAATTTTGATATCTGCTGAACGCTAAAAGCTAAGTGAGTATAACTTTCTCCTATATTGGAAGTCTCGATATTTCAAGGGAGCGCCGCGCCGGTATAAGGCCATCTTCTCAGGTACATGAGCGTACCCCAATGTATATAGAATTCATGTTATTCCCATTACGAACCATGTTCCACCATTAGATGATGTCATATCGTGAAATGTATAGGAAAGCACGGTACAGGGAACACAATACGCTCTCTGATCTCTCTGTCTTTCCTATAAACATGCAAGTACATTAGTCACACAATTACGTCACAGGCTATCAGCTTCAATGTGTCAAAATTCTAATGGGAATACTTGTCGTGTATCTACCTTCAGCGTAACCAAAATGCCGGCTTATCTGTGCGTGAAGTTCGGTCATATTAGAGCCTGACTGTCAAATTTCAAAGCGGGAACTTGGCACTTTGGTACTTTTGTTTATCTTGTTTGGAAACTGACGTATGAACGTAGTAAGATACAGGAAAAATAAAAATTTCCAATTAACTGAGTTGAAATTTTGCACACTGGCTTTAAAAAAAAAAACAAATCGGGTATCTCTTTCATGGGGCTTTCTTTAAAAATTTAGTTTTTCGCTATATATTTGAGAATATTTGAGAATGCATCTACGTAGTGAACTGAAATTTTGTATACGAATTTTTTTATAGGCATAGTTCACTTAGAGCGCTGAAAGTTAGCAGACGGCCTTTTTCATAACAATAGTAAATAAAATCACAATGGACCAACTCTAATCAATATTACTATCAGTTGTAAAAGTGGACTTGGTTCACTTTAGCAATAAACCCGTCATATATAAAAAAAAATTAAAAAAAAAAGAAAAACCCTGCCATTGTCAACAATCGAACCCATACCCGCCCTACTCGAGAACTTTGACCTACCGCCCTACTGACTGAGCCAAACTTCCTTATTCAGTTTGGGCTATAAATGTATATTTAGACCGAATTGTGTTCGATCTCACGGGTGTATACAGACGCGTAAAAATTAATCGTGAGATTTTATTTTTTTTAATAGAAAAATAAAATCTAGGAATACTAAAATTCAGTACAGACAATCCTTTTATGATAACAATTGTAGGAAAAAATTAAAAATTGGAATAACCGTTATTTCATACAATAAAACTTTCAAATCACTTTTCAAGGTGGAAATTTGGCGCTCAAGAATTTCTGATTACGCCACGTTGTTCGTCCCAGGAGTTTGCACATATGTTCAAAAAATCAGAAAAATTCACAATAACAGAAAATCGAAAAATTTCTGAAATAAGTGAATAATTGTAGGAGATACACGTGCTCAAACTGTACGCGTAGTACAAATAATTCCTTTCCCCGCCTTCCTTTTCACTAAATTATATGGTGGGGGTAAAATGTTTTTGCATATTCTAAATGTACTCGCCAAGACCTTTCCAATGAGTGGTCAATCGCTAAGATAGGATGAAATATAGGAAATTGATGCTTTATCACTTTTCATACATACATACCTACATGCACCAAGGAACTCCCTAATTATATTGGGACTTGAATACTTTGAAATTCGATATCTCCTGAATGATAAGAGGTAATGACTTCAAATAAATTTTAAAAATTAAAGGACATAAGTAGCTATAATGGCCTTCTGTATTGGAAGTCTGTGTAGGTCAAGGGGGCGCCGCTAGGAAGCGCAGACTGCAAAAATAACGGTTTTTTGTCCAAAATCACCCGAAAAATTGGTGGAGGGGGGAAATTTTTGTTATTTCTGCAATTTACTCATCGAGACCTTTCCAATGA
This sequence comes from Dioctria rufipes, assembly GCA_963924295.1. Lineage (NCBI taxonomy): Eukaryota > Metazoa > Arthropoda > Insecta > Diptera > Asilidae > Dioctria > Dioctria rufipes. The sequence goes on from OZ002743.1 coordinate 122,567,571, forward strand.
GTCCCCACATGTTGGGGTAGGCTCAAAAAATGAAATCGTGATATTTTGAGATTTTTTGATGGGCAAACCCCTTACAAAATGCTTGATTTCGCAAATCTTGGCTGGACTTGTCGAACTCAAATGCTTGTAGAATTTGAACGAAGTAACCGAATTGGCTCAAATAAATTTTAAACGATAAAGCAGGAATGTCAAAAGCCACTTCTTGAAATAGACTGTCCAGTTGCTTTATGTGGCCCCCACCAGGAGTCGTCTAATGGACCTTACATTTCCAGGACATTTTAATTTTTTTAAATAGGAAAATAAAATCAGAGAATGCTAAAATTCGGTATAGACAATCCTTTTATGATCACAATTTTAGAAAAAAATTAAAAATTAGAATAATTGTTATTTCGTATAACGAAATTTCCAAATCAATTTTCAGGACGCTGATTTCGGGCGCCAAATATTCAGATTTTGTCACGTATGTCGGCAGAGTTTGAAAATATGCTCAAAAAATCAGAAAAAAATCGTAATAAAAATTAAGCTAAAAAAATTAGCATATTAATTAAAAAATAACGGGAATTTTAATTCATTCCTTAATATGAGCATGAAAATTAAATGACATAATGAAATCTATGTATGACAATCTTTGTCGGATAGCATTGAAAAAAACACAATAATTTAGGGACAGTAGTATACTACTTCTAAATTTATAACGGGACTTATACGATTGCTATAAGTCCCGTTAAAATTAAAACATTTCAATAGTACGTAACATTCCCCATATAAATGAGGGACGAATCTAATTAGAATTTAATTTAGCGAACGATGCAAACTTATTTGGTTAGTTATTGCTAAACGGCTTTGAATAATGTCTTGTAGTTTATTTTAGATAAAAGCTAGTGGATTAGAGATAATGTTAAGAGAAAAAAAGTGGCTTAATTGTTGCAGGATATACAAAAAAGATGGCGCTGAATGTAATGTAATGACCGATGAAAGATAGTATCATACAAAACTCATCGGCGAATCGGTAATTAGAATCGCATCGAGATTTAGTAAAAAGATTTATTTTTAGGACATAAAGTTAAATCTAATTAGTTTTGCGATCGGCCTAATAGTTTAGAAGAAAAATTAATTAAAGTAGAACAACCTCCTGCCGTGAAAATCTGTAAATCAGGGTATATATACAGGTTATGTAATCATGGGTTATACGCAAATTATTAAAAGTTATTTTGAGTTTTGCATGTCCGTCCATCCGGGGGAAAAAATTTGCACATGGGCTTTAAAAAAAAAAATTAATTGAATGTTACATTTCACATAAACCTACATCCAAATCCGTCTCATATATCATATTTTTCTTTATTTTTTTCCATATAGGTACTCTAATAATAAATAGGCCAACCTTGCTTTATGTTGAAAAAAATCCTCATAATAAGCATCAAGTCTCACTTTTACTGGTAAATTTATTTCCAATATAAGTACTGGTACATGTAATGAGTACCAATTTACTTGAATATCATACAATTCTAAGTAGCCGTCAAACCAAAAGCTTGAAAAAGATTTGTGAATTCTTTACAATAGACCAACTATACTTGGTTCACTTTAGCAATGAACCCGTCATATATATAAAAAATACAATATTGAAAAAAATTCATGCTCAACACTCGAACCCACAATCCCTAAATTCTCTGACTTAGCGCCCTACTGGCTAAGCCAAACTATCTTACGTGGCTTGCGCTATAAATGCATATTTCAATGAAATTGTGAACTTCTTAGCTCATATACAAATGCTTTCATCCACAAGTGAAAATTAGTTTCGCATAATATATACGTATGTGTGTTCATCAAACTAATTTAGCTTGCCACGCAATGTAATTATGGGAATGAAATTTGTTATTTTGGGAACAGGGTGATTAAATGGGCCCGTAGGAGCCCTTCCCGGCTCCGGAAAAAATTGAAAAAAATCCACAAGATTCCCAGGGGTCATAGTTATCATAGAAAAAATGAACTATGAAGATCCGGTTAAAAATAGCTAAAATAAAAACAAAAGTATCTCAACAAAACGGCTTAAATTAAGGAAATGCCGGTTTTTCATGGCGTTTTCTGACAGTTTTGGTCGTTTTCAAAGTTTTTATTTCTACTATTACTACTTAATTATACACTTTTTGAGTATAATGTCAGCGGATAAAATGAAGCCTGTTTTGTTGGGAACGTTTATTTCTAATTAGTTTTCCGCTCGGACTAATAGTTTAGGAGAAATTTTAATAATAGTAGAACAACCTCCTTTTACGACGGCTTTTTGCCGCTTTTTGCCGTGAGATGATGTAAAAATTTACAATTTCTCTTTACGGAATAACGGTGCTTCGGAGAAATTTTTTTGTAAAGGTAAAAAAGTTTCGTAATGGAACACTAATACCTATGGTTAAAAAAAAATTGGAAAAATAACTCATATGTAGTAATGGGGTATATGAGACGCAGATGAGGAAAAACTTTGAACTTCGGGAGGAAAAACTCAGTGAGAAAATGTCTCAAATCACAAATGAAAACCTTCTAATGGATAGAGAATTTGGTTACCTTTAATTTGAATATAAATTTTTTTCGCTACGGGCATCCGTTATGATGCAGGGTCCGACAAAGTGAAAAAGTGGTTTTCAGGTAAAATGTAAGAGGGTGAAAAAAATATACTACGAAGTATACTCAATTGAAATTTGAAAAACGCCATTCGATAGAGCTCGGCGGGGGCTTTAATTAGACACCCCACATGCCAAATTTGGGGCTTGTGGGGGTGGGGGTAACAACCCCCCACCACAAAATCCCCCCACCCCAAATTTTTTTTTTCATAACTTTAATCCCTTTATTGAACTAAAGACGAATCTGGAGTTAATTTTTTAATCCGTCATCCCCTCTCTTCACAAATGAGGTTCGAATATTGAAAATAATTAAAGCAAATTTCTGAACTTCAAATACTATTATTAAGTAAATAAGGGCAGAAAAAGAAAATCGATCACACCAATTTGTTTTTCGCTGATGTTTTATTAAGTTTTCCAGAAAGTTTCATGCTCTTTGATGCGCTATTACTTATGTTTTGGGATCCCAAATTTGCAATAACTTTTTTTGTGGGGTAGCACCGTGATGCGGGTAGATGTAAATTGAACACCCTGTTAAATCAACCCAGTACCACCCTTAAGCGATATTAGTGCACAAATCGATAGTCCTCGAAGGGATCTTTCATTTGGCGCATTCGAAATTTTCCTCGGACACCCCCCTCCCCCGCTCCACCCCCTAACATTTTACGTTACGTTTTACCTCCCCCCACCCACAAGGAAGGGCGGAGGGGGGTGAAATTTCAGATTCGTAAATTTTGAAGTGTTCTCTTTCCAACGATACCCCACTCGACCCAGTGGAGTTGGAATTTCACTTGTAATCGGCCGATCAAATGACCCTTAAGTTTTTCGAAAATCATCAAGTTTATATGAAAAATTTTCGAAATTCGAAAAAAAAATACCATCATGCTATGGGAAATTGTAAGTGGAATTTAGGTGTAGAATTTCATCCCCATGTGATAAGAAGTACGGAATCTAGGACGATTTTCGTGATGGCACCCTTCACCCTATTTCCCCCTTTTCTGGGCGTTTCGAAAATATCGTTTTTCTAAATTTTTGATATTTTATAGCCACGTCCATAGGCTTTCCAACGAATCTTAAAACATCACGCTAGACCCTCAGGAAGTGGAGAAATAAAGGAAAATCTGAAATGACGATTTGAAAACTTCAACTCCGTGAATTTCGAAATCTATTTCGAATTTCGAATATTTTCGAAAACCAGAAGATAGCTTATCAAGAGATCTATAAGGTGTATAAATTTCATCCCCCTACTCCTTAAATTACTCAAGTTAGAGTTAATATCGAAAATTCCCCCCACCCTATTTTTCTCCCCACCCAAAAGTCCAAATGAACTGAAACTTGAAAAAATTGGTTCAGAATAAAAAGATCTTTCAAAAAAGTGCTACAATTAAAAAATCGTACGATTCAAATAGAAGTTATTCGAATTCGAAAATGTCTAACTTTAACCATCATAAAAGGTATTTTAAAATTCGAATTTCGAAAAACCATTCCGAGGTGAGAAAAATTCAATAGATATTTTATCGATATATGAAATTTGATAAAAATCCAGCAATAATTGTAAAAGTTTTTATACCAAAGACTTTTTCATGTTTTTCATTCATCACTTTTTACTTTATAGAAGATAGGTGAAATAATTAAAAATTTAAGAATAAATATATATTAAAATGCACAAAAAATGTTTCTCAGTTTTTTCTTGATTACATATTCTTTTATTAGCTTTTTTACATCGACATTATCGCCTTTTCTGTAACTTTACTTTGAAAAAATGACAATTGGTTCATCTGTGACCAGATATAGCTCCATCATTTCTGCACTATTTTCACTTTGATCATCAGATGTTTTGTCACTAGATATAAAATCAATAGTTTGGATGATCAAAATCTACAGAAATGATTTTCTCCATCCCGTTGGCTTCTTCTCGAGCACTATTAATCCCCTTTCCTGACATCTCATTTAAGAATTTAGAGAATTTCTTATATGTTGTTTGCTTCAATTCTATTTGCTTGGTAGCTGCAGGGATAACGTGAAGTCTATAAAAATTACTTGTTAATAATTGGCAAAGAAACATTTTACGATCAAATTTCGGAACAAATATACATCCCTGAAAACTCACCGATTTTCTTTAAACTTTGCACACTAGTTCTTTTTCACTCACAAATCACAAATATGAAAACGAAATTTGTCGGAAAGGTATAGTTTCCGAGATATTCGACTTTAAAATTCCCGATATTTGTACTGCACTTCACAACACAATTTGACATTCTCACAATTATTAACTCTTCTTCTTCTTTTTAGTAACGTATATAAGTAGTGTAAACATATCTTCCGAACATTCGGGTTACCAGCAATGCGTTTTTTTTATTCATTACAAATATTTAGTTAGATTGGAATAGAAAAAATTTATTAAAGAAACACACACACACACACACACACAGGCAGGCTGGCAGGGCGCACACACACACACACACGCACGCACAGGCAGGCTGGCAGGGGAACACACGCGCGCTCCGCTTCGCTCCGCGCGCGTGTGTGCCCCTGCCAGCCTGCCTGTGCGTGTGTGTGTGTGTGTGCGCCCTGCCAGCCTGCCTGTGTGTGTGTGTGTTTCTTTAATAATAATAATAATTTAACATTTTTCTATTCCATTCTAACTAAATATTTTTAATGAATAAAAAAAACGCATTGCTGGTAACCCGAATGTTCGGAAGATATGTTTACACTACTTATATACATGTTACTAAAAAGAAGAAGAAGAGTTAATAATTGTGAGAATGTCAAATTGTGTTGTGAAGTGCAGTACAAATATCGGGAATTTTAAAGTCCAATATCTCGGAAACTATAGCTTTCCGACAAATTTCGTTTTCATATTTGTGATTTGTGAGTGAAAAGGAACTAGTGTGCAAAGTTTAAAGAAAATCGGAGAGTTTTCAGGGATGTATATTTAAGCCCAAATTTCTTACTAGAAAGGCAGACCTTAAGATTTCATCCATGTCCTTCGACTTTAATCACCTCCTCAAATATTTCCTTATAATTTTCATTCGAATTTCCTATGTGCATATTATCGATGGGTATTTTGTCATCTAATTTCCTATCCAACTTCCTTATATAATCTGAATTTGGTATGAGCTCCACGATTTTTTCACTTTTATATACAGCACTCGACCGCAATCACCGAACAAATTACATGTGACAGTTCACAAATGACAAATGTCAAACGTTTACTCCTACAAATTTTTAGTGCAAGTTCGGGGCACGAAATCAGAAACACCGGGCTTTCATCGAACAAGTTTCAGAAACCCCGTGTAAGCCCAGGGTTTTCAAAAAACAAGATCCCTTCAAGCAAGGCGAAACAAAAACGTAACGAAAATGTAAACATGCTTGCATAGAAGTGTACGTAAAAGAAACGCTTTGGTGTTGTGAATGCGTAACAGAAACGAATCATCAGGCCAAAGAGAAGTGAAACTGAAAAGCGTAGACTGTCAGTGTAGTGGTAGTTCGCAAACTGTACTCTAAAATGTTTCGTTTTCGTAATGCAAATTACGTTTAGTTTACGAAACGTTTTGCATATGGATTCAATGGCTTTTGAAGAAAAAACAAATTTTTGTATTTTAATTTATTTGATAACATCACAAACCTTAATAATAATAGAACAAAAAAGCGTTTATTAAGGAACCTCAGCTTACACTACGTTACAACATTATTAGGTACATTGAGTAGGACGGAGATAATCGGAATTATCGATAGAGTACAAAAGTGCTTAGTAAACTAACAAAAGTGCAATAATAATTATATAAATATATCTGATCAAATTTTTTACACTTCAATAATTTAATAAATAAATATTAACGCGGCGTTTTGTTATCAATCACAAACAAATTAACATGCACAAAACAGCTGTTTGCTGTCAGGTTGAATGGCACAGGTCTATAAATCCAGAAGTACGTTTTCATTACGTTTTCGTTTCACTTTAGGTGTACACTCTCAAATGCTTAGAGGGAGGTACGTTTTTATTACGTTTTTGTTACGCCGTACTATAGTGTTCATGTACTATGGGGGCTTGGGTGTGTTAGTAGAAATGCAGTTCGTAAAGTTTACGTTTTCGTTTCACTTTAGGTGTATACTCTCAAATGCTTAGAGGGATAGTACAGCCCGGTGTAGCCCGGGGCTTACCCGGTGTTTTCATCGAACAAACCTAGTATCAATATATTGGGTGTGTTCAGCTCAGCTCAACTGTTGCCACCGAAGTATGAATAAGATAAAGTAGCGACTTTTAAATTCCGGCTTGAAAAACAACAGAGATGAAAATATTTAAAAGCTCTCTAAATTAGTATTCGTAGAGCTTAAAAGCACCTCAAAGCTTCCTTGCCATAAGGGCTATAGGAGAAAGGAACATGCAATTTTTTAAATGCAAATTTTCATGGGAGCAAAGCGTTAAACTATACATTGAAATCAGCTGATGCTGTCAAATATATCGCACACTATGGTTTATGAGACTAGTGTGCAAAAATGCACCAATACTAATTTAGTGACCAGCCGCCCTTCAAGTAAGTCCTACAACTACAGATCCATTGACCAGCCGCACCAAATAAAATCATATAAGCTCAAGTATAATACATTTAAATTGGGTAGCCGCTACCGTGTACAGATAATGCTCCACACCAAAGAAATGAGCAGCCGCCGGAATCGAAATATTTATTATAATTTTAATTTGATGTCACCGTGCGAGAAGAAAATTTTCATTAAAAGTGAATGAAACACTTTATTTTGTTTTGATGCTGTGAATGCTGAATAGTGTTATTGTCGAGTGAGACTTACAGTGATAAAAATTTTATACAGTAATTAGTGAATAGGAGTAAATCTGCTGGCGGCCTTTTTATTTGTAAGGCTGTCTAGAGTTTTCTTCTAATTGCTAATTATTTTCAACAGATTGATGGTTCTTTTATTAATATCGACTATTTGTGATATTTGAATGATTACAAAGTAGTGTAAAATACATATTTTTCATTAAATGATTAATTTTCAGAGCTAGCACATACTGTAAAGCCGGACAGCAGCAGCAGTGTACATATTATGCCCCATGTACTAACACTACTAAAGAAATCAGCAATAGTTGAGAACAGAGTGTTTTGAATAAAATCTATAATATATTAAAGTACAAAACTGCTATTTTTACGCGAATAAATAAAAAAGTGATTGTGTAAAAAGTGTCTTAAACTTAATCATCATCTTGGAATTTTTTGGTTGCTGGGAGAAAATCCGGTGGTGGCCTGTTCTGATTTGAGGGCTATCCCAGGTTTTTTCCTAACGACTGAATTTTAACAACAGTAATAAAGTGTTTATCGAATTCAACCAAATTATTATTATTATTTAACAAATTCATATTAGTAGCGTATAGGAATTTTGTATCGTGTATTTTATGAGAAGAAATCTTTTGTTTTTAAATAGAATAAAGGCTAAGGGTTGGTGATTGCTGTGAAAGGAAACTATCAAAATCTATTTGAAAGTATAGCAAGACCCATTCACTCGCTCTAAGGTGGCCAAGGGACCCTTCAACTCTAAAACTGCTCAAAAAATTAGATCAATTGGTGGAGCCCCATCAATCAAAGGTCCTATGAAATTATTGTCCAGATCAGTACAATTATTGCAGATTATTTTTACTTTTATTTAAATTTTCTTATACTGGTTATCTAATGTGATCGAAGTTTGTTTTTGTTAATAAAATATGCTTTTGTTTCCCACTGTACTTTTTATATTTTTCTTCATCAGACTTGTTTTCTCGTTAAATTAGATGGCGCCAAATATTGTGTCAGTTTCAGTTATTATTCAGTGCGACGAACAAATGAAGAAAAGATGGCCCCAAAGCGGAAAGAAAAGTGTTCAGCGGGATGTAAATTATTCAACCACTTATTTAGATTGCCGAAGGATATTACATCGTAAGTTAGTTTTATATTAAATAGTAGTAATTTTTTATTTATTCATCTCTATAAATGCCATGTAATGTGATGAGGGAACGTTATATGTAAAACAAAATCACAAATAATCCTAATCTATGTCATAGAATCGTAAAAACAATAACTGTCTTAACCAAAACTAAATAGTAGCAACACATGAATATCTCGTTTACTAATCATAATGAAGTGATTTACTTTTCTATTTACCTTTCTTTTCCCTCTTCGTTTAATAATACAATCTAATTTATTACATGTTATTTTTCTCCTTCTAATGAAACCATGGTTTTATAGAGATTTTTACATCTGGTCTTGTAGGGTAAGGTATATTGTATATAAAACAGATTTGATGTGCATCCTTCCACAATATTGGCACTTCTTTATTACATTCTTTATTTTACGTGGTTTGATGATACATAATTTTCTGATCTTGTAGTATATATGTAAGTCAAAGTAAGTGACTCCATCCACTCATAACTATTTCTGCTACTATTTTATTATGTACATTCAATAATCAATAACTTTTTTATAATTTATAGACGGCAGGCTTGGTTGAATGTAGTGCGACTACCACGTGAAGCCGATAAACCTTGCGCACGTCTGTGTGAAAAGCATTTTAAGGCTGAAATGTTTGGGCCCAGCGGGGGAAGATTGCTGCCATGGGCTATGCCACACTTTGTACAGCCCTATAGAGAAGTATAATTTAACCATTATTATTAGAAATTTATATTTACTTTTTTTTCTCTATTAATTTATTGTATTATTTACCCCAACCCTATTTTTATTTTTATTTTTGTTGCCCTTTTTTCGATTTTTTTTCGATTAAATATTATTTTTCAGCAGGATATCTATACGTCCCAGTATAGAGTAGAGCAACAGTGTCAGGATCCTATAAATTTAGGTAGTCAGGATAGTTTATTTATATGTAAAGTTGAGTCAGATGACAATTTACTTGGCGAAGCAGAGTGCAGCCAATATTCTACGCAGGAGACTCATGGAGAGTTGCAGTTAGAAAAGGATTCTAGCAGTTTCTTGCAAGAGAATATTTCTTTGCATTCCTTTCAAACTGGTAGAACCCCCCAAACTTCGGGAAAAGCATCCCAAACTGCAATGGCACTGTCTCTTGCCACTCCACGAAAAAAGGCATTAAGAGGTAAAGTAAGAAGGTTGCAAGCGCAAATTAGAAGACAGAACTATGAATTTAAGAAATTTAGGAAATACGTTTATTCCTCTGATTTCTTTATTCAACGTTGCAACCATCTCTTGCCCAGTGAATTAGCTAGAGTTTTAGAAAGTTCCATTCGAAATAGTGGAAAAGCGAAGAAAGGAAAACGCTATTCCAGAGATGTTAAAGCAACTGCTTTAATGTTACATTTTCTATCAGCAAATAGTTACAAATATATAAAAGATCAGTTTTGCCCGCTTCCAACTGTAAGAACATTGCAGCGGTTTACGGAATCGTGGCCGTCTGCCCCCGGGAACATGGCATTTAATTTGAAAGCAATGGAATTCAAATATATGCAGATCACAGAATTTTCTAAATATTGTGTTCTTTGCATTGATGAAATGAGCTTGAAAAGCCATTTATATTATGACCGATCCAAGGGCATAATAGTAGGACTCACAGATAATGGGCGAGTTAAATCTGATAAGCTTGCACGCAACGCATGTGTAATTATGGTACGTGGTCTATGTGAAAATTGGAAGTTTCCATTAGATTATATGTTTGTAGACTCTTCGTGTCCTGCTGCTGAAGCTAAGAGGTTAATTTTCGAAGCAGTGCGAGGCCTTAGGAAAATTGGCTTTCACCCCGTGGCATTAGTAAGCGATATGGGCTCCAATTTTCAAGCATTGTCTTCCATTTTAGGAATAAGTCCTAATAATTCTTTTGTTACGATTGATTCGCAACCTCTCTTTTACTTCTTTGATACGCCTCATTTATTGAAGCTCGTTAAAAACAACTTTGCGAAGTATGATGTTGTTTTTGATAAGGACAAGCGAGCTTCATTTAAGCATGTAGAGAAATTCTTTGAAATTGATAGCAAAAATGAATTCAAACTGGCGCCAAAACTAAGCAACGCACATATCTACCCCAACAGTTTTCAAAAAATGAGTGTGAAGAATTCTACTCAAGTTTTGAGCCATTCAGTTGCATGTGGGCTTGGAATTCTTGTTAAGGACAACAAGCTACCGGCAACGGCCTTAGACACAGTTGAATTTATCAAAAAGATGGATAAGCTTTTTGATATATTTAACTCATCGAAATTTTCGGAACCGAAAGAGATGAATAGGCCATTTGTCCGAAGTGAAAGTCAATTACAATTTCTTACTGAGGCGAGAGATTTAATTTCTAATCTCCGTTTTATCAATAGTGAAGGCAAGGACGTAACCAATTCTATCAAATGTTTAAAGGGTTGGTTAATAAATATAGAAAGCCTTTCTAAATTATGGGATTTTCTCAATACGGTAGGGTTTAAATTCATCCTGATTAGGCGTATAAATCAGGATCCTCTTGAGAACTTCTTTGGAGCAGTCAGAAAACAGGGTGGAAATTGCCATCACCCTACTGCTCGTCTATTTTCATTCGCATTCAAGAAACTTTGGGGAATGAAGTTTCTTGAAATTTCGAAAAGTGGAAATTGCGAATATGAAAAAGACCCTTATCCTTCCGTGGCTCCCTCGCAGCATCACCTGCCAGACATTTCTTGGATGTCAGAAACATCTCCGGTATCCCAGTGTCCTGCTACTGTTCCCACAGATTACAAAGAACTGGACTATATAGAAGAGAACGCAATTACCTATGTTGCAGGATACCTCTTCAAAAAATGTAAAAAGTGGCACGTATGCCCAACGAATGGCTCAGAAGCGAATGATTCAAATAGTTGTACATTCATTCAATTCAAACAGTACGATAATTCTCAACTTATCATTCCCCCTAAAGCTTTCGTTGACTACATTAAAAGGTTAGAAGAAGGCTTGAAATCTTGCTTTCGCAGTACGATATGTCGGCGATATTTCGATTCTTGTATGTTTGATACCCTTTCAAATATAGAAGAATACAAATGCTGTGACGAATTTGACAATATTAGATTATTGTGGTTATTTATTCGTGTTAGGGTGTATTATAAATTAAAGTATATTAATAAAAAACTTAGGACTCCTGACACGAAGAAGAAAATTATATCAGTTTGCAATCTTTAATATAGTTTTAAGACATTGTAATGATTCCTGTACCATTGATCTTGATACCTGTGAATCATAAAAAGCAAATTAGTCTCGAGAAAAGATTTCAACAGACCCGAAATAGAAGGCAGGCAAATTTCACAATTGAATGCTTTACCACCTGCAACATGTAGCGTGAGCAAATTGCTAATGAGGTAATATCTGTAATACTCATAGAGTAAATTTAACTGGTTGATAATTAGCCTGCTTTTACTCCGTGTGTGTCACCAAATACCCTGAGTATTCTGACAAATACCTCAGAAAAAAAACAAGTAATTTGCTGGATAATTGCGCCAACTGCCAACTGCTAGTCGCTAAAAATATAAAATTTGTATAAGCACATATTCAGCAAAAAATAAAGACAAACCAGAACCAAAGTTAAAATGAAAAGTGACAATTCGAAATCATCTGCATTGCATTGCAGGCGTTTCCAATTAACTAGATAATTCAATTACCGTTAAGCATATAGTCAGTTAAATTTACCCTATGTGTATTATAAGCATAAGCTGCTGTTGCACTCAATTAATTATGACATATTGATTCGCATCATTCTATGTCCGGTGCTGATACTTAATCTGTCCAGGGACTAAATAGACATAGAATCCGAGAAAAGGAATATAGATTTACAGCAAGAATCTTATTTGGTATGAATACGCGTCAAGAATAAGACATAGAAAGCTGACTGATTTTCATTGCGCTTGTTGTAATCTATATTTTTCCGAAGGACTTATTTCTAAACACTGATCAGAATACAAGAATTGCGCAAAAAAACAGTTTACCAGACTCTACCAATAATTTATAAATAATATACTTAGGGCAAAAGTTTGAACTAGATTAACATCCTTGTTCAAGAAGGCTATTTTTGGATTCTCCGGTACAGCAGCAATGGCGAAAGGAGTTTTTATTTGTTGCTTCATCACAAACTTATTGATTTTAGGTGGCAAACTTCAAGTCTTGGTTTTGACTCATCAAGACTTGAAGCTTATCACCTAAAAATCAATAAGCTGTGTGATGAAGAACAAATAACAAATACTTTCGCTTTTGCTGTTGTACCGAAGAATCCAAAAATAGCTTTCTTGAACAAGTATAAAGTTTACCCGGTTAAAATAATAGTAATGTTATATTAGGTCTGTATGTTTATTTTTGTGTAAAAATGTAAAATTCAAGTAAAAACTTAGATAATACTAGATGATAATGAAAAAAGTTAACAGACAATTTGGAAAACCATTCAACTGTCAAATTTTTGTAGTCCGGAAATTTAACTTTGAAGCCTGGGTAAAAACTTTCGAGTAAACATGCAGACCTATTAATAATATATATAATATTTGCACGGCTTTTAGAAAAAGACCTAGCGAGTACAGCAATGATAAGGGAAGCCCATCCTCACGGAATGAGGTAACGTGTTGAAGGTCTAACTAAAGTCTGTATAAATATAATCCGTTATTGGCGTTTTGCGCCAATTTTTTAATAGGCCTGTAATTAGAATATTTTATTTTCTACCCTTTTTGAAGAAGATATGTGAAGGGTTTTTTTTCCATTATTTACGAAAAATAACAATTTGCGTTCTAAAAAGTCCAGTGTATCTGTTTTTGGTGGACTTGTCCACCCTCTTCCCCCTTGAGTATGCTAAAATAATATTATAATTAAATGTTAAGTATGCTTAGCGGTACCGCCTTGACGTGGCAAGGGGGCTTAATGCACATTCATTTACATGTGGTAATATATAATAATAATATATAGATAACTTTGTCGTAATAAATGTGCACACTAAGAGTACCGTAAAAAATATACACTTATGAGAATATATAGTTAAAAATATGGCAACCCTGCGAAGGAGTTGCCCCATTGGTCGCATTTTTGAACTTAAATTTACATTTTTTTAAACACTGTGTACAAATTTTGAACTCTCCACGTCGACGCGTTCTCAGGCAGTGTCCAAATATATAGTGAAAAACCAAAAACCAAACGGAAATAATTCATATTTCATATATTGTTACTTTGGTACAGATTAATGAAAGTCCTATAACTAACCACTATCAGCACTAAACAAAATAGTCTGATTTTAAAGATATGCCGTAAGAATATGATTAGATCAAATTGCGATGGGCTGAAGTCCAATATTATGGTATATTTCATGCGCGCCGTCCGCTATAAGTTTGCATTTTTCCTTACGATCGAACACTGGAAGAAGAATAAATATTTGAAAATAATGTGTAGTCCTTAAGTCAACAATCGATTAGAGATGGGACCAATCCATTCATAAATGCATTAGTATTAGATTGCAGTCATAAGTAACTGCAAATCTTAATGCACTGAATGTGGTAAAATCTAATGCATAGGAATTGTAAAAATCAAAAAAAATTGAATTCAATGCCAATGCAAAATTCAATTGTTCATTATAAGTTACACCTCTATAGTCTATAATTGAATATAATTGATTGAAAAAGCTAAATTAGTATAGTTACACAAAAATTATATTTAAAGCATATTAATAGTATGTACTTCAAAACGTTTATAACATAAATTTAGAATCAGTATCTTGTTAAAAATTTCGCAACAAAACTAAACGTTCAAAATATATATCAAGAAGCAACGTCAAATTTTTCTAGTCATAAACTATTCAATAGCTTTACTGGTACGATATGTAAAATAATTTGAAAGAAATTGATAGACAACCACCTGAACCTACAGACAAATTTTTGGTCTTTGGAAAAGATCCCAATAAATTTTATATGGAATGTCATTTTCTCTGAAAAAACTGCTCAAATTATTAATCCTTACAGACAAAAATTATGATTTAAATTTTAAACAATTTTCAACAAATAAAAATTTGTGATTCTGATTTGTCATAAACGTTTTAAAGTACCATTAGAATGCTTTACATATAAATTTTTGTAACTAAACCAATTTCACTTTTTTAATTACTGTAGAAGTGCAATTTACGATAAACAATTGAATTTTGCATTGGCTTTAAATTTGCAGTTGCATTGGATTCTTGCAATTAGAATGTACTGAATTTACAATTGCATTAGATTCTCACAAATTCAAGGCACTGAGATTTGCAATTGCAGTTGAATTGGATTTTCCCAATTCCAATGCATTAAATTTTAGTCAATGCTAATGCATTAAAAAACAATGTACTTTTCCTAATCCTGCATCAATATATTTTCTTACCGTTGCTCGACATGATTGAATTGGAGGGACTATACAGGTGTTATGTGCATTAGATGCACCGGCTGCTCTCTACATTTCAGCATTCACAATTGGAACATTTTCTCAAGGTTGAAGTGATCAAATGTAGTTTTGGAGACGAATCAAGGGAAATAATTCATATTTCATACATTCATACTTCGGTGCAGATTAATGAAGGTTCTATAACTCATAGCCATTAGCTAAATTCCATGGTATCTAAAATAAACAGAAAACAGTTGTATACTATTTCTCTACTAGTTTTTAATGTTTAATGTTATTCTAATTTGCAATGAAATAAAAAAAACCTTGCTTATTTTGATACAAAACGTACTTTGTGAAAATTGCCATCAATAACTGTCAACTTTGACAACAAGAATTGTCAAATATCATACTTCGGCAAATAAAAAAAAAACCACATGATTTTTGCTATTACCTTTTAACGCTTGTGCTTTTAACCAGAGAGCTTTATAAAAATATGCCTTTCTCATTCTCTCCAGATTATTTTTTATTAGATGAATTTATAGACATCCGTGAATAACCGCTTACTCACACCTTTATACATTTTTCGGGCAAAATATTTTCCTCTTCCAGAAGAGTCGTTACTTTGTAATTACTCATACTTCGGTTGCCACTAATCACAAAACATGTTGAGTATGCTGGAAGTCAACCGTTGAGTTTCATCTGAACGTTTTGCTGACTGTAATCAAAACATAACCAAAGACAAAATAACCAAAAACAGCAAACGTTTTGTTGCTGTCAAGTTTGGCATATTTAATAACATTTCCATCGTATGATATTTATTTGAAAGAAGATTTGACAGCGCTTACAAATTAAGCGTAAATAATCGCCGCTGCCTACTATACTCAACAGTTGAGAGTCAGCGAAAGGACAGCGATTCGACTGAACGCCACCGCTTAGTCAGCAACTCAACAGTTGAGCTGAGCTGAACACACCCATTGTATAAAAATTTCGATATATCGATATATCACTGCCATCCCTACAAGTGTCACGTTCATCTTGACTTGTTAAGGATTCGATGTCTAATGCATTTAAAATAGCTAGAAAATCAGTTTTATTGTCATTGCTAGCATTTGTTATGAGTAATCCTGATTATACAGAAGAAAGCTCACCTGTTTCTGCTTCACCACCAGATAAGGTAACGAACAGTAATATAAAAGAACGTTTGAATCTTCACGTTAAGCGTCGCCTTCAAGAAACAACGGAGGCTGGTGGCAATCAGGGTAGTAACGTAGGGAACGCCAAGCGCGAAAAGCTCTGTACAGGCACTACAAGTGGACGGGGTGGTAAAAGATCACGAGGTAAACACAGTTCAAGCGTCTCATCTGTACCTGAGGATGAATGCAGTCGGGACGGAAATTCTAGTTGCAATGATGGACATAAGGATAAGGATAATAGTCCAGATATACTAACAATGGTGTTAAATGAGAAGAAACGTTCCTTGCTCAGGGATCCGGAAGTCAAAGTATTTCTTGATAATATTATTAGCATATTAGGATTGTAGATTGTTGAAGATTAGTAAATATATATAATTTTGTTCAAACGCGACTTGAATTTCTTTCGAAGAAGAAATGGATAAATCTAAATGGTTTTGCATTGAGCCAAATCCAATGTGTCGGAATGAATTGCTGGACGCACCAAGAATGCATAATATCAACTCAACTATTAAAATCTAGTATGTAGGTACTCAGAGTACTTGCATTTCTTTCAGGGTTTCTATTAAGCAGAGTGCAACAACCAATTTGGGCCAAACTGCTAAGGTTGTGACCCTGACCTGAAAGCGATGTGTCAAACTAATACTAAATGATTAAAAATGGAATAAACATTTTTTTGGATTAAATCAATTTCCATTTGTTACTTTTTTCACTTTTACCACTTTTTAAAATTGAACACATCTTGGTGTAATACGCTTGATCCTTATATATCTCATATATTTTATACCAACATTAATATTCTAGTCTAATTCTGTAGTCTAGATTCAATGTATCTTGACACAACTAAAATCTTTTTCGATATACTATCGTTTAAGCATACCATTTGTTTTATATTCAGTATAATTAACTCTTAAGGAATGAGATATCTATTTAGGCTAAAAATATCAATTTTTCGTAAGTAAACCTCAGTCTCGTTCAAATCGTAAGTTCTTTACTTCAATTGTAGTTAGCCTAAAATTGGCAAAAAGTGAGTGAAGTGTGTCAATTCTCTGCAAATTTGATTCTGCTAATAAATTCACTCACTCACCTTGCGGTGAGTGGGAGTGAAATCATCGAGTAGCGATTTTATTTTAGAAATAGTCCATATAGTAATTAAATATCACTAATAAATTGTAACTCGCCATTTGCATACCAGGGAGTTCTAATGGATATACTAAAATAAAGTTGTGATGTATTAGAGGGGAAGCTTGTTAGTGCACAAGGACCCCAATGCATGGGAGGGGAAGAGCGAAAAAATTAAATTCTTGCCATATGATATATTATATTTGTCCTTGTTAAAATGTCTAGAGGATAATAACTCGCACTGCGCTCATTTTCACACATAAAAAAGCCAAAAAGTTGTGAAATTGACATTCGAAATTAATTTTCGAAACTACTCTACTTTTTTAAAAGTATCATTTTATTTCCAAAAGTGAGTGAAGTGAAATACTAACAAATTAGCTGAATCTCGGTACTGGTTGGGAAATCTTTCGGAAAATTATGTTTACAAATGATTTTATTTTCTAGACTGACTTCTAACAATGGACTGAGCGCAAGGTAGGTATATAGAATATCTAGAATATCTCTGTACCGTGGACTGAGCGTATTGTGTTTTCCTATAGGAAAACATGGTAGAGTTGGAGCTTCCCACATCATTTGATGTTTTTATGTTGACTGCCTAGCCACCACGAAATGAAGCCTCCGGCGCATTGTCGTAAAGCCAAGAAAGGAAAAATCCAGTGATGCAACAAAAAGGGATCATAAAGTTAAACTCCGGCCGGGTGAGATGAGTGCTCCAATTATTATGCTTAAAAACATTAGTAAGGGAGGAGTTATTATAAAGTCGGACAGCCAAGTAAACAACATAAAAATGAAACCATTAAGAGCAAGCTAGGTGATGAGTAAGATGTTTATATAACCAAAGAGAGAGTTCCAAGACTTATTATTGCGAATCTAGAAAATGATTATACAACGGAGGAACTCCTACCTGAGCTAAGGAAACTTAACTACACTATAGATGACAAAGATATGATCAAAGTTGTACAACCCAGGAGAAACGGTCGCACTGGAAAATGGACTATTTTCTTGGAGACCTGTGGGACTACATACAGAAAAATGGTTGCATGGTCATTGATCTGTTGACCGAAGAGTGTTCGGTAGGGAGAGAAACCAGTTGCTTTGTGGAAAGACCTCCTGAGGGAGCGAACTATCTGGCTTAGCTTATCATCCCACTTAGTATGTTCCTTCCGGATATATGCCCTAATCCCTGACAATAGAGACCTGTTCACTCGCTCTGAGGAGTTAGCTTGCGGCGAGTAAACTGTCGTTCGCAAGTGTTTCACCCCATTCTTGTCCAGTAATCTAGCGAACTGAGCCGAGCAAAACTGGACTCCATTCTCAGAGACTATAGTTAACGGAACTCCGAACACCTGAAATATTTCAGTCTCGATGAACTGACACACATTGAGAGTAGACGCCTTTCTCATCGCTTTGAGAATCGGGAACTTGTGTCAATAACCATCAATATGCAGACACTTCCTTTCACTGACCGAGGATATGGACCTAGAAAGCCAATGGTCCATGGTCTTTTTGTCACAGACTGGACTCCCATAGGTGGTCTAAGAATATTATTGGTAGCCTTGGTTTCTTTACACACGTCACAGGCGCCTACGTAGTTTCTGACATCAACTGTCATTCGTGGCCAGTACAAGTGGCTTCTTAAACGTTCCAGTGTTTTCCCTATACCTCCGTGAGAAGGTAGTGGCGGATCATGCGCTCTTGAAACAGCGTCGCAGACAAGCCCTCATGGAATCCAATGCTTCCAAGCTTCTTCCTCCTGAATCGGATCGCTTGTTCTCGGAACAGTTCGAATATAAACGAAGCCTTCCCTGACGCAACCTTATGCCTCAGCTCCTCATATTCCAACGAGTTGAAATATGGAGAGCTAAGGTCAACCTCCGGGACAGGATCTTTAGGTGTGGTTAAGCTGTCACAATGAATCCATGACAGCGCATCAGGCTTCATTTTCGGTGCTCAATGGTGAAGTCGAACCCTTGAAGCTTGAAACTCCACCGAGCAAGTCTACCGCTGAGGTCCTTTTGAGACATCAGCCATTTCAAGCTCGCATGATCAGTCACTATCTTAAACGGCATAAGCTCTATGAAGGGCCGGAATTTCTGTACATTTAATAAAGCTGCTAAGCATTCCTGCTCTGTGACGGTGTAATTACGCTGTGCTGAGTTCAACTTTATCGAGATGTAGGCTATTGGCTTCTCGTGGCCATCGTTATCTAGTTGCATCAGCACTCCCCCAATACCTTGTTGGCTCGCATCAGACTGTATAACGAACGGTTTGGTGGGGCTCACTAGCAGCGGAGCAAAGGTAAGTTTTTGTTTTAGCAATTTCAGAGACGTCTGGGCTTCGAGTGTCCATGGAACTGACTAGGATTCTTCAAAGTGTTAGTTCTGGAGGCAGTTAAGTCAGCATAGTTCGGAATGAATCGTGGGTACCATCCCGCCATACCTAATAGGCGTCGGGCTTGCCGAACAGTTTTAGGTGATGGATAGTCAACTATGGCTGAAATCTTATCTGGGTCAGTCCTGATTCCTCCTTTCCCAACAAAAAACCCAAGTATTTAGTCTCCATAATGCAAAACTTCTCTCCTCAACGTTGATAGTGAGGCCAGCTTTCCTCAAACAATCCGCTACACGGGCTAGCAATGTGAGATGAGAGTCAAAGTCTGATGACAGAATCAATAAATCGTCCAAGTAGACGAGGATATTCTCACGAAGATCGAAAGGAATGACCTTATCCATGAGGCGGCACATAGTTTGTGGAGCGTTGTAAAGGCCGAATGGCATCACGGTGTACTGATAGAGAGGATGACCAGGTACTGTAAGCGCGGTCTTCTCTCTGGACTCAGTGTCTAGTGGAATCTGCCTGAAAGCGTCTTTGAGGTCCAGGCTTGTGATGTAGTTTGCCGGAGGAAGTCGACTCAGAAGCGCATTTATCTACGGCAGCGATAGGCGCCCTTCTTACTAACAGAGTTGACATTGCTGGCGTCAAAACAAAGCCGGACCTTTCCAGGCTTCCTCACTAGTACAACTGGAGAGCTCCAAGGAGTCTGGCCCTCCTCTATCACACCCAACGATAGCATTCGTGGCAATTCAGCATCCATAAAATTCTGTACTGCCGGTGATATTGGATAAAAACGTTGTTTTATCGGAGTTGCGTCTTTCGTCTCGATCCTTTGAGTGACCACAGATGTTTTCCCCAAGCCTGAAGAGGCGAAAGAAGGAAAAAGCTGTTTAGTAGCTTCTAGACGTTGTTGATCTAAGGCAGGAAGAACATGACAGTTGGTGTCAGGGGTAGCTATTAGACTTGGTGCCACTTCTGCAACTATACCCAGGACATCTGGAGCCTACCCAAATAGACGCCAGAAGTCTATTCCTAGATATAGTGCCTGTGTGAGCCCAGGAACTACGTAAAGACGCACGCATGTCGGAATATTTAACTAACTCTAATAATGCATAAATAAATAAGCAATGCAAATTATACGGAAAGAGATACAAGAAGTAGTATACATTAAATGTATATATAAAAATATAGTGAGAAAAAAAAGAAGAACAAATGAATATTGCTTACTGAAAATCTAAATCTAAAATAAAAATAAAAATTATACACTAAGAAAGCTAAATTAAAGAAAGACCAAGACGTAGAGTAACAAAGCAAAAACGCGCGTCCACTTATACTATCAAGAAAAATATAAAGTTCAAGGTAAGCGGATGGAAGGCAAAAGCCTGCGAAATATATCAGCAGAACTAGCTCTTTGAACGCTAGTGGGTAGCCTATTCCATTTGCGTATAACCTGCACAAAGAAAGATCGCTCGCCAATTTGAGTTCGAAAGTTAGGTAATAAAAGGTTGCGGTGCCGTGATGAATCTAGGAACTGAATACGATCATACAGATATTCAGGCTCCTTAGAATATACCAAATTATATAAAAATTTTCATCTTCTTTCCATTAGATACACATCCAGTGTACAACCTAGGTATGAGTTAGTGTAAGGTGACACATGAGATGTTCTGGGTAAACCGTGAACGAACCGAACAGTATTAATAGCTACTATTAGCTTGCGCTGATATTGTGAATCGACTTTCGGAAAAATTAAACTTCCAAAATTGAAATGTGGTAATTTACATGAGCTTTTGAGAGTATCATTCGCATTTGACGGGACAACATGTTGGCAGATAATCTCAAACAGGAATAAATTTTTCTAATCGTATTAGGGACAAGATTACAGCAAGTGAGGGAGCTATTTAACTCAACGCCAAGATTCTTAACAGAATCGACATAAGGTACGATGGTGTTGTTTACCTTGATTGGAGATAAGTCTGAAACGTCATAGCTTCTTCGATACACTGGCATACAAGTGGTCTTCTTGGGGTTGAGTATAAGCTGATTACGATTGGCCCATTCACCAATTCTAACCAGGTCGTCATTTAATCGCTCAACACAGTCCTCAATTAGCCCAATTGGCCTGTCTAAATATGTCTGAACATCATCAGCATAGAGATGAACTGATGCATCAAGAAGTTCCGTGTAAAGCGAAAAGAGAAGTGGTCCGAGAACGGAACCTTGAGGCACGCCACAGCTGAGAGATGAAAGACTGTCAGAAACTTTAACAGACTGGGTTCTGGAGAAAAGGAATTTTTTTATCAATTTGATAGCTGTGATCGAGAAATTGAAGTGTTGGCGCAGTTTGAAGAGGAGCAGGCCATGGTTGATGGAATCAAATGCCTTACTAAAGTAAAGGAGAACTAATATGGCCATATGATCTTTGTCGACTACCTCAGAAATATCAGATAATACTTTGAGTAACGCAGATTCACAGCTACGCTTTGGTCGAAAACCGGACTGCCAGCCGGTTACCAAATTTCTTTGGTTAACATATGTGGTAATTTGATCGTTTATTAATTTTTGAAGAGCCTTGCTGAATACACAAAGTAGATTGATCGGGCGAAAATCTTGCAATTCAGTACACTTGTGGAGCTTGGGAATCGGTAGGATAACAGCCCTTTTCCAGTGCACTGGGAATTGCGATGTAGTTAAACATCCATTAAAGACATGTGTCAAGACTTGTAGAACAAACAGCAGAATAATTTTGACAAATTTTGGTAGGATATTATCAGGACATGTAGCAGACGATTTAATTTTATTTATGGCTTTAGATACCTCAGATACATCGACACACCTAAATGAGAATCCATCGCCAATATGCGACTCAGACTCTCTGTCAAAGTTAGATATTAATTCTGGACAATTATTCGCGGAGGATTGAGTAGATGTGGGGTCGAAATTACATTGTTGTGAATCCTTACAACATACTCCTAATTTGCGGAGGTTAGCCCAAAGATTTTTAGGAGGAACCATAGGGTTGAGCTTCGAATTAAAATATCTTCTTTTGGCTGCATGTTTTGTAGTGTTGACTTTATTACGTACGATTTTATAACGTCTTAAATCGACAGGTTATCGTGATAGTCTGTAACGGTGGTATAAGTAATCCCTTTCCGCGATTAAGCTTCGGATTTCATTAGTAAACCAAGCACATCCCACATTTCGCTTGCGACAAACTCTAATAGGGACAAAATTATTAAATAAATAATAAACGTATTCAGTTAGGCATCTTATTTTATCATCGACAGTACTACAATTAAAAACATTTGCCCAAAGCGTAGTCGAGCATTCAGAAAATATGTTATCATAATTTATGTTATAATAGTCACAATATGAGTACGTTCTAAAACGTGAAATAGTATCAACGTGAAAACTGTAAGTCACGAAGATGAAATCGTGGTCGAAGTTATCTGGAGGACTAACTTGATTAACAAGTAAAGCTGAGTTTGCTTCAGTTGTTAAGAATAGGTCCAATTGTGATGGATTTGTTGTATTAAAATATGTTGGAGTTGAGTTCATGATTTTCATATCCGAGGTATGCAATACGTATTTCAAACAACGGGAGGAGCTCCCATCTCGCTGGACATCAAAATTGAAATCACCACCAACAATAACATTTCTGCAGTGAGTTGATATGCCAGCTATGATGTTTTGAAACTTAGCAGAATTAGGTTCATTAAAACAACTGGGTGGGCAATAGATGAGTCCCTTACATATATGGCAACATCCCCACCTGTACGACCGACGCGATCGCATCGATAGATATTGTATCCAGGAAGAGATATAGAACGGGATGTAATATCCTCATTCAACCACGTCTCAGAGACAAGCACAGCATGCACTTTAGATTCCACAAAAACTTCCTGTAATACATCACCTTTATTTTGATGTTTCTAGCATTTAGATGGCACTTAATGTCCATTATTTTGGGCGCTAAAGATATTGAAAAGTGATCTAACCTTGAGCAAAGGCGATAGATTAAAATGAATCGACATTTTCGTTTGCCATCCCTTTAGGCGAAATAGCAGGCATACCGACCGCGGGTAACGCATAATTACTACGTATATTACTCGACATCTCGATAATTAAAATGAAGTTTACACACAAAAACCAAATTCAAGCACTAAGTTTAAAACTAGTAAGCTACGAAATAAGCTAAAATAACCAAGATAAATATTTAACAGATAGAAGAGCGAGTGAGAAGAAAAATAAGTATAATTCATTTTGAAAGATTAACACTTAACAATTCAAGATAATTTTCAATTAAGTCAAATAAAACAATAATTAATTGCCAAACACTCCAAAAATTTTATGAACTGGACTTTGAAATAATGGAGTTCAGTTCACTACAGCTGGTTATCCGGATTGCTATATCTTCCTTCGTCAGTTTGACGTAAAAAAGCCATTCCTAGTGAAAGCAGTATGCAGCTTTTCTGAACTACGCAGGTGAAGAGCAGAACTGTTGTGACTCAGGTACCTATCGTCCCGAATCACGACCATATAGTCAATACATCAATATATTGTCCTATACAATATATTGATGTATTGAAAACTCGACCCTGAAAACGAAAAGTCATACAAATTTAAATTTTCATTTAAATTTTTTTTGTCGCATTCCAAAATTTCAAATGCATTTAAAAATGCATTTGCATGTCGTAACAAAATGCAATTTAGCATAAATTGCATTTCGTTATCAGTAATGCACTCCACTCACACGGTATACCTACCTACATGCCATGTAATCGGACATGATTTTTCGTCGTGCAAATTAAATGCACATAATATAATTCGCATATTCTCACGTACGATCTTTCATCGTCGTGAGAAAGCAAAAGAAAAAAGAAAAAGAGCTTTTGAAGCGATCGTGGGTACCTGGGGCTATCAAGCCCGATCCTCGAGGAGTTCGTTCTTTAATCCCGTCGTGTTGAAAGCGTTTTTCAAAAATCCGTTCTAACTTATTAATTGAGTGAAAAGCAAATCTTATTAAATAAATTGTATTGAGTTATTTTCGAATAAAACTATTATTCTGTGAAAAGAAAATATAATTAAATTGCTTTGAAAAGAAAATATAATTAAATAATTTGTATTGAGTTAATCATCGAAGCAATTTGAGTGCAGAGAAAAGTGGAATGACAAAAATAATAATACTTATTAAAAAAAATAGAAAAAAGAATAATAAAGTGTTTCGGTTTTACTTTTCCCCTTTCCTCGATATCGGCGACTGCTCTCTCCTTCGGAGCACGGAGCGGAACCAGGATACAACAATTGGTGGCAGCGGTGTTCCTACCCCATATCGAATCAGTGCCAATTAATAAATAAAATAAAAATATTAAATAAAATCCGGCCACAGTTATAACAACTGGTGGCAGCGGTCTCCAAATAAAAATCCAGTGCCAATAAATAACTCTAATTAAATTAAAATTGAAAAATAATATATATATAAAAAAAAAAAACGAAACAACATTCTAGTAGCAGTAAAATTTAAAAAACTAAACCAGGCATCTATAAAATATAATTTAATAGATTCAAGAAAAAATATAATAATAATAGAACTGCGACTTAAAATAATTTTAAAACCACATTTAATTAATTCAGAATTGGAAAAAATTCTCACATGAAACACAATAGAGAAGTGATCTAACAGCTTAACAAAATAAATAAAAAAAAAAGGAAAAAAGTTAGTAAAATAAAAATCTATAATAAAATAATAAAAAATAGTAAGCCCGGGTACCCAGTGTAAGGTACTTAGAGGAAACAAACAGTTTAAGCGCCATAGCGCTCAACGGGGGACCCTTGCGAGGCTTCATCCCTGCCTCAACTAGACGATTCCTAGAAGGAAGACTTCGGATCATTGACTTAGATATCTGACGTATAAATTTCATCGTTCATCTGCAGCAATAAAAGCATCCAACTCTAAATCTCCAAGAAATCGTCGCCCAGGACGAGCGACGTATCATATTCATCATTCTACAACAACATTCGACTGAGCAAATAATTATTAGGATAAAAGCTAAGGTAGATCCAAAATTTTTCCTATTTTTATTTAAAATTGTGCTCTAAAATTAGCATTTTAGTTTTAACTAATTAAAAAAAAAAAAAGTAAAACAAAATCCACCACTCGACGGATATATCAAAAAAAATTTATCATATTCCTTAAAATTAACTTTTATCTCCCCAATTAATTCGTTATATTTGTTGTTGTTGTCTAAAATTACTCCGTAAAAATACAGGATTTTATCAAATTATCAAATTTAAATATACGCTATTCCTAGAAGCGACCTCTGCGGTAAGGCTTCGTGAACTTGCTGGTCAGAGGACTTCGAAAAAATCAAATATCGATCCCCTGCGATAGAGCTTCATATACCTATCGATCAGGAGAAAGATTTTGGTTGGAAAGAGCGATTTTTGTTTTTTATTAGCTAAATAATAAATAAAAAAATAACAAAAAAAAAGTAAAGAAAAAACAGAGATAAATAAGCATACGTTTTTGCTTTATTGAGATTTTATGACTTCTCTCGCTGTAATTCGCAAAAAAAAAATTTGGTTAAAAACGTTTTTTGTCCTCTCTATTGACAAATTCAACAAACTATCCACCTTCATATTACTTCATATCCCACATTTGAAAAAAAAACCCTACATACTTACATATATACAATTTCGTTTTCTTTTAATGATTTTCGTTATATCTGTAATCGAGCATTTTTATCTTTACATTCCACATATTTTTTTTTGTGTACATTTGTACAGTTATTTTGTGTCAAAACATTACCTTTTACCTCTTCTGATTCTTCCCAATTTTTACGCCCTATAAAACAACAGTGCAATACAATCAATCATGACTGACGAAAACAAATCTTTCGATGAGCTTTGCTTGTCACAAGTCTCAAAAACGGCAGAAATTAGACAAATTCTGTCCGATTATCATAGAGCCAATAAAGGCAAAAGGACTGCAGATTTTACTTCTGAAAAACTCCAAAACTTGGAAGAATTGTGGGCTTCATTTGAAAAAATTGAAACCCTGATTCAAGACCATGAAGATTTTGATGATTCTCATGACTATTTCAAACAGTCATGCTACGACAAGACTGAGGACTGGTATAATCTTACCAAGGTAACCCTATCTGATAGGCTGAAGTCCATATCAATCCACACAGAACGCACAAATAACCCATTTTATATTCCACCCCACAAGACTTCGCAAAAAACACCTGCAGCTGACACCCAAGACAATACAGACAAAGATCAGTCAAATACAGTACGGTTCAGACTGCAGGATCATAGGCAAAAGTCTATATCACGAATTATACAATCGATCAATTTTAATTTATTATCAACTGCGACCCAGACATATCTGACACAAAAGATCAATTCATTACACAAATACTGGGATGATTTTGAGGCAACGCATAGTGAAATAATTTCATATACCGGCCCTAATGATTTGGAGCATGACCATTTCAAAAATGATGTTTACGCCGAGGTAGAAACATCATACACAGACACGATAATTGCCCTTCAAGAGCAATTGGACTCTCGAATCCAAAACGTATCGAATAATACACATAACTTTACAGACCATCATCATAATGTCTCCTTTAGAGACCAATCTACCATCTTTCTATCAGAAGCTAGATCGTTAATTCCCAACTTTAATGGAAATCCCAAAGATCTTCACAAATTCATTTCAAGTTGTGATGATATATACGCGACGGCATCGACGGCGAACGAAAAACACTCCCTCCTTAGCTTAATAAGGAGTAAATTATCTGCAGAGGCATACGATATCTACAGGTACAATCAAGTCGAAGATTGGCCTACTCTAAAATCAATTTTAAAACAGACATTCGAAGAAAAAATTTCCAGATCCGCCCTACAATCGCAATTAAATAATTGCAAGCAGAAAATAGGGGAAAGAGTAATGGATTTTCTCCAAAGACTTAACACAAGCCTATCAAGATTAAATGAGGCAACCCACTCTTACACAACAGATAAAGTACTCCTAAAATCTTTATTAAAAGATAATGAGAGCCAGGCCATAAGAGCAATAGAGGACGGATTATCCAATCAACAACTCCAAACTTTAGCCAAAGTGCATTCCGAAAAATCCTTTTCTGTATTAAAATCACACATCTTGGAGCATGCATCACGCTTAGAGCAGAAACAACTTGTTTCTCAAGCACAAAACAAGATACATCAAACTCCATTTGCGCAAACAATAAATTCAAGTCTTCGCTACTACAAATGCAATAGACTGGGGCATGATGCATCAAGTTGCCCAATCATACAACGCATCACGCAAAATTTCAAGGCAGTTCCAAAGCTAAACCCCCAAATACAATGCTCTCCAGATTTTAATAAAATTAAATATCCATCACAATCGCCCTCATGTCGATACTGTCATCGGATGGGACATACAATCGAGGAATGCAGGACAAGAACTGCGAATAATAATCGCTTTAACGACAGCCCAGGAAATCAAAATGATTTCCAAAAGGTGAAAAATACTCCACCAACAAACACGGCTGACAGACAGCCTCAAAATAGGAACTGGCAGCAACCAGTATTCCGAGAGAGTCAAACTCCACCGCCGAAGTATAACAATGCGAATATCTCGGCCAGATCACCATCTCCGAACAGGAAGAATAACAAAACTCCATCGGCATCCAGGCAGGGAAACTGGATGCAGCGAGGGGTCTCATTCGGCAACCCCTCGCACATACAAACTACAGCACAAGTCCACAGGAATCCCGAGACAATATCGACGGAAAAGTAGGCAGCAAGAAATTAATTCAAATCCCCGTTCAAATAAATAAAAATTCACTAACGCTTTCCTTGCCTGTCGACATTTGTTCTGCTCCGAAGCTTACCTTTTTGATTGATACAGGAGCAGAGATCAGCTTAATAAAACTCCATCCACTGAAACCAGACAGTATCTGCTACAGAGATGCTGTCTGCAATATAAATACTTTGTTTACAGAGTCAACTTCTACAGAAGGACTCATCTTCGCGAAATTAACTCTGGAATCTACGCAAAATAACTCCATCCTAGAGCACCCATTTCAAATAGTGGGAAATAACTCCATCCTCTCATACGATGGCCTACTTGGTCATGACTTTTTATCTCGATACAATGCTAGTACCAATTATAAAAATAAATACATTTCTTTAGAAATAAACGATTCAAATAAATCTTATCCGTACGAAGAATATTATTCCAATTATCCATACGTTTATTTGAAAAGCGAAGACCCAGAAAAGAGGTCTCAAACAAAAAGTCTTTTATATACGGAGATAACATTCTCCGATATAAATACTAATAAAAATCTATCTCCATCAATTGCTTCGAAAAGCAATGCAAATCGATCGCCAGCTAATGCTTCACAAGAAATGAAGCATAAAGGTAAAAATCTATCTCCATCTATAGCCAGAAAAAAGGCTGAATTAAATAACAATCAATCTCCATCCAAAGCTTCACAAGATATGAAACAAGAGTGTAAAAGTATATCTCCATCTACAGCCGCACAAAAGGCTACATCTAGTAAAATTTTATCTCCTTCATCAATAGATTCACAAAAAGTGAATTCCAAGATAAAATCAAAGAAGTCAAAGAATTTCAATAAAGTTTTATCTCCTTCAAGTTCGATCAAGTCGGAATCGTCGTATAACTCCTTCCAAATTCCACAAAAGTTGGAATCATATCTCCTTCCTACTAATCACCCGAAAGAATCGGATAAATTGAATAAAATTAAAATTCCGGCTCGATCAGAATTCATCATTGAAATTCCAACTCCTTCTATTCAAAATCAATCAGTCTGTTTCAAGAAGGAAATAAGACCAGGTCTGTTTCTTGGAAATTCGATAGTCGAACCAGTCAACGGTATGGCAAAAGTCCTAATCCCCAACACAAATGAGGAGGACGCCGATCTGGCACCTTACGAGGTGAACCCAGTTTACCAAGACTTGGACGACTTTGTGGTCATCTCCACAGACTCTGAAAGAGATCCAATTAAGGGCAGAATAATTAAGCTGCAAAACCTTATAAAATTGGATCACTGTAATTCAGAGCAATCAGAGAGTGTTCGCAATATCTGTAGGGAATTCAACGATCTCTTCTTCATAGAAGGGGTTTCCTTTCATATACAGATGCGATTACCCACAAAATCGAGACACTCCAAGACAAACCGCCCATTTATACAAAGCCTTATAGACTTCCTGAAGCAAGCCGAGCTGAGATAAATAGGCAAATACAAGATATGCTTGAGTCAGACATCATCAGACCTTCACATAGTCCTTGGAACTCTCCACTTCTCCTGGTTCCTAAAAAACCAGATGAGAATGGAAACAAAAAGTGGGGAGTAGTGGTAGACTTTCGTCGTATTAACGACATGACTATTGGCGATGCGTACCCACTGCCTAATATCACTGATATATTAGACCAGTTGGGGAAGTCGAAATATTTTACCACACTCGACTTAGCCAGTGGATTTGACCAGATAAAAATGGACTTGAAGGACAGGGAGAAAACTGCCTTTAGCACACCCTATGGCCACTACGAATACAATCGTATGCCATTTGGTTTAAAAGGAGCCCCTGCTACTTTTCAACGAGCCATGAATAATGTCTTATCTGGTCTTCAAGGCATCTATTGCTTCGTATACATGGACGATATTGTAGTCCATGGATACAATCTCAAAGACCATAATACAAGACTCACAGCAGTATTTAGCCGTCTTCGCAATTTCAACCTCAAACTTCAACCCGACAAGTGCCATTTCCTAAGAAAGGAAATTATGTATCTAGGGCACATAATTACAGAAAATGGAGTCAAACCAGACCCAGCAAAAATCAAGTCAGTTCAGTCCTATCCCAGACCCAAGAAGGAGAAAGATATTAAAGCCTTCCTTAGTTTCGTCGGCTATTATCGCCGCTTCATTCCAAATTTTTCAAAAATAGCTAAACCACTTACAAATCTTTTAAAAAAAGATACGCCCTTCAAGTTCGACGCAATTTGCGATGAAGCGTTTTGCGAATTGAGAAATAAATTAATTTCAGCACCAATTCTATCTTATCCTGATTTCGGCAAAGAATTTTTCGTCACCTCCGATGCCAGTGATTACGCCATCGGAACTGTTCTTTCACAAGTTGATGATCAAGGAGATCATCCAATCGCCTATGTGAGCCGAGCTCTCAATGGTGCAGAGACTCGTTACTCAACAATAGAAAAGAAGCTCTTAGCTATCGTTTTCGCAGTTGAGCAATTCAGACCATACGTTTATGGCAGACAGTTTACAATTATAACTGACCATAAACCATTAGTATGGCTCATGAATCTGAAAGATCACTCCTCAAGACTGATGAGATGGAGAATACGTCTTGAGGAATATGACTACAAGATAGTCCACAAATCAGGTAAGCTCAACATAAATGCAGACGCTCTCAGTAGAGCTATTCCAGATAATAGCGAAAATTTCGCAAAACCTACCACCTGCATAAATGTGGTAACTAGAAATCAAGCCAGAGCTCAGGCGAATATAAATACACCCAACGCAAGTGTAACTACTCCAAACCCAACTCCATCACCTGTAAACAATTCCTCAGTCAGAATAACTGAGACTAATTTTCCTCTTTTACTAACTAAAAATGCGAATCCTAAATTTTTCATCTTGCCAATGCAAGATACAGAGCTTGAAAGAGTGTTGGATTCGAAACTAAAATTTTCAGATAAATCCCCACTCTCAGAAACTGAACTGAACTTCTTCAAGAAAAAAGACTCATCAATAATTATATCAAAAACTAATTTACCTTGTCGATCGCAAAGAGATAGGTCAGACCTCGAAAAAATTTTAACTGAGATCTGCTCATACACAGAAGCAAATCAGTTGAAACAAATTAATATCTCCTTCCCTATATTAGATCCACAGAATCTAATAATTATTAAAACCGCTTTTACCAAAATCTTCGCTAATAAGCAAATAAACATAAAACTGCATCAGGATTCAATTAAATATTTATCAGACATTAACGACATCGAACAAGTCTTAAAAGATTTTCATTCACTACCGACGGGAGGCCATCAAGGCGTTTCCCGTACAATTAAAAGAATCAAAAAGCAATTCTACTGGCCTGGCATGTCAGACGACGTGGTCAAATATGTAAGGAAATGTAAACTTTGTCAGGTGAACAAAGTATCCAGAAACCCTAAAATTCCAATGAAAATCTCGAGCATTAGCTCCAAACCTTTCGAAAGAGTGTACCTAGATGTTGTGGGACCTCTCCCAATTTCTCATTCTGGAAACAAATGCATCCCTACATTTCAAGACGACCTTTCAAAATTTTCAGAGGCTATTCCCATAGTCGACACCGAGTCTAAGACATTAGCGGAAGCCTTCACGACAACGATAGTTTGTCGACATGGTATTCCAGAAAGTATCCTCACAGATCAAGGTTCTAACCTCATAAGTGGCATGTTCGCCGAGGTATCTAAATTGCTGAGAATTAAAAGGCTCAAAACAACTCCATATCACCCTCAAACGAATGGTGCATTGGAGAGAAGCCACAGAACCTTAGCAGAATATCTCCGATCTTATGTAGCAAAAGATCCACAAGACTGGGATACATGGATTCCTTATGCCATGTTTGTATATAATACAACCCCTCATTCGAGTACTAATTATACTCCCCGCGAACTCCTGTACGGATTCCCGGCCGAAATTCCAAATAATTTGAAATCTTCTCCAACCGTTTGCTATAATTATGACAATTATGCAAACGAGTTAAAAGCGCGTCTACAACATAGCTTCAAAATAGCTAAGGACATAGCCATGGCAAACAAAGAAAAGTCAAAATTGCAATACGATAAGAACTCCGTCCAAAAATCTTTTATGGTAGGCGATAAAGTCCTACTTAAGAGCAGAGTTCGAGAGAACAAATTCTCACCACTATGGTCAGGTCCGTATGAGATAATGGAGATTAATTCCCCCGAAAATTCCACTATTAATATCAATAATAAAAACTAAAGAGTCCATAACAATGACCTAAAACTTTTCTCAGAGTAAAAACTTCATAGTCTTAAAATATCATTCAGAGATATTAACATAGTGTCATCTTCCAGGTTTCCAAAATGATGCATACAGCATTCTTTCTAATTTGCATCCCTTTCGTCTACGGCTCAGGGATAGAAGTCAATCAGCTAAATGCTACTGCAGGCATTTACTTCGAAGAGATTGGCAGAGCCAATCTCTACACAAACGAGTGGAAGATAGTGACATTCTACGACCTGGCGAATTTTAAATCAGAATTCAACAACATTCAGTTCATAGCCCAACAAATTACAGCGACCTGCCTGAAACTGGACAAATACGCAGCCTTGAGCCACACTTGTAACGGTACGTTGTTACAAATTAATCTTATATTATCAAACATAGAATATAAGAATATGTTACTTGTGACCCAAAATAGAAAACACAGAGCACTTTTCAATGCTATAGGCTCAATCTCTAAAGCTCTTTTCGGCACATTGAACGAAGATGATGCCAAGATTTATGATGAGCAAATCCGTAATCTCACCTTAAACCAAAACGCCCTCCTATCACTTATGAAAAGCCAAACTGCGATAATCGAAGCAACCACAAATATTTTCAACAAAACTAAAACCGCAA
The DNA here is from genome assembly GCA_963924295.1 of Dioctria rufipes. Classification (NCBI taxonomy): domain Eukaryota; kingdom Metazoa; phylum Arthropoda; class Insecta; order Diptera; family Asilidae; genus Dioctria; species Dioctria rufipes. Next base: position 122,600,858 of record OZ002743.1, read on the forward strand.
TTGAGAAGGAATTTCTGGTTATGCATAAAAAGTTAATATCAATTCAGATAACTATATCATCAATGGAAAACAGAACGTTGGATAACGAAATATCAATTGAACTTGAATCCTTAATCTCGCTAGTCTCGTTAATGGTATTCAGGTACCAAAATACCCAGTCGGAATTAATAGATCTTTTAACAGATTCCAAGCATGGAAAATTCCATCCCACACTAGTATCACCGAAAAATATTGAAGATCTTTTATCAAAGATCAGGCAAGAATTATGTACCAAATTCAATGATGCTTCCTATAAATTTCAGAGACAATATTTTATCACAAATTTACAAATTAAGTACAATTTCGGCAAATATTTTTAATAATAAAATAATTATTGAGCTCCGAATTCCACTTCCATTCAAGGAACCATACCAAATATTCAAAGCAATTCCGTTACCGACACTCCTTAACGAATCGTTCGTATATATCGAACCATCGAAGGAATACATATTAATAGACTACAATCGCGAGCATTTTGTTGAATTAACGCTTCAAGATATTCATAATTGCGCAACGTTGGACCATATGCATTTCTACTGCAAAATTTCATCCCCTATCCTAAACACTAATACAAGAACAAACCAATGTGAAGTGAATCTACTAAAGAAGGAACCTATTACACAAGAATGTAAAATTCTGATCTTGAGACAGGATTACTATTGGACACAATTATCACAACAGAACGCTTGGCTTTTCTCCCTGAAAGGATCCCTCCACATAGACATTATTTGGGAAGATTACATTAATTCACAACCCTGCATGGAATAGGAACAATGCACATCAATCCCGGTTGTTATGTTCGCAGCAAGGAATTCATCCTGCACGGACATAACGTAAAAATGTCCAAATTCAATTCCCATTTTATCCCAACGATAAACATTTCCAATATAATATGGAATATGACGTCTTCTCCCATGGAAACGTTTATAAAAACAAATCCCTTAAATATTACAACAAACGCGGATCTAAAAAAAGTTCTAGAATCCATTCGTTCGCAAAAAGAGCAGGAATTAACTCCGCTCAATCCAATCAACAATCATCATATCCACCACTATACATTATCATATATGACGATTGCATTAGTCATCTCAATTCTATGTGCGCATTTGTACGTGAAATACAAACAAAAAATCTGTAAATCACGGAAAATACTTTCTCTAGATGAACTAGAAAATGTGCCTAGGCCTGCACCAAGAAAACTTAATTTCAAAATAACCCCAGCACCTAAAAGGAAAACGACTGAACACGTTTAACCTACGGACGTTAACAACCAGACACCTTTTTCTAATTTCCACCATCCTAATAATCCACATCCCCATTGAAAAAAAAACAACAAAAAGAAAAATCGCCTAATTACATATAAATTAATTACTTAGCATTACGCTCAAAGTCCACTTCTTCCATTAAAAGGTAAATCAGAGGTAAATAAGCTAAATGCTAGTGCAGGCATTTAATTCGAAGAAATTGGCAATTTCTAGTCAGCCAATGAAAATCGTCACCTACTACGGCATGCAAAACTTCATGTTCAAATTTAAGAATATAAGTTTCATCGCCCAGAATATAACAGCAACCTACCCTTATTAGAAATTGGACAGACATTAAGCTGTGTGACACACTTACAACGGCGGTATGTAATATACATATAGCATTTGCGATGCAGATTCATTCTTCCAATCGATAACATAGCTCTGCACAACGTAAACAACTTTCTCTTTAATCCTCGTCCAAAATAAATACCATACAAAAATCATAAAACAATTTAAAAAAAAAAATAAAAGGAAACACTGAATCAAATTTAATACAAAAAAAAAATATATCAAAAGGCGAAATGCAGCCGTGGCTGTGCCTGAATGACTACCACTCTTCATCGGCATCTCGAGCTGGACCTCCCGCAGGATGTTCCATCATCGTAATCGGAGAATGCCCAGTCCTTCCAGGATCCGTTATTGTTAACACGGGTAGATAAGATAATCCGGTCAACACTAGAGATCCACCTGAAATAAAAGGATTTCATTTATTATTACTCCATTCAGACACAAAACAAAAAATGGAAATATCATACAAAAAAGGTAACTTACCAGCAACGGAAACAGACATATTGTAGTCGGACCACAGATGAAAATTCACGGAATGGTATCGGCCGACTTCAGCTGGAGCACCCCAAATCGTACGGGTTGACCGGCCGGGACAACGAAAAACGAGCCTAATCGGCCCCCGCCAACCCGACCAAACTTGTTCCACAAATATGCCCGTAATCCACACTACGTATGGGGCCGGCACACAATATTCGGAGCGAGACACTAGCTGTTCAAAAAACATAGCTGCGACTGATACGTTTTCAATATGCCACAGAACCTATATAGCACAGAAACGCTGAAATAGCTTAAAACAATTAAAAGCAGATAACCTAACAAAAAATAAAAGAGACCCAATATGAAATAGTTAAATAATAAACACATACTAGGTACCTACCAAGATAAATAACATCGCCCACACCCAACACCTACAAGCGAACATACCAAAACCCATAGCCCGGCAATGTCGAGATAAGCAACAATAAATAAAAGAGAGAAGCAAAACGCAACATACGCATAAAATAGCAGCTCCCGAAAACGAAAGGGCACATATGAAAGAAAACGCATTGACGCATTTATGCTATATATATATATTTTTTTCCCCCCTCTTTTCTCCTCTCTATTTTCCTAAAACAAATCTCAAGATCTCAAGGCAAACTCGGACTGCGTATTATCTCAGAACACTCGAAAAAAAATAATAATAGATTTCTTAATTTTTCTTGAATTTTTTTTTAACTCATTTAACGAGTGTGCAATTAAATGTACTTAAATAAAACAATGAAAGAAAAGTAGGTATGGAATTATAAAAAAAAATTTTTTTTTTTTATTATATAAAGAAAGAAAGAAGGGTAACAGGAATAAGGGTAAATATGTGTTAATATTTTATTCTTCCCCCCCTCCTTTTGCTAACTTATGTAAATGAAGAGTATATATACATATAGAAATAGTATAAATTAAATACGAAGGAGGAAATAATTATATATGTATACGTATAATTAAAATTTTAGTATTATTGGTGTACTTTTATACTAGCTTAAAACCTATAATAATAATATAATGTAATTATGGAGACGTTTCTGTCAACTTTAAATATACTAAAATATTTTTTTTTTTTAAAAAAAAGAAAAAAAAAACAAGGCAATATATGGTATACCTTCCAATTATATATAACTACGCATTTAGATAAGTTTACTTATAAAATAACTGTCCGGAATCTCAATTAAAATTTATTACTATTGGAGAAAGAAAGTTTTCTTCTATAAAGAATAAAACTTTCTTTTCCCCAGGGGGGAGGGATGTTGTGACTCAGGTGCCTAAATCACAACCATAAGGTCCATGCACCAATATATTGCCCTACGCAATATACCGATGCATTACAAAGATTGACCCTGAAAATTAATTTAAATTTAAATTTCATTAAAAACTCTTCAAAATTTAAAATGCATTTAGAAATGCATTCCCATGTTATAACAAAATGCAATTTAGCATAAATTGCATTTTGTTATCAGACACACATTCCACTCACACGGTATGCACACTTGCCTACATACAGTGTCTTCTTACCTTTTTTCCGTATGTACTATGTACATACGTACATTACTTAATTCCTCCAATCTAATTGTATGTACATAGGGTGGCTGAGCCGAAGTGTTACCAATTCAAAACGCTATAAAATTTTTATTTTTGATGAAATTTATTGATCCAAACCAAAAAATGTTCGCAATACATTGATATTTAATAATTTATTTGTTCTGTTCGAAATGGCCGCCTTTTGCCTGAATTATGGCCTTCAATCGGCCGACGAAGCCATCACACGCTGCACGAAAGTGGCACTGGGGTATTTTGGCCCATTCCCGGCGAAGCGCTTGTTTTAAATGGTCGACGCTTTCGTATTTTTTTTGCCCAACCTTGCTCTTCAAAATACCCCACACGGAAAAGTCCAACGGATTTGCATCCGGCGAATACGGCATCCATTGTGCGGAGGAAATGAAGTGTGGAATATGGTTTTTTAACCAATCTTGGTTGACGCGCGCTTTGTGCGATGGTGCCGAGTCCTGCTGATATGTCCACGGTCTGCGGCCGAAATTTTTGCGTGCCCAAGGCATCAACGCTCCTTCCAAAACGATTTCGCGATAATTTTGCGCATTTATTTTGACCCCACGGTCGATGAATACCAGCGGAGAGCGACCATCGGCCGTTACGGCGGCCCACACCATCACCATGGCCGGCGCTTGTGTCCGGCCGACCATCCGAAGATCCAAATTTTCGGCGGACCTCTCTGTCAAGTAAATTCGGTCGTTTTGGGTGTTCAAATATTGCTCAATTAGAAATGGCGCCTCATCGGAGAACACCAAATTCGGCAAACTGCCACTTTCGTGCAAGCGAAGCAGCTCCTTGGCTCTTTCGAGTCTAACTTTTTTCTTCGCCGGTGTAAGATCTTGCCCTTTTACCAACTTGTAAGGCTTTACCTTGAGCTCATTTTTCAGTATGTGTTGCATCCGTTCTCGCGATATGTTCAGCTCACGGGCCATCATTCTGCCACTGCGGCGCGGATTTCGCTCAATTCTGGCCTTCACCTTCCGAATCATTTCCGACGATGTTGCAGTGCGTTTCGTACCACCACCATGTCGTTTTGCTACGCTGCCAGTACCGTTGTAACGATTTATGGTACGAAGTACAAACATTTTATTCACTTGCAGATGTTTTAACTGACGAGCAATCTCCGGTTGGGACTTTCCAGCCAAATATAAAGCAATCACACTATTGCGCTTGAATTCCATCACGAATAACTTTTTTTCTCGACGCGTTAGATGAAAATGCTTTTGTACGCTTGTTAACAATAGAATGAACTGTCATTGGTTTACATTTGAGCGCTCTGTCATTAATGGTTTGACAGCTGGATCGGTGTGAAGTTGGTAACAGTTCGGCTCAGCCACCCACATACATACAATTATAAGAATTATTCGCGCCCTCTTAAAATTATTATTTCAAGACGAGCGCACAAGTGTATATCGGATTACATCTTTGCATAGATGCATATAGCTTGCATCAAAACTTTTGTACACTTTCTCACGTACGATTTTTAACGTCGTGGGAAAGCAATAAAATATAAAAAAACTTTTGAAAGTGATCGTGGGTACCTGGGTGCAATTTGCCCAAACCTCGGGGAGTTTGCTTTTCAACCATCGGGCGAAAAAGAACGAAAGTATATCGGGAGTTTAGAAAAAAGGAAACGGTTTTCATTGGAGATGAGCAAAAAGTTATTGTTAATAAAATAAGGAGTTTCAAAAATAAAAAATTAAATGAAAATAAGTGAAAGTTTAAAAAATCAAAAACAAATTAAGAAAAATTGTTTCTAAATTGAGGAAACTGTTATATTTAAAGAAAGGTGTAAAAAGTTCATTCGAAAGAAAAATAGAAAAAAGGAGTTTAATAAAGTTCGATTAAACAGAGAATATTATATTTGTTCTTTTTTTTTACATAAACCCTTACGCGCGCTCTCTCCCTTGGAGCACGGAGTGCGTACAAAATTACACTATAGCCTTTGCACTTTTTTCATTAAAAAAAGACCTTGTCACCGATCTTGGCGATTGAGGGCTTATTTTAACGAGGAAAGGAATACAAAGCGAAGTAAAAAGGAATTTTGCTAAATATATGTCTAGTTTTTAAAATAGACCAAAAAACTGCATAGGAAAGGCCACCAGAAATCAGGCCACACACCAAGAGTTTTTGTGGCATATTTTTGAAACTAGCACTTCTTGGTCAGAAATCTTTTACTGTTATATTCCTCTCATTATTCCGCATCCAACGAGTGCTCATTCGTCAAAATCGGTGACAAAAAATTTTAATCGAAATTTCGCAAAAAATCATGGACTATAGCCTTTGCACTTTTTTCATTAAAAAAATACCTTGCCACCGAAATCAACGATTGAGGGCTTATTTTAACGAGGAAAGGAATACAAGGCGATGTAAAAAGGAATTTTGCTAAAAAAATGTCTAGTTTTTAAAATAGACCACAAAAATTGCATAGGAAAGGCCACCAGAAATCAGGCCACACACGAAGAGTTTTTGTGGCATATTTTTGAGACTAGCACATCTAGGTCAGAAATCGTTTACAGTTATATTTCTCTCATTATTCCGCGTCGAACGAGTGCTCATTCATCAATATTGGGGACAAAAAATTTTAATCGAAATTTCGCGAAAAAGCATGCACATTTTTCATTAAAAAAATACCTTGTCACCGATCTTGGCGATTGAGGACTTATTTTAACGAGGAAAGGAATACAAAGCGACGTAAAAAGGAATTTTGATAAATAAGTGTCTTGTTTTTAAAATAGACCCAAACAACTGCATAGGAAAGGCCACCAGAAATCAGGCCACACTGGAAGAGTTTTTGTGGCATATTTTTGAAACTAGCAAGTTTCGGTCAGAAATATTTTACAGTTATATTCTTCTCATTATTCCGCGTCCAACGAGTGCTTATACTTCAAAATCGGTGACAAAATATGTTAAACGAAATTTCGTAAATAAGCATGGACGATAGCCTTTGCACTTTTTTCATTAAAAAAATACCTTGTCACCGATCTTGGCGATTGAGGGCTTATTTTAACGAGGAAAGGAAAACAAAGCGAAGTAAAAAGGAATTTTGCTAAATATATGTCTAGTTTTTAAAATAGACAAAAAAAACTGCATAGGAAAGGCCACCAGAAATCAGGCCACACACCAAGAGTTTTTGTGGCATATTTTTGAAACTAGCACTTCTTGGTCAGAAATCTTTTACTGTTATATTCCTCTCATTATTCCGCGTCCAACGAGTGCTTATTCGTTAAAATCGGTGACAAAATTTTAATCGAAATTTCGCAAAAAAGCATGGACTATAGCCTTTGCACTTTTTTCATTAAAAAAATACCTTGTCACCGATCTTGGCGATTGAGGGCTTATTTAACGAGGAAAGGAATACAAAGCGAAGTAAAAAGGAATATTGCTAAATCAATGTCTAGTTTTTAAAATAGACCAAAAAAACTGCATAGGAAAGGCCACCAGAAATCAGTCCATACGAGAAGAGTTTTTGTGGCATATTTTTTAAACTAGCACGTCTAGGTCAGAAATGTTTTATTGTTATATTCCTCTCATTATTCCGCGTCCAACGAGTGCTCATTTGTCAAAATCGGTGACAAAAAATTTTAATCGAAATTTCGCAAAAGAGCATGGACTATAGCCTTTGCACTTTTTTCATTAAAAAAATACCTTGTCACCGATCTTGGCGATTGAGGGCTTATTTTAACGAGGAAAGGAATACAAAGCGAAGTAAAAAGCAATATTGCTAAATATATGTCTAGTTTTTAAAATAGACCAAAAAAACTGCATAGGAAAGGCCACTAGAAATCAGTCCATACGAGAAGAGTTTTTGTGGCATATTTTTTAAACTAGCACGTCTAGGTCAGAAATGTTTTATTGTTATATTCCTCTCATTATTCCGCGTCCAACGAGTGCTCATTTGTCAAAATCGGTGACAAAAAATTTTAATCGAAAATTCGCAAAAGAGCACTTTTTTGCACTTTTTTCATTAAAAAAATACCTTGTCACCGATCTTGGTGATTGAGGGCTTATTTTAACGAGGAAAGGAATACAAAGCGACGTTAAAAGGAATTTTGCTAAATATATGTCTAGTTTTTAAAATAGACCAAAAAAACTGCATAGGAAAGGCCACTAGAAATCAGTCCATACGAGAAGAGTTTTTGTGGCATATTTTTTAAACTAGCACGTCTAGGTCAGAAATGTTTTATTGTTATATTCCTCTCATTATTCCGCGTCCAACGAGTGCTCATTTGTCAAAATCGGTGACAAAAAATTTTAATCGAAATTTCGCAAAAGAGCACTTTTTTGCACTTTTTTCATTAAAAAAATACCTTGTCACCGATCTTGGCGATTGAGGGCTCATTTTAACGAGGAAAGGAATATAAGGCGATGTAAAAAGGAATTTTGCTAAAAAAATGTCTAGTTTTTAAAATAGACCACAAAAAATTGCATAGGAAAGGCCACCAGAAATCAGGCCACACACCAAGAGTTTTTGTGGGATAGTTTTGAAACTGGCACGTCTACGTGAGAAATCTTTTACTGTTATATTCCTCTCATTATTCCGCGTCCAACGAGTGCTTATTCGTTAAAATCGGTGACAAAATTTTAATCGAAATTTCGCAAAAAAGCATGGACTATAGCCTTTGCACTTTTTTCATTAAAAAAATACCTTGTCACCGATCTTGGCGATTGAGGGCTTATTTTAACGAGGAAAGGAATACAAAACGATGTTAAAAGGAATTTTGGTAAATATATGTCTAGTTTTTAAAATAGACCCAAACAACTGCATAGGAAAGGCCACCAGAAATCAGGCCACACTGGAAGCGTTTTTGTGGCATATTTTTGAAACTAGCAAGTTTCGGTCAGAAATATTTTACAGTTATATTCCTCTCATTATTCCGCGTCCAACGAGTGCTCATTCTTCAAAATCGGTGACAAAAAATTTTAATCGAAATTTCGCAAAAGAGCATGGACTTATAGCCTTTGCACTTTTTTCATTAAAAAAATACCTTGTCACCGATCTTGGCGATTGAGGGCTTATTTTAACGAGGAAAGGAATACAAAGCGAAGTAAAAAGGAATATTGCTAAATATATGTCTAGTTTTTAAAATAGACCAAAAAAACTGCATAGGATAGGCCACTAGAAATCAGTCCATACGAGAAGAGTTTTTGTGGCATATTTTTTAAACTAGCACGTCTAGGTCAGAAATGTTTTACTGTTATATTCCTCTCATTATTCCGCGTCCAACGAGTGCTCATTAGTCACAATCGGTGACAAAAAATTTTAATCGAAATTTCGCAAAAGTGCATGGACTATAGCCTTTGCACTTTTTTCATTAAAAAAATACCTTGTCACCGATCTTGCCGATTGAGCGCTTATTTTAACGAGGAAAGGAATACAAAGCGACGTTAAAAGGAATTTTGCTAAATATATGTCTAGTTTTTAAAATAGACCCAAACAACTGCATAGGAAAGGCCACCAGAAATCAGGCCACACTGGAAGAGTTTTTGTGGCATATTTTTGAAACTAGCAAGTTTCGGTCAGAAATATTTTACAGTTACATTCCTCTCATTATTCCGCGTCCAACGAGTGCTTATACTTCAAAATCGGTGACAAGATATGTTAAACGAAATTTCGTAAATAAGCATGGACGATAGCCTTTGCACTTTTTTCATTAAAAAAATACCTTGTCACCGATCCTGGCGATTGAGGGCTTATTTTAACGAGGAAAGGAATACAAAGCGAAGTAAAAAGGAATTTTGCTAAATATATGTCTAGTTTTTAAAATAGACCAAAAAACTGCATAGGAAAGGCCACCAGAAATCAGTCCATACGAGAAGAGTTTTTGTGGCATATTTTTTAAACTAGCACGTCTAGGTCAGAAATGTTTTATTGTTATATTCCTCTCATTATTCCGCATCCAACGAGTGCTCATTCGTCAAAATCGGTGACAAAAAATTTTAATCGAAATTTCGCAAAAAAGCATGGACTATAGCCTTTGCACTTTTTTCGTTAAAAAAATACCTTGTCACCGATCTTGGCGATTGAGGGCTTATTTTAACGAGGAAAGGAATACAAAGCGAAGTAAAAAGGAATTTTGCTAAATATATGTCTAGTTTTTGTAATAGACCAAAAAAACTGCATAGTAAAGCCACCAGAAATCAGGCCACACACGAAGAGTTTTTGTCGCATATTTTTGAAACGAGCATGTCTAGGAAAATAATCTTCTATTGTTATATTCCTCTCATTGTTCCGCGTCCAACGAATGCTCTTTCGTCACAAGCGGTGAGAAAAAAATTTAATCGAAATTTCGCAAAAAAGCATGGACTATAGCCTTTGCACTTTTTTCATTAAAAAAATACCTTGTCACCGATCTTGGCGATTGAGGGCTTATTTTAACGAGGAAAGGAATACAAAGCGAAGTAAAAAGGAATTTTGCTAAATATATGACTAGTTTATAAAATAGACCTAAAAAACTGCATAGGAAAGGCCACTAGAAATCAGTCCATACGAGAAGAGTTTTTGTGGCATATTTTTTAAACTAGCACGTCTAGGTCAGAAATGTTTTATTGTTATATTCCTCTCATTATTCCGCGTCCAACGAGTGCTCATTTGTCAAAATCGGTGACAAAAAATTTTAATCGAAAATTCGCAAAAGAGCACTTTTTTGCACTTTTTTCATTAAAAAAATACCTTGTCACCGATCTTGGCGATTGAGGGCTTATTTTAACGAGGAAAGGAATACAAAGCGACGTTAAAAGGAATTTTGCTAAATATATGTCTAGTTTTTAAAATAGACCAAAAAAACTGCATAGGAAAGGCCACTAGAAATCAGTCCATACGAGAAGAGTTTTTGTGGCATATTTTTTAAACTAACACGTCTAGGTCAGAAATGTTTTATTGTTATATTCCTCTCATTATTCCGCGTCCAACGAGTGCTCATTTGTCAAAATCGGTGACAAAAAATTTTAATCGAAATTTCGCAAAAGAGCACTTTTTTGCACTTTTTTCATTAAAAAAATACCTTGTCACCGATCTTGGCGATTGAGGGCTTATTTTAACGAGGAAAGGAATATAAGGCGATGTAAAAAGGAATTTTGCTAAAAAAATGTCTAGTTTTTAAAATAGACCACAAAAAATTGCATAGGAAAGGCCACCAGAAATCAGGCCACACACCAAGAGTTTTTGTGGGATAGTTTTGAAACTGGCACGTCTACGTGAGAAATCTTTTACTGTTATATTCCTCTCATTATTCCGCGTCCAACGAGTGCTTATTCGTTAAAATCGGTGACAAAATTTTAATCGAAATTTCGCAAAAAAGCATGGACTATAGCCTTTGCACTTTTTTCATTAAAAAAATACCTTGTCACCGATCTTGGCGATTGAGGGCTTATTTTAACGAGGAAAGGAATACAAAGCGAAGTAAAAAGGAATATTGCTAAATATATGTCTAGTTTTTAAAATAGACCAAAAAAACTGCATAGGATAGGCCACTAGAAATCAATCCATACGAGAAGAGTTTTTGTGGCATATTTTTTAAACTAGCACGTCTAGGTCAGAAATGTTTTACTGTTATATTCCTCTCATTATTCCGCGTCCAACGAGTGCTCATTAGTCACAATCGGTGACAAAAAATTTTAATCGAAATTTCGCAAAAGTGCATGGACTATAGCCTTTGCACTTTTTTCATTAAAAAAATACCTTGTCACCGATCTTGCCGATTGAGCGCTTATTTTAACGAGGAAAGGAATACAAAGCGACGTTAAAAGGAATTTTGCTAAATATATGTCTAGTTTTTAAAATAGACCCAAACAACTGCATAGGAAAGGCCACCAGAAATCAGGCCACACTGGAAGAGTTTTTGTGGCATATTTTTGAAACTAGCAAGTTTCGGTCAGAAATATTTTACAGTTACATTCCTCTCATTATTCCGCGTCCAACGAGTGCTTATACTTCAAAATCGGTGACAAGATATGTTAAACGAAATTTCGTAAATAAGCATGGACGATAGCCTTTGCACTTTTTTCATTAAAAAAATACCTTGTCACCGATCCTGGCGATTGAGGGCTTATTTTAACGAGGAAAGGAATACAAAGCGAAGTAAAAAGGAATTTTGCTAAATATATGTCTAGTTTTTAAAATAGACCAAAAAACTGCATAGGAAAGGCCACCAGAAATCAGTCCATACGAGAAGAGTTTTTGTGGCATATTTTTTAAACTAGCACGTCTAGGTCAGAAATGTTTTATTGTTATATTCCTCTCATTATTCCGCATCCAACGAGTGCTCATTCGTCAAAATCGGTGACAAAAAATTTTAATCGAAATTTCGCAAAAACGCATGGACTATAGCCTTTGCACTTTTTTCGTTAAAAAAATACCTTGTCACCGATCTTGGCGATTGAGGGCTTATTTTAACGAGGAAAGGAATACAAAGCGAAGTAAAAAGGAATTTTGCTAAATATATGTCTAGTTTTTGTAATAGACCAAAAAAACTGCATAGTAAAGCCACCAGAAATCAGGCCACACACGAAGAGTTTTTGTGGCATATTTTTGAAACTAGCATGTCTAGGAAAATAATCTTCTATTGTTATATTCCTCTCATTGTTCCGCGTCCAACGAATGCTCTTTCGTCACAAGCGGTGACAAAAAAATTTAATCGAAATTTCGCAAAAAAGCATGGACTATAGCCTTTGCACTTTTTTCATTAAAAAAATACCTTGTCACCGATCTTGGCGATTGAGGGCTTATTTTAACGAGGAAAGGAATACAAAGCGAAGTAAAAAGGAATTTTGCTAAATATATGTCTAGTTTTTAAAATAGCCAAAAAAACTTCATAGGAAAGGCCACCAGAAATCAGTCCATACGAGAAGAGTTTTTGTGGCATATTTTTTAAACTAGCACGTCTAGGTCAGAAATGTTTTACTGTTATATTCCTCTCGTTATTCCGCGTCCAACGAGTGCTCATTTGGCAAAATAGGTGACAAAAAAATTTAATCAAAATTTCGCAAAAGAGCATGGACTATAGCCTTTGCACTTTTTTCATTAAAAAAATACCTTGTCACCGATCTTGGCGATTGAGGGCTTATTTTAACGAGGAAAGGAATACAAAGCGAAGTAAAAACGAATTTTGCTAAATATATGTCTAGTTTTTAAAATAGACCAAAAAAACTGCATAGGAAAGGCCACCAGAAATCAGGTAACACACGAATAGTTTTTGTGACATATTTTTGAAACTAGCACGTCTTGGTCAGAAATCTTTTACTGTTATATTCCTCTTATTATTCCGCGTCCAACGAGTGCTCATTTGTCAAAATCGGTGACAAAAAATTTTAATCGAAATTTCGCAAAAGAGCATGGACTATAGCCTTTGCACTTTTTCATTAAAAAAATACCTTGTTACCGATCCTGGCGATTGAGGGCTTATTTTAACGAGGAAAGGAATACAAAGCGAAGTGAAAAGGAATTTTGCTAAATATATGTCTAGTTTTTAAAATAGACCAAAAAAAAACTGCATAGGAAAGGCCACCAGAAATCAGGCCACACACGAAAAGTTTTTGTGGCATATTTTTGAAACTAGCATGTCTGGGTCAATAATCTTCTATTGTTAAATTCCTCTCATTATTCCGCGTCCAACGAATGCTCATTCGTCACAATCGGTGACAAAAACATTTAATCGAAATTTCGCAAAAATCATGGACTATAGCCTTTGCACTTTTTTCATTAAAAAAATGCCTTGTCACCGATCTTGTCGATTGAGGGCTTATTTTAACGAGGAAAGGAATACAAAGCGACGTTAAGAGGAATTTTGCTAAATATATGTCTAGTTTTTAAAATAGACCAAAAAAACTGCATAGGAAAGGCCACCAGAAATCAGGTAACACACGAAGAGTTTTTGTGACATATTTTTGAAACTAGCACGTCTTGGTCAGAAATCTTTTACTGTTATATTCCTCTTATTATTCCGCGTCCAACGAGTGCTCATTTGTCAAAATCGGTGACAAAAAATTTTAATCGAAATTTCGCAAAAGAGCATGGACTATAGCCTTTGCACTTTTTCATTAAAAAAATACCTTGTTACCGATCCTGGCGATTGAGGGCTTATTTTAACGAGGAAAGGAATACAAAGCGAAGTGAAAAGGAATTTTGCTAAATATATGTCTAGTTTTTAAAATAGACCAAAAAAACTGCATAGGAAAGGCCACCAGAAATCAGGTAACACACGAAGAGTTTTTGTGACATATTTTTGAAACTAGCACGTCTTGGTCAGAAATCTTTTACTGTTATATTCCTCTTATTATTCCGCGTCCAACGAGTGCTCATTTGTCAAAATCGGTGACAAAAAATTTTAATCGAAATTTCGCAAAAGAGCATGGACTATAGCCTTTGCACTTTTTCATTAAAAAAATACCTTGTCACCGATCTTGGCGATTGAGGGCTTATTTTAACGAGGAAAGGAATACAAAGCGAAGTAAAAAGGAATTTTGCTAAATATATGTCTAGTTTTTAAAATAGCCAAAAAAACTTCATAGGAAAGGCCACCAGAAATCAGTCCATACGAGAAGAGTTTTTGTGGCACATTTTTTAAACTAGCACGTCTAGGTCAGAAATGTTTTATTGTTATATTCCTCTCGTTATTCCGCGTCCAACGAGTGCTCATTTGTCAAAATCGGTGACAAAATATGTTAAACGAAATTTCGTAAATAAGCATGGTCGATAGCCTTTGCACTTTTTTCATTAAAAAAATACCTTGTCACCGATCTTGGCGATTGAGGGCTTATTTTAACGAGGAAAGGAATACAAAGCGAAGTAAAAAGGAATTTTGCTAAATATATGTCTAGTTTTTAAAATAGACCAAAAAAACTGCATACTAAAGGCCACCAGAAATCAGGCCACACACGAAAAGTTTTTGTGGCATATTTTTGAAACTAGCATGTCTAGGTCAATAATCTTCTATTGTTATATTCCTCTCATTATTCCGCGTCCAACGAATGCTCATTCGTCACAATCGGTGACAAAAACATTTAATCGAAATTTCGCAAAAATCATGGACTATAGCCTTTGCACTTTTTTCATTAAAAAAATGCCTTGTCACCGATCTTGTCGATTGAGGGCTTATTTTAACGAGGAAAGGAATACAAAGCGAAGTAAAAACGAATTTTGCTAAATATATGTCTAGTTTTTAAAATAGACCAAAAAAACTGCATAGGAAAGGCCACCAGAAATCAGGCCACACACGAAGAGTTTTTGTGGCACATTTTTTAAACTAGCACGTCAAGGTCAGAAATGTTTTATTGTTATATTCCTCTCGTTATTCCGCGTCCAACGAGTGCTCATTTGTCAAAATCGGTGACAAAATATGTTAAACGAAATTTCGTAAATAAGCATGGTCGATAGCCTTTGCACTTTTTTCATTAAAAAAATACCTTGTTACCGATCCTGGCGATTGAGGGCTTATTTTAACGAGGAAAGGAATACAAAGCGAAGTGAAAAGGAATTTTGCTAAATATATGTCTAGTTTTTAAAATAGACCAAAAAAACTGCATAGGAAAGGCCACCAGAAATCAGGTAACACACGAAGAGTTTTTGTGACATATTTTTGAAACTAGCACGTCTTGGTCAGAAATCTTTTACTGTTATATTCCTCTTATTATTCCGCGTCCAACGAGTGCTCATTTGTCAAAATCGGTGACAAAAAATTTTAATCGAAATTTCGCAAAAGAGCATGGACTATAGCCTTTGCACTTTTTCATTAAAAAAATACCTTGTCACCGATCTTGGCGATTGAGGGCTTATTTTAACGAGGAAAGGAATACAAAGCGAAGTAAAAAGGAATTTTGCTAAATATATGTCTAGTTTTTAAAATAGCCAAAAAAACTTCATAGGAAAGGCCACCAGAAATCAGTCCATACGAGAAGAGTTTTTGTGGCACATTTTTTAAACTAGCACGTCTAGGTCAGAAATGTTTTATTGTTATATTCCTCTCGTTATTCCGCGTCCAACGAGTGCTCATTTGTCAAAATCGGTGACAAAATATGTTAAACGAAATTTCGTAAATAAGCATGGTCGATAGCCTTTGCACTTTTTTCATTAAAAAAATACCTTGTCACCGATCTTGGCGATTGAGGGCTTATTTTAACGAGGAAAGGAATACAAAGCGAAGTAAAAAGGAATTTTGCTAAATATATGTCTAGTTTTTAAAATAGACCAAAAAAACTGCATACTAAAGGCCACCAGAAATCAGGCCACACACGAAAAGTTTTTGTGGCATATTTTTGAAACTAGCATGTCTAGGTCAATAATCTTCTATTGTTATATTCCTCTCATTATTCCGCGTCCAACGAATGCTCATTCGTCACAATCGGTGACAAAAACATTTAATCGAAATTTCGCAAAAATCATGGACTATAGCCTTTGCACTTTTTTCATTAAAAAAATGCCTTGTCACCGATCTTGTCGATTGAGGGCTTATTTTAACGAGGAAAGGAATACAAAGCGAAGTAAAAACGAATTTTGCTAAATATATGTCTAGTTTTTAAAATAGCCAAAAAAACTTCATAGGAAAGGCCACCAGAAATCAGTCCATACGAGAAGAGTTTTTGTGGCACATTTTTTAAACTAGCACGTCTAGGTCAGAAATGTTTTATTGTTATATTCCTCTCGTTATTCCGCGTCCAACGAGTGCTCATTTGTCAAAATCGGTGACAAAATATGTTAAACGAAATTTCGTAAATAAGCATGGTCGATAGCCTTTGCACTTTTTTCATTAAAAAAATACGTTGTCACCGATCTTGGCGATTGAGGGCTTATTTTAACGAGGAAAGGAATACAAAGCGAAGTAAAAAGGAATTTTGCTAAATATATGTCTAGTTTTTAAAATAGACCAAAAAAACTGCATAGGAAAGGCCACCAGAAATCAGGCCACACACGAAAAGTTTTTGTGGCATATTTTTGAAACTAGCATGTCTAGGTCAATAATCTTCTATTGTTATATTCCTCTCATTATTCCGCGTCCAACGAGTGCTCATTCGTCAAAATCGGTGACAAAAAATTTTAATCGAAATTTCGCAAAAGAGCATGGACTATAGCCTTTGCACTTTTTTCATTAAAAAAATACCTTGTTACCGATCTTGGCGATTGAGGGCTTATTTTAACGAGGAAAGGAATACAAAGTGAAGTAAAAACGAATTTTGCTAAATATATGTCTAGTTTTTAAAATAGACCAAAAAAACTGCATAGGAAAGGCCACCAGAAATCAGGTAACACACGAAGAGTTTTTGTGGCATATTTTTGAAACTAGCACGTCTTGGTCAGAAATCTCTTACTGTTATATTCCTCTCATTATTCCGCGTCCAACGAATGCTCATTCGTCACAATCGGTGACAAAAAAATTTAATCGAAATTTCGCAAAAAAGCATGGACTATAGCCTTTGCACTTTTTTCATTAAAAAAATACCTTGTCACCGATCTTGGCGATTGAGGGCTTATTTTAACGAGGAAAGGAATACAAAGCGAAGTAAAAAGAAATTTTGCTAAATATATGTCTAGTTTTTAAAATAGACCAAAAAAACTGCATAGGAAAGGCCACCAGAAATCAGTCCATACGAGAAGAGTTTTTGTGGCATCGTTTTTAAACTAGCACGTCTAGGTCAGAAATGTTTTATTGTTATAATTCTCTCGTTATTCCGCGTCCAACGAGTGCTCATTTGTCAAAATCGGTGACAAAAAATTTTAATCGAAATTTCGCAAAAGAGCATGGACTATAGCCTTTGCACTTTTTTCATTAAAAAAATACCTTGTCACCGATCTTGCCGATTGAGGGCTTATTTTAACGAGGAAAGGAATACAAAGCGAAGTTAAGGGGAATTTTGCTAAATATATGTCTAGTTTTTAAAATAGACCAAAAAAACTGCATAGGAAAGGCCACCAGAAATCAGGCCACACACGAAAAGTTTTTGTGGCATATTTTTGAAACTAGCATGTCTAGGTCAATAATCTTCTATTGTTATATTCCTCTCATTATTCCGCGTCCAACGAGTGCTCATTCGTCAAAATCGGTGACAAAAAATTTTAATCGAAATTTCGCAAAAGAGCATGGACTATAGCCTTTGCACTTTTTTCATTAAAAAAATACCTTGTCACCGATCTTGGCGATTGAGGGCTTATTTTAACGAGGAAAGGAATACAAAGCGAAGTAAAAAGGAATTTTGCTAAATATATGACTAGTTTATAAAATAGACCTAAAAACTGCATAGGAAAGGCCACCAGAAATCAGTCCATACGAGAAGAGTTTTTGTGGCATCGTTTTTAAACTAGCATGTCTAGGTCAGAAATGTTTTACTGTTATATTCCTCTCATTATTCCGCGTCCAACGAATGCTCATTCGTCACAATCGGTGACAAAAACATTTAATCGAAATTTCGCAAAAATCATGGACTATATAGCCTTTGCACTTTTTTCATTAAAAAAATACCTTGTCACCGATCTTGCCGATTGAGGGCTTATTTTAACGAGGAAAGGAATACAAAGCGAAGTAAAAACGAATTTTGCTAAATATATGTCTAGTTTTTAAAATAGACCAAAAAAACTGCATAGGAAAGGCCACCAGAAATCAGGTAACACACGAAGAGTTTTTGTGACATATTTTTTAAACTAGCACGTCTAGGTCAGAAATGTTTTATTGTTATATTCCTCTCGTTATTCCGCGTCCAACGAGTGCTCATTTGTCAAAATCGGTGACAAAATATGTTAAACGAAATTTCGTAAATAAGCATGGTCGATAGCCTTTGCACTTTTTTCATTAAAAAAATACCTTGTCACCGATCTTGGCGATTGAGGGCTTATTTTAACGAGGAAAGGAATACAAAGCGAAGTAAAAAGGAATTTTGCTAAATATATGTCTAGTTTTTAAAATAGACCAAAAAAACTGCATAGGAAAGGCCACCAGAAATCAGGCCACACACGAAAAGTTTTTGTGGCATATTTTTGAAACTAGCATGTCTAGGTCAATAATCTTCTATTGTTATATTCCTCTCATTATTCCGCCTCCAACGAATGCTCATTCGTCACAATCGGTGACAAAAAAATTTAATCGAAATTTCGCAAAAAAGCATGGACTATATATAGCCTTTGCACTTTTTTCATTAAAAAAATACCTTGTCACCGATCTTGGCGATTGAGGGCTTATTTTAACGAGGAAAGGAATACAAAGCGAAGTAAAAAGGAATTTTGCTAAATATATGTCTAGTTTTTAAAATAGACCAAAAAAACTGCATAGGAAAGGCCACCAGAAATCAGTCCATACGAGAAGAGTTTTTGTGGCATATTTTTTAAACTAGCACGTCTAGGTCAGAAATGTTTTATTGTTATATTCCTCTCATTATTCCGCGTCCAACGAATGCTCATTCGTCACAATCGGTGACAAAAAAATTTAATCGAAATTTCGCAAAAAGCATGGACTATAGCCTTTGCAATTTTTTCATTAAAAAAATACCTTGTCACCGATCTTGGCGATTGAGGGCTTATTTTAACGAGAAAGGGAATTCAACGCGATGTAAAAAGGAATTTTGCTAAATATATGACTAGTTTATAAAATAGACCTAAAAACTGCATAGGAAAGGCCACCAGAAATCAGTCCATACGAGAAGAGTTTTTGTGGCATCGTTTTTAAACTAGCACGTCTAGGTCAGAAATGTTTTATTGTTATATTCCTCTCATTATTCCGCGTCCAACGAATGCTCATTCGTCACAATCGGTGACAAAAAAATTTAATAGAAATTTCGCAAAAAGCATGGACTATAGCCTTTGCACTTTTTTCATTAAAAAAATACCTTGTTACCGATCTTGGCGATTGAGGGCTTATTTTAACGAGGAAAGGAATATAAAGTGAAGTAAAAACGAATTTTGCTAAATATATGTCTAGTTTTTAAAATAGACCAAAAAAACTGCATAGGAAAGGCTACCAGAAATCAGGTAACACACGAAGAGTTTTTGTGGCATATTTTTGAAACTAGCACGTCTTGGTCAGAAATCTTTTACTGTTATATTCCTCTCATTATTCCGCGTCCAACGAATGCTCATTCGTCACAATCGGTGACAAAAAAATTTAATCGAAATTTCGCAAAAAAGCATGGACTATAGCCTTTGCACTTTTTTCATTAAAAAAATACCTTGTCACCGATCTTGGCGATTGAGGGCTTATTTTAACGAGGAAAGGAATACAAAGCGAAGTAAAAAGAAATTTTGCTAAACATATGTCTAGTTTTTAAAATAGACCAAAAAAACTGCATAGGAAAGGCCACCAGAAATCAGTCCATACGAGAAGAGTTTTTGTGGCATATTTTTTAAACTAGCACGTCTAGGTCAGAAATGTTTTATTGTTATAATTCTCTCGTTATTCCGCGTCCAACGAGTGCTCATTTGTCAAAATCGGTGACAAAAAATTTTAATCGAAATTTCGCAAAAGAGCATGGACTATAGCCTTTGCACTTTTTTCATTAAAAAAATACCTTGTCACCGATCTTGGCGATTGAGGGCTTATTTTAACGAGGAAAGGAATACAAAGCGAAGTTAAGAGGAATTTTGCTAAATATATGTCTAGTTTTTAAAATAGACCAAAAAAACTGCATAGGAAAGGCCACCAGAAATCAGGCCACACACGAAGAGTTTTTGGGGCATACTTTTGAAACTAGCATGTCTAGGACAATAATCTTCTATTGTTATATTCCTCTCATTATTCCGCGTCCAACGAATGCTCATTCGTCACAATCGGTGACAAAAAAATTTAATCGAAATTTCGCAAAAAAGCATGGACTATAGCCTTTGCAATTTTTTCATTAAAAAAATACCTTATCACCGATCTTGGCGATTGAGGGCTTATTTTAACGAGATGTAAAAAGGAATTTTGCTAAATATATGACTAGTTTATAAAATAGACCTAAAAACTGCATAGGAAAGGCCACCAGAAATCAGTCCATACGAGAAGAGTTTTTGTGGCATCGTTTTTAAACTAGCACGTCTAGGTCAGAAATGTTTTATTGTTATATTCCTCTCATTATTCCGCGTCCAACGAATGCGCATTCGTCACAATCGGTGACAAAAAAATTTAATAGAAATTTCGCAAAATGCATGGACTATAGCCTTTGCACTTTTTTCATTAAAAAAATACCTTGTTACCGATCTTGGCGATTGAGGGCTTATTTTAACGAGGAAAGGAATACAAAGTGAAGTAAAAACGAATTTTGCTAAATATATGTCTAGTTTTTAAAATAGACCAAAAAAACTGCATAGGAAAGGCCACCAGAAATCAGGTAACACACGAAGAGTTTTTGTGGCATATTTTTGAAACTAGCACGTCTTGGTCAGAAATCTTTTACTGTTATATTCCTCTCATTATTCCGCGTCCAACGAGTGCTCATACGTCACAATCGGTGACAAAAATTTTAATCGAAATTTCGCAAAAAAGCATGGACTATAGCCTTTGCACTTTTTTCATTAAAAAAATACCTTGTCACCGATCTTGGCGATTGAGGGCTTATTTTAACGAGGAAAGGAATACAAAGCGACGTTAAGAGGAATTTTGCTAAATATATGTCTAGTTTTTAAAATAGACCAAACAAACTGCATAGGAAAGGCCACCAGAAATCAGGCCACACACCAAGAGTTTTTGTGGCATATTTTTGAAACTAGCACTTCTTGGTCAGAAATCTTTTACTGTTATATTCCTCTCATTATTCCGCGTCCAACGAATGCTCATTCGTCACAATCGGTGACAAAAAAATTTAATCGAAATTTCGCAAAAAAGCATGGACTATATATAGCCTTTGCACTTTTTTCATTAAAAAAATACCTTGTCACCGATCTTGGCGATTGAGGGCTTATTTTAACGAGGAAAGGAATACAAAGCGAAGTAAAAAGGAATTTTGCTAAATACATGTCTAGTTTTTAAAATAGACCAAAAAAACTGCATAGGAAAGGCCACCAGAAATCAGTCCATACGAGAAGAGTTTTTGTGGCATATTTTTTAAACTAGCACGTCTAGGTCAGAAATGTTTTATTGTTATATTCCTCTCATTATTCCGCGTCCAACGAATGCTCATTCGTCACAATCGGTGACAAAAAAATTTAATAGAAATTTCGCAAAAAGCATGGACTATAGCCTTTGCACTTTTTTCATTAAAAAAATACCTTGTTACCGATCTTGGCGATTGAGGGCTTATTTTAACGAGGAAAGGAATACAAAGTGAAGTAAAAACGAATTTTGCTAAATATATGTCTAGTTTTTAAAATAGACCAAAAAAACTGCATAGGAAAGGCCACCAGAAATCAGGTAACACACGAAGAGTTTTTGTGGCATATTTTTGAAACTAGCACGTCTTGGTCAGAAATCTTTTACTGTTATATTCCTCTCATTATTCCGCGTCCAACGAATGCTCATTCGTCACAATCGGTGACAAAAAAATTTAATCGAAATTTCGCAAAAAAGCATGGACTATAGCCTTTGCACTTTTTTCATTAAAAAAATACCTTGTCACCGATCTTGGCGATTGAGGGCTTATTTTAACGAGGAAAGAAATACAAAGTGAAGTAAAAACGAATTTTGCTAAATATATGTCTAGTTTTTAAAATAGACCAAAAAAACTGCATAGGAAAGGCCACCAGAAATCAGGTAACACACGAAGAGTTTTTGTGGCATATTTTTGAAACTAGCACGTCTTGGTCAGAAATCTTTTACTGTTATATTCCTCTCATTATTCCGCGTCCAACGAGTGCTCATTCGTCAAAATCGGTGACAAAAAATTTTAATCGAAATTTCGCAAAAAAACATGGACTATATAGCCTTTGCACTTTTTTCGTTAAAAAAATACCTTGTCACCGATCTTGGCGATTGAGGGCTTATTTTAACGAGGAAAGGAATACAAAGCGAAGTAAAAAGGAATTTTGCTAAATATATGTCTAGTTTTTGTAATAGACCAAAAAAACTGCATAGCAAAGCCACCAGAAATCAGGCCACACACGAAGAGTTTTTGTGGCATATTTTTGAAACTAGCATGTCTAGGAAAATAATCTTCTATTGTTATATTCCTCTCATTGTTCCGCGTCCAACGAATGCTCTTTCGTCACAAGCGGTGACAAAAAAATTTAATCGAAATTTCGCAAAAAAGCATGGACTATAGCCTTTGCACTTTTTTCATTAAAAAAATACCTTGTCACCGATCTTGGCGATTGAGGGCTTATTTTAACGAGGAAAGGAATACAAAGCGACGTTAAGAGGAATTTTGCTAAATATATGTCTAGTTTTTAAAATAGACCAAAAAAACTGCATAGGAAAGGCCACCAGAAATCAGGCCACACACGAAAAGTTTTTGTGGCATATTTTTGAAACTAGCATGTCTAGGTCAATAATCTTCTATTGTTATATTCCTCTCATTATTCCGCGTCCAACGAGTGCTCATTCGTCAAAATCGGTGACAAAAAATTTTAATCGAAATTTCGCAAAAGAGCATGGACTATAGCCTTTGCACTTTTTTCATTAAAAAAATACCTTGTCACCGATCTTGCCGATTGAGCGCTTATTTTAACGAGGAAAGGAATACAAAGCGACGTTAAAAGGAATTTTGCTAAATATATGTCTAGTTTTTAAAATAGACCCAAACAACTGCATAGGAAAGGCCACCAGAAATCAGGCCACACTGGAAGAGTTTTTGTGGCATATTTTTGAAATTAGCAAGTTTCGGTCAGAAATATTTTACAGTTACATTCCTCTCATTATTCCGCGTCCAACGAGTGCTTATACTTCAAAATCGGTGACAAGACATGTTAAACGAAATTTCGTAAATAAGCATGGACGATAGCCTTTGCACTTTTTTCATTAAAAAAATACCTTGTCACCGATCCTGGCGATTGAGGGCTTATTTTAACGAGGAAAGGAATACAAAGCGAAGTAAAAAGGAATTTTGCTAAATATATGTCTAGTTTTTAAAACAGACCAAAAAACTGCATAGGAAAGGCCACCAGAAATCAGTCCATACGAGAAGAGTTTTTGTGGCATATTTTTTAAACTAGCACGTCTAGGTCAGAAATGTTTTATTGTTATATTCCTCTCATTATTCCGCATCCAACGAGTGCTCAGTCGTCAAAATCGGTGACAAAAAATTTTAATCGAAATTTCGCAAAAAAACATGGACTATATAGCCTTTGCACTTTTTTCGTTAAAAAAATACCTTGTCACCGATCTTGGCGATTGAGGGCTTATTTTAACGAGGAAAGGAATACAAAGCGAAGTAAAAAGGAATTTTGCTAAATATATGTCTAGTTTTTGTAATAGACCAAAAAAACTGCATAGCAAAGCCACCAGAAATCAGGCCACACACGAAGAGTTTTTGTGGCATATTTTTGAAACTAGCATGTCTAGGAAAATAATCTTCTATTGTTATATTCCTCTCATTGTTCCGCGTCCAACGAATGCTCTTTCGTCACAAGCGGTGACAAAAAAATTTAATCGAAATTTCGCAAAAAAGCATGGACTATAGCCTTTGCACTTTTTTCATTAAAAAAATACCTTGTCACCGATCTTGGCGATTGAGGGCTTATTTTAACGAGGAAAGGAATACAAAGCGAAGTAAAAAGGAATTTTGCTAAATATATGTCTAGTTTTTAAAATAGCCAAAAAAACTTCATAGGAAAGGCCACCAGAAATCAGTCCATACGAGAAGAGTTTTTGTGGCATATTTTTTAAACTAGCACGTCTAGGTCAGAAATGTTTTATTGTTATATTCCTCTCGTTATTCCGCGTCCAACGAGTGCTCATTTGGCAAAATAGGTGACAAAAAAATTTAATCAAAATTTCGCAAAAGAGCATGGACTATAGCCTTTGCACTTTTTTCATTAAAAAAATACCTTGTCACCGATCTTGGCGATTGAGGGCTTATTTTAACGAGGAAAGGAATACAAAGCGAAGTAAAAACGAATTTTGCTAAATATATGTCTAGTTTTTAAAATAGACCAAAAAAACTGCATAGGAAAGGCCACCAGAAATCAGGTAACACACGAAGAGTTTTTGTGACATATTTTTGAAACTGGCACGTCTTGGTCAGAAATCTTTTACCGTTATATTCCTCTTATTATTCCGCGTCCAACGAGTGCTCATTTGTCAAAATCGGTGACAAAAAATTTTAATCGAAATTTCGCAAAAGAGCATGGACTATAGCCTATGCACTTTTTCATTAAAAAAATACCTTGTTACCGATCCTGGCGATTGAGGGCTTATTTTAACGAGGAAAGGAATACAAAGCGAAGTGAAAAGGAATTTTGCTAAATATATGTCTAGTTTTTAAAATAGACCAAAAAAAACTGCATAGGAAAGGCCACCAGAAATCAGGCCACACACGAAGAGTTTTTGTGGCACATTTTTTAAACTAGCACGTCTAGGTCAGAAATGTTTTATTGTTATATTCCTCTCGTTATTCCGCGTCCAACGAGTGCTCATTTGTCAAAATCGGTGACAAAATATGTTAAACGAAATTTCGTAAATAAGCATGGTCGATAGCCTTTGCACTTTTTTCATTAAAAAAATACCTTGTCACCGATCTTGGCGATTGAGGGCTTATTTTAACGAGGAAAGGAATACAAAGCGAAGTAAAAAGGAATTTTGCTAAATATATGTCTAGTTTTTAAAATAGACCAAAAAAACTGCATAGGAAAGGCCACCAGAAATCAGGCCACACACGAAAAGTTTTTGTGGCATATTTTTGAAACTAGCATGTCTAGGTCAATAATCTTCTATTGTTATATTCCTCTCATTATTCCGCGTCCAACGAATGCTCATTCGTCACAATCGGTGACAAAAACATTTAATCGAAATTTCGCAAAAATCATGGACTATAGCCTTTGCACTTTTTTCATTAAAAAAATGCCTTGTCACCGATCTTGTCGATTGAGGGCTTATTTTAACGAGGAAAGGAATACAAAGCGAAGTAAAAACGAATTTTGCTAAATATATGTCTAGTTTTTAAAATAGACCAAAAAAACTGCATAGGAAAGGCCACCAGAAATCAGGCCACACACGAAAAGTTTTTGTGGCATATTTTTGAAACTAGCATGTCTAGGTCAATAATCGTCTATTGTTATATTCCTCTCATTATTCCGCGTCCAACGAGTGCTCATTTGTCAAAATCGGTGACAAAAAATTTTAATCGAAATTTCGCAAAAGAGCATGGACTATAGCCTTTGCACTTTTTTCATTAAAAAAATACCTTGTCACCGATCTTGGCGATTGAGGGCTTATTTTAACGAGGAAAGGAATACAAAGCGACGTTAAGAGGAATTTTGCTAAATATATGTCTAGTTTTTAAAATAGACCAAAAAAACTGCATAGGAAAGGCCACCAGAAATCAGGCCACACACCAAGAGTTTTTGTGGCATATTTTTGAAACTAGCACTTCTTGGTCAGAAATCTTTTACTGTTATATTCCTCTCATTATTCCGCGTCCAATGAATGCTCATTCGTCACAATCGGTGACAAAAAATTTAATCGAAATTTCGCAAAAAAGCATGGACTATAGCCTTTGCAATTTTTTCATTAAAAAAATACCTCGTCACCGATCTTGGCGATTGAGGGCTTATTTTAACGAGAAAGGGAATTCAACGCGATGTAAAAAGGAATTTTGCTAAATATATGACTAGTTTATAAAATAGACCTAAAAAACTGCATAGGAAAGGCCACTAGAAATCAGTCCATACGAGAAGAGTTTTTGTGGCATATTTTTTAAACTAGCACGTCTAGGTCAGAAATGTTTTATTGTTATATTCCTCTCATTATTCCGCGTCCAACGAGTGCTCATTTGTCAAAATCGGTGACAAAAAATTTTAATCGAAAATTCGCAAAAGAGCACTTTTTTGCACTTTTTTCATTAAAAAAATACCTTGTCACCGATCTTGGCGATTGAGGGCTTATTTTAACGAGGAAAGGAATACAAAGCGACGTTAAAAGGAATTTTGCTAAATATATGTCTAGTTTTTAAAATAGACCAAAAAAACTGCATAGGAAAGGCCACTAGAAATCAGTCCATACGAGAAGAGTTTTTGTGGCATATTTTTTAAACTAACACGTCTAGGTCAGAAATGTTTTATTGTTATATTCCTCTCATTATTCCGCGTCCAACGAGTGCTCATTTGTCAAAATCGGTGACAAAAAATTTTAATCGAAATTTCGCAAAAGAGCACTTTTTTGCACTTTTTTCATTAAAAAAATACCTTGTCACCGATCTTGGCGATTGAGGGCTTATTTTAACGAGGAAAGGAATATAAGGCGATGTAAAAAGGAATTTTGCTAAAAAAATGTCTAGTTTTTAAAATAGACCACAAAAAATTGCATAGGAAAGGCCACCAGAAATCAGGCCACACACCAAGAGTTTTTGTTGGATAGTTTTGAAACTGGCACGTCTACGTGAGAAATCTTTTACTGTTATATTCCTCTCATTATTCCGCGTCCAACGAGTGCTTATTCGTTAAAATCGGTGACAAAATTTTAATCGAAATTTCGCAAAAAAGCATGGACTATAGCCTTTGCACTTTTTTCATTAAAAAAATACCTTGTCACCGATCTTGGCGATTGAGGGCTTATTTTAACGAGGAAAGGAATACAAAGCGAAGTAAAAAGGAATATTGCTAAATATATGTCTAGTTTTTAAAATAGACCAAAAAAACTGCATAGGATAGGCCACTAGAAATCAATCCATACGAGAAGAGTTTTTGTGGCATATTTTTTAAACTAGCACGTCTAGGTCAGAAATGTTTTATTGTTATATTCCTCTCATTATTCCGCGTCCAACGAGTGCTCATTAGTCACAATCGGTGACAAAAAATTTTAATCGAAATTTCGCAAAAGTGCATGGACTATAGCCTTTGCACTTTTTTCATTAAAAAAATACCTTGTCACCGATCTTGCCGATTGAGCGCTTATTTTAACGAGGAAAGGAATACAAAGCGACGTTAAAAGGAATTTTGCTAAATATATGTCTAGTTTTTAAAATAGACCCAAACAACTGCATAGGAAAGGCCACCAGAAATCAGGCCACACTGGAAGAGTTTTTGTGGCATATTTTTGAAACTAGCAAGTTTCGGTCAGAAATATTTTACAGTTACATTCCTCTCATTATTCCGCGTCCAACGAGTGCTTATACTTCAAAATCGGTGACAAGATATGTTAAACGAAATTTCGTAAATAAGCATGGACGATAGCCTTTGCACTTTTTTCATTAAAAAAATACCTTGTCACCGATCCTGGCGATTGAGGGCTTATTTTAACGAGGAAAGGAATACAAAGCGAAGTAAAAAGGAATTTTGCTAAATATATGTCTAGTTTTTAAAATAGACCAAAAAACTGCATAGGAAAGGCCACCAGAAATCAGTCCATACGAGAAGAGTTTTTGTGGCATATTTTTTAAACTAGCACGTCTAGGTCAGAAATGTTTTATTGTTATATTCCTCTCATTATTCCGCATCCAACGAGTGCTCATTCGTCAAAATCGGTGACAAAAAATTTTAATCGAAATTTCGCAAAAAAGCATGGACTATAGCCTTTGCACTTTTTTCGTTAAAAAAATACCTTGTCACCGATCTTGGCGATTGAGGGCTTATTTTAACGAGGAAAGGAATACAAAGCGAAGTAAAAAGGAATTTTGCTAAATATATGTCTAGTTTTTGTAATAGACCAAAAAAACTGCATAGTAAAGCCACCAGAAATCAGGCCACACACGAAGAGTTTTTGTGGCATATTTTTGAAACTAGCATGTCTAGGAAAATAATCTTCTATTGTTATATTCCTCTCATTGTTCCGCGTCCAACGAATGCTCTTTCGTCACAAGCGGTGACAAAAAAATTTAATCGAAATTTCGCAAAAAAGCATGGACTATAGCCTTTGCACTTTTTTCATTAAAAAAATACCTTGTCACCGATCTTGGCGATTGAGGGCTTATTTTAACGAGGAAAGGAATACAAAGCGAAGTAAAAAGGAATTTTGCTAAATATATGTCTAGTTTTTAAAATAGCCAAAAAAACTTCATAGGAAAGGCCACCAGAAATCAGTCCATACGAGAAGAGTTTTTGTGGCATATTTTTTAAACTAGCACGTCTAGGTCAGAAATGTTTTATTGTTATATTCCTCTCGTTATTCCGCGTCCAACGAGTGCTCATTTGGCAAAATAGGTGACAAAAAAATTTAATCGAAATTTCGCAAAAGAGCATGGACTATAGCCTTTGCACTTTTTCATTAAAAAAATACCTTGTTACCGATCCTGGCGATTGAGGGCTTATTTTAACGAGGAAAGGAATACAAAGCGAAGTGAAAAGGAATTTTGCTAAATATATGTCTAGTTTTTAAAATAGACCAAAAAAACTGCATAGGAAAGGCCACCAGAAATCAGGTAACACACGAAGAGTTTTTGTGACATATTTTTGAAACTAGCACGTCTTGGTCAGAAATCTTTTACTGTTATATTCCTCTTATTATTCCGCGTCCAACGAGTGCTCATTTGTCAAAATCGGTGACAAAAAATTTTAATCGAAATTTCGCAAAAGAGCATGGACTATAGCCTTTGCACTTTTTCATTAAAAAAATACCTTGTTACCGATCCTGGCGATTGAGGGCTTATTTTAACGAGGAAAGGAATACAAAGCGAAGTGAAAAGGAATTTTGCTAAATATATGTCTAGTTTTTAAAATAGACCAAAAAAAAACTGCATAGGAAAGGCCACCAGAAATCAGGCCACACACGAAAAGTTTTTGTGGCATATTTTTGAAACTAGCATGTCTGGGTCAATAATCTTCTATTGTTAAATTCCTCTCATTATTCCGCGTCCAACGAATGCTCATTCGTCACAATCGGTGACAAAAACATTTAATCGAAATTTCGCAAAAATCATGGACTATAGCCTTTGCACTTTTTTCATTAAAAAAATGCCTTGTCATCGATCTTGTCGATTGAGGGCTTATTTTAACGAGGAAAGGAATACAAAGCGACGTTAAGAGGAATTTTGCTAAATATATGTCTAGTTTTTAAAATAGACCAAAAAAACTGCATAGGAAAGGCCACCAGAAATCAGGTAACACACGAAGAGTTTTTGTGACATATTTTTGAAACTAGCACGTCTTGGTCAGAAATCTTTTACTGTTATATTCCTCTTATTATTCCGCGTCCAACGAGTGCTCATTTGTCAAAATCGGTGACAAAAAATTTTAATCGAAATTTCGCAAAAGAGCATGGACTATAGCCTTTGCACTTTTTCATTAAAAAAATACCTTGTTACCGATCCTGGCGATTGAGGGCTTATTTTAACGAGGAAAGGAATACAAAGCGAAGTGAAAAGGAATTTTGCTAAATATATGTCTAGTTTTTAAAATAGACCAAAAAAACTGCATAGGAAAGGCCACCAGAAATCAGGTAACACACGAAGAGTTTTTGTGACATATTTTTGAAACTAGCACGTCTTGGTCAGAAATCTTTTACTGTTATATTCCTCTTATTATTCCGCGTCCAACGAGTGCTCATTTGTCAAAATCGGTGACAAAAAATTTTAATCGAAATTTCGCAAAAGAGCATGGACTATAGCCTTTGCACTTTTTCATTAAAAAAATACCTTGTCACCGATCTTGGCGATTGAGGGCTTATTTTAACGAGGAAAGGAATACAAAGCGAAGTAAAAAGGAATTTTGCTAAATATATGTCTAGTTTTTAAAATAGCCAAAAAAACTTCATAGGAAAGGCCACCAGAAATCAGTCCATACGAGAAGAGTTTTTGTGGCACATTTTTTAAACTAGCACGTCTAGGTCAGAAATGTTTTATTGTTATATTCCTCTCGTTATTCCGCGTCCAACGAGTGCTCATTTGTCAAAATCGGTGACAAAATATGTTAAACGAAATTTCGTAAATAAGCATGGTCGATAGCCTTTGCACTTTTTTCATTAAAAAAATACCTTGTCACCGATCTTGGCGATTGAGGGCTTATTTTAACGAGGAAAGGAATACAAAGCGAAGTAAAAAGGAATTTTGCTAAATATATGTCTAGTTTTTAAAATAGACCAAAAAAACTGCATACTAAAGGCCACCAGAAATCAGGCCACACACGAAAAGTTTTTGTGGCATATTTTTGAAACTAGCATGTCTAGGTCAATAATCTTCTATTGTTATATTCCTCTCATTATTCCGCGTCCAACGAATGCTCATTCGTCACAATCGGTGACAAAAACATTTAATCGAAATTTCGCAAAAATCATGGACTATAGCCTTTGCACTTTTTTCATTAAAAAAATGCCTTGTCACCGATCTTGTCGATTGAGGGCTTATTTTAACGAGGAAAGGAATACAAAGCGAAGTAAAAACGAATTTTGCTAAATATATGTCTAGTTTTTAAAATAGACCAAAAAAACTGCATAGGAAAGGCCACCAGAAATCAGGCCACACGCGAAGAGTTTTTGTGGCACATTTTTTAAACTAGCACGTCAAGGTCAGAAATGTTTTATTGTTATATTCCTCTCGTTATTCCGCGTCCAACGAGTGCTCATTTGTCAAAATCGGTGACAAAATATGTTAAACGAAATTTCGTAAATAAGCATGGTCGATAGCCTTTGCACTTTTTTCATTAAAAAAATACGTTGTCACCGATCTTGGCGATTGAGGGCTTATTTTAACGAGGAAAGGAATACAAAGCGAAGTAAAAAGGAATTTTGCTAAATATATGTCTAGTTTTTAAAATAGACCAAAAAAACTGCATAGGAAAGGCCACCAGAAATCAGGCCACACACGAAAAGTTTTTGTGGCATATTTTTGAAACTAGCATGTCTAGGTCAATAATCTTCTATTGTTATATTCCTCTCATTATTCCGCGTCCAACGAATGCTCATTCGTCACAATCGGTGACAAAAACATTTAATCGAAATTTCGCAAAAATCATGGACTATAGCCTTTGCACTTTTTTCATTAAAAAAATGCCTTGTCACCGATCTTGTCGATTGAGGGCTTATTTTAACGAGGAAAGGAATACAAAGCGAAGTAAAAACGAATTTTGCTAAATATATGTCTAGTTTTTAAAATAGACCAAAAAAACTGCATAGCAAAGGCCACCAGAAATCAGGCCACACACGAAAAGTTTTTGTGGCATATTTTTGAAACTAGCATGTCTAGGTCAATAATCTTCTATTGTTATATTCCTCTCATTATTCCGCGTCCAACGAGTGCTCATTCGTCAAAATCGGTGACAAAAAATTTTAATCGAAATTTCGCAAAAGAGCATGGACTATAGCCTTTGCACTTTTTTCATTAAAAAAATACCTTGTTACCGATCTTGGCGATTGAGGGCTTATTTTAACGAGGAAAGGAATACAAAGTGAAGTAAAAACGAATTTTGCTAAATATATGTCTAGTTTTTAAAATAGACCAAAAAAACTGCATAGGAAAGGCCACCAGAAATCAGGTAACACACGAAGACTTTTTGTGGCATATTTTTGAAACTAGCACGTCTTGGTCAGAAATCTCTTACTGTTATATTCCTCTCATTATTCCGCGTCCAACGAATGCTCATTCGTCACAATCGGTGACAAAAAAATTTAATCGAAATTTCGCAAAAAAGCATGGACTATAGCCTTTGCACTTTTTTCATTAAAAAAATACCTTGTCACCGATCTTGGCGATTGAGGGCTTATTTTAACGAGGAAAGGAATACAAAGCGAAGTAAAAAGGAATTTTGCTAAATATATGTCTAGTTTTTAAAATAGACCAAAAAAACTGCATACTAAAGGCCACCAGAAATCAGGCCACACACGAAAAGTTTTTGTGGCATATTTTTGAAACTAGCATGTCTAGGTCAATAATCTTCTATTGTTATATTCCTCTCATTATTCCGCGTCCAACGAATGCTCATTCGTCACAATCGGTGACAAAAACATTTAATCGAAATTTCGCAAAAATCATGGACTATAGCCTTTGCACTTTTTTCATTAAAAAAATGCCTTGTCACCGATCTTGTCGATTGAGGGCTTATTTTAACGAGGAAAGGAATACAAAGCGAAGTAAAAACGAATTTTGCTAAATATATGTCTAGTTTTTAAAATAGACCAAAAAAACTGCATAGGAAAGGCCACCAGAAATCAGGCCACACGCGAAGAGTTTTTGTGGCACATTTTTTAAACTAGCACGTCAAGGTCAGAAATGTTTTATTGTTATATTCCTCTCGTTATTCCGCGTCCAACGAGTGCTCATTTGTCAAAATCGGTGACAAAATATGTTAAACGAAATTTCGTAAATAAGCATGGTCGATAGCCTTTGCACTTTTTTCATTAAAAAAATACGTTGTCACCGATCTTGGCGATTGAGGGCTTATTTTAACGAGGAAAGGAATACAAAGCGAAGTAAAAAGGAATTTTGCTAAATATATGTCTAGTTTTTAAAATAGACCAAAAAAACTGCATAGGAAAGGCCACCAGAAATCAGGCCACACACGAAAAGTTTTTGTGGCATATTTTTGAAACTAGCATGTCTAGGTCAATAATCTTCTATTGTTATATTCCTCTCATTATTCCGCGTCCAACGAATGCTCATTCGTCACAATCGGTGACAAAAACATTTAATCGAAATTTCGCAAAAATCATGGACTATAGCCTTTGCACTTTTTTCATTAAAAAAATGCCTTGTCACCGATCTTGTCGATTGAGGGCTTATTTTAACGAGGAAAGGAATACAAAGCGAAGTAAAAACGAATTTTGCTAAATATATGTCTAGTTTTTAAAATAGACCAAAAAAACTGCATAGCAAAGGCCACCAGAAATCAGGCCACACACGAAAAGTTTTTGTGGCATATTTTTGAAACTAGCATGTCTAGGTCAATAATCTTCTATTGTTATATTCCTCTCATTATTCCGCGTCCAACGAGTGCTCATTCGTCAAAATCGGTGACAAAAAATTTTAATCGAAATTTCGCAAAAGAGCATGGACTATAGCCTTTGCACTTTTTTCATTAAAAAAATACCTTGTTACCGATCTTGGCGATTGAGGGCTTATTTTAACGAGGAAAGGAATACAAAGTGAAGTAAAAACGAATTTTGCTAAATATATGTCTAGTTTTTAAAATAGACCAAAAAAACTGCATAGGAAAGGCCACCAGAAATCAGGTAACACACGAAGAGTTTTTGTGGCATATTTTTGAAACTAGCACGTCTTGGTCAGAAATCTCTTACTGTTATATTCCTCTCATTATTCCGCGTCCAACGAATGCTCATTCGTCACAATCGGTGACAAAAAAATTTAATCGAAATTTCGCAAAAAAGCATGGACTATAGCCTTTGCACTTTTTTCATTAAAAAAATACCTTGTCACCGATCTTGGCGATTGAGGGCTTATTTTAACGAGGAAAGGAATACAAAGCGAAGTAAAAAGAAATTTTGCTAAATATATGTCTAGTTTTTAAAATAGACCAAAAAAACTGCATAGGAAAGGCCACCAGAAATCAGTCCATACGAGAAGAGTTTTTGTGGCATCGTTTTTAAACTAGCACGTCTAGGTCAGAAATGTTTTATTGTTATAATTCTCTCGTTATTCCGCGTCCAACGAGTGCTCATTTGTCAAAATCGGTGACAAAAAATTTTAATCGAAATTTCGCAAAAGAGCATGGACTATAGCCTTTGCACTTTTTTCATTAAAAAAATACCTTGTCACCGATCTTGCCGATTGAGGGCTTATTTTAACGAGGAAAGGAATACAAAGCGAAGTTAAGGGGAATTTTGCTAAATATATGTCTAGTTTTTAAAATAGACCAAAAAAACTGCATAGGAAAGGCCACCAGAAATCAGGCCACACACGAAAAGTTTTTGTGGCATATTTTTGAAACTAGCATGTCTAGGTCAATAATCTTCTATTGTTATATTCCTCTCATTATTCCGCGTCCAACGAGTGCTCATTCGTCAAAATCGGTGACAAAAAATTTTAATCGAAATTTCGCAAAAGAGCATGGACTATAGCCTTTGCACTTTTTTCATTAAAAAAATACCTTGTCACCGATCTTGGCGATTGAGGGCTTATTTTAACGAGGAAAGGAATACAAAGCGAAGTAAAAAGGAATTTTGCTAAATATATGACTAGTTTATAAAATAGACCTAAAAACTGCATAGGAAAGGCCACCAGAAATCAGTCCATACGAGAAGAGTTTTTGTGGCATCGTTTTTAAACTAGCACGTCTAGGTCAGAAATGTTTTATTGTTACAATTCTCTCGTTATTCCGCGTCCAACGAGTGCTCATTTGTCAAAATCGGTGACAAAAAATTTTAATCGAAATTTCGCAAAAGAGCATGGACTATAGAATTTGCACTTTTTTCATTAAAAAAATACCTTGTCACCGATCTTGGCGATTGAGGGCTTATTTTAACGAGGAAAGGAATACAAAGCGAAGTTAAGAGGAATTTTGCTAAATATATGTCTAGTTTTTAAAATAGACCAAAAAAACTGCATAGGAAAGGCCACCAGAAATCAGGCCACACACGAAGAGTTTTTGGGGCATATTTTTGAAACTGGCATGTCTAGGTCAATAATCTTCTATTGTTATATTCCTCTCATTATTCCGCGTCCAACGAATGCTCATTCGTCACAATCGGTGACAAAAAAATTTAATAGAAATTTCGCAAAAAGCATGGACTATAGCCTTTGCACTTTTTTCATTAAAAAAATACCTTGTTACCGATCTTGGCGATTGAGGGCTTATTTTAACGAGGAAAGGAATACAAAGTGAAGTAAAAACGAATTTTGCTAAATATATGTCTAGTTTTTAAAATAGACCAAAAAAACTGCATAGGAAAGGCCACCAGAAATCAGGTAACACACGAAGAGTTTTTGTGGCATATTTTTGAAACTAGCACGTCTTGGTCAGAAATCTCTTACTGTTATATTCCTCTCATTATTCCGCGTCCAACGAATGCTCATTCGTCACAATCGGTGACAAAAAAATTTAATCGAAATTTCGCAAAAAAGCATGGACTATAGCCTTTGCACTTTTTTCATTAAAAAAATACCTTGTCACCGATCTTGGCGATTGAGGGCTTATTTTAACGAGGAAAGGAATACAAAGCGAAGTAAAAAGAAATTTTGCTAAATATATGTCTAGTTTTTAAAATAGACCAAAAAAACTGCATAGGAAAGGCCACCAGAAATCAGTCCATACGAGAAGAGTTTTTGTGGCATCGTTTTTAAACTAGCACGTCTAGGTCAGAAATGTTTTATTGTTATAATTCTCTCGTTATTCCGCGTCCAACGAGTGCTCATTTGTCAAAATCGGTGACAAAAAATTTTAATCGAAATTTCGCAAAAGAGCATGGACTATAGCCTTTGCACTTTTTTCATTAAAAAAATACCTTGTCACCGATCTTGCCGATTGAGGGCTTATTTTAACGAGGAAAGGAATACAAAGCGAAGTTAAGGGGAATTTTGCTAAATATATGTCTAGTTTTTAAAATAGACCAAAAAAACTGCATAGGAAAGGCCACCAGAAATCAGGCCACACACGAAGAGTTTTTGGGGCATATTTTTGAAACTAGCATGTCTAGGTCAATAATCTTCTCTTGTTATATTCCTCTCATTATTCCGCGTCCAACGAATGCTCATTCGTCACAATCGGTGACAAAAAAATTTAATCGAAATTTCGCAAAAAAGCATGGACTATAGCCTTGGCAATTTTTTCATTAAAAAAATACCTTGTCACCGATCTTGGCGATTGAGGGCTTATTTTAACGAGAAAGGGAATTCAACGCGATGTAAAAAGGAATTTTGCTAAATATATGACTAGTTTATAAAATAGACCTAAAAAACTGCATAGGAAAGGCCACCAGAAATCAGTCCATACGAGAAGAGTTTTTGTGGCATCGTTTTTAAACTAGCACGTCTAGGTCAGAAATGTTTTATTGTTATAATTCTCTCTCTTTATTCCGCGTCCAACGAGTGCTCATTTGTCAAAATCGGTGACAAAAAATTTTAATCGAAATTTCGCAAAAGAGCATGGACTATAGCCTTTGCACTTTTTTCATTAAAAAAATACCATGTCACCGATCTTGGCGATTGAGGGCTTCTTTTAACGAGGAAAGGAATACAAAGCGAAGTTAAGAGGAATTTTGCTAAATATATGTCTAGTTTTTAAAATAGACCAAAAAAACTGCATAGGAAAGGCCACCAGAAATCAGGCCACACACGAAGAGTTTTTGGGGCATATTTTTGAAACTAGCATGTCTAGGTCAATAATCTTCTATTGTTATATTCCTCTCATTATTTCGGGTCCAACGAGTGCTCATTTGTCAAAATCGGTGACAAAAAATTTTAATCGAAATTTCGCAAAAGAGCATGGACTATGCCTTTGCACTTTTTTCATTAAAAAAATACCTTGTCACCGATCTTGGCGATTGAGGGCTTATTTTAACGAGGAAATGAATACAAAGCGACGTTAAAAGGAATTTTGCTAAATATATGTCTAGTTTTTAAAATAGACCAAAAAAACTGCATAGGAAAGGCCACTAGAAATCAGTCCATACGAGAAGAGTTTTTGTGGCATATTTTTTAAACTGGCACGTCTAGGTCAGAAGTGTTTTACTGTTATATTCCTCTCATTATTCCGCGTTCAACGAGTGCTCATTTGTCAAAATCGGTGACAAAAAATTTCGCAAAAGAGCATGGACTATAGCCTTGGCACTTTTTTCATTAAAAAAATACCTTGTCACCGATCTTGGCGATTGAGGGCTTATTTTAACGAGGAAAGGAATACAAAGCGAAGTAAAAAGGAATTTTGCTAAATATATGTCTAGTTTTTAAAATAGACCAAAAAAACTGCATAGGAAAGGCCACCAGAAATCAGGCCACACACGAAGAGTTTTTGTGGCATATTTTT
The DNA here is from genome assembly GCA_963924295.1 of Dioctria rufipes. Taxonomy (NCBI): domain Eukaryota; kingdom Metazoa; phylum Arthropoda; class Insecta; order Diptera; family Asilidae; genus Dioctria; species Dioctria rufipes. Next base: position 122,638,460 of record OZ002743.1, read on the forward strand.
GAAACTAGCATGTCTAGGTCAGAAATGTTTTACTGTTATATTCCTCTCATTATTCCGCGTCCAACGAATGCTCATTCGTCACAATCGGTGACAAAAACATTTAATCGAAATTTCGCAAAAATCATGGACTATAGCCTTTGCACTTTTTTCATTAAAAAAATACCTTGTCACCGATCTTGGCGATTGAGGGCTTATTTTAACGAGGAAAGGAATACAAAGCGAAGTAAAAACGAATTTTGCTAAATATATGTCTAGTTTTTAAAATAGACCAAAAAAACTGCATAGGAAAGGCCACCAGAAATCAGGTAACACACGAAGAGTTTTTGTGACATATTTTTTAAACTAGCACGTCTAGGTCAGAAATGTTTTATTGTTATATTCCTCTCGTTATTCCGCGTCCAACGAGTGCTCATTTGTCAAAATCGGTGACAAAATATGTTAAACGAAATTTCGTAAATAAGCATGGTCGATAGCCTTTGCACTTTTTTCATTAAAAAAATACGTTGTCACCGATCTTGGCGATTGAGGGCTTATTTTAACGAGGAAAGGAATACAAAGCGAAGTAAAAAGGAATTTTGCTAAATATATGTCTAGTTTTTAAAATAGACCAAAAAAACTGCATAGGAAAGGCCACCAGAAATCAGGCCACACACGAAAAGTTTTTGTGGCATATTTTTGAAACTAGCATGTCTAGGTCAATAATCTTCTATTGTTATATTCCTCTCATTATTCCGCGTCCAACGAATGCTCATTCGTCACAATCGGTGACAAAAAAATTAATCGAAATTTCGCAAAAAAGCATGGACTATATATAGCCTTTGCACTTTTTTCATTAAAAAAATACCTTGTCACCGATCTTGGCGATTGAGGGCTTATTTTAACGAGGAAAGGAATACAAAGCGAAGTAAAAAGGAATTTTGCTAAATATATGTCTAGTTTTTAAAATAGACCAAAAAAACTGCATAGGAAAGGCCACCAGAAATCAGTCCATACGAGAAGAGTTTTTGTGGCATATTTTTTAAACTAGCACGTCTAGGTCAGAAATGTTTTATTGTTATATTCCTCTCATTATTCCGCGTCCAACGAATGCTCATTCGTCACAATCGGTGACAAAAAAATTTAATCGAAATTTCGCAAAAAGCATGGACTATAGCCTTTGCAATTTTTTCATTAAAAAAATACCTTGTCACCGATCTTGGCGATTGAGGGCTTATTTTAACGAGAAAGGGAATTCAACGCGATGTAAAAAGGAATTTTGCTAAATATATGACTAGTTTATAAAATAGACCTAAAAACTGCATAGGAAAGGCCACCAGAAATCAGTCCATACGAGAAGAGTTTTTGTGGCATCGTTTTTAAACTAGCACGTCTAGGTCAGAAATGTTTTATTGTTATATTCCTCTCATTATTCCGCGTCCAACGAATGCTCATTCGTCACAATCGGTGACAAAAAAATTTAATAGAAATTTCGCAAAAAGCATGGACTATAGCCTTTGCACTTTTTTCATTAAAAAAATACCTTGTTACCGATCTTGGCGATTGAGGGCTTATTTTAACGAGGAAAGGAATATAAAGTGAAGTAAAAACGAATTTTGCTAAATATATGTCTAGTTTTTAAAATAGACCAAAAAAACTGCATAGGAAAGGCTACCAGAAATCAGGTAACACACGAAGAGTTTTTGTGGCATATTTTTGAAACTAGCACGTCTTGGTCAGAAATCTTTTACTGTTATATTCCTCTCATTATTCCGCGTCCAACGAATGCTCATTCGTCACAATCGGTGACAAAAAAATTTAATCGAAATTTCGCAAAAAAGCATGGACTATAGCCTTTGCACTTTTTTCATTAAAAAAATACCTTGTCACCGATCTTGGCGATTGAGGGCTTATTTTAACGAGGAAAGGAATACAAAGCGAAGTAAAAAGAAATTTTGCTAAACATATGTCTAGTTTTTAAAATAGACCAAAAAAACTGCATAGGAAAGGCCACCAGAAATCAGTCCATACGAGAAGAGTTTTTGTGGCATATTTTTTAAACTAGCACGTCTAGGTCAGAAATGTTTTATTGTTATAATTCTCTCGTTATTCCGCGTCCAACGAGTGCTCATTTGTCAAAATCGGTGACAAAAAATTTTAATCGAAATTTCGCAAAAGAGCATGGACTATAGCCTTTGCACTTTTTTCATTAAAAAAATACCTTGTCACCGATCTTGGCGATTGAGGGCTTATTTTAACGAGGAAAGGAATACAAAGCGAAGTTAAGAGGAATTTTGCTAAATATATGTCTAGTTTTTAAAATAGACCAAAAAAACTGCATAGGAAAGGCCACCAGAAATCAGGCCACACACGAAGAGTTTTTGGGGCATACTTTTGAAACTAGCATGTCTAGGTCAATAATCTTCTATTGTTATATTCCTCTCATTATTCCGCGTCCAACGAATGCTCATTCGTCACAATCGGTGACAAAAAAATTTAATCGAAATTTCGCAAAAAAGCATGGACTATAGCCTTTGCAATTTTTTCATTAAAAAAATACCTTATCACCGATCTTGGCGATTGAGGGCTTATTTTAACGAGATGTAAAAAGGAATTTTGCTAAATATATGACTAGTTTATAAAATAGACCTAAAAACTGCATAGGAAAGGCCACCAGAAATCAGTCCATACGAGAAGAGTTTTTGTGGCATCGTTTTTAAACTAGCACGTCTAGGTCAGAAATGTTTTATTGTTATATTCCTCTCATTATTCCGCGTCCAACGAATGCGCATTCGTCACAATCGGTGACAAAAAAATTTAATAGAAATTTCGCAAAATGCATGGACTATAGCCTTTGCACTTTTTTCATTAAAAAAATACCTTGTCACCGATCTTGGCGATTGAGGGCTTATTTTAACGAGGAAAGGAATACAAAGCGAAGTAAAAAGGAATTTTGCTAAATACATGTCTAGTTTTTAAAATAGACCAAAAAAACTGCATAGGAAAGGCCACCAGAAATCAGTCCATACGAGAAGAGTTTTTGTGGCATATTTTTTAAACTAGCACGTCTAGGTCAGAAATGTTTTATTGTTATATTCCTCTCATTATTCCGCGTCCAACGAATGCTCATTCGTCACAATCGGTGACAAAAAAATTTAATAGAAATTTCGCAAAAAGCATGGACTATAGCCTTTGCACTTTTTTCATTAAAAAAATACCTTGTTACCGATCTTGGCGATTGAGGGCTTATTTTAACGAGGAAAGGAATACAAAGTGAAGTAAAAACGAATTTTGCTAAATATATGTCCAGTTTTTAAAATAGACCAAAAAAACTGCATAGGAAAGGCCACCAGAAATCAGGTAACACACGAAGAGTTTTTGTGGCATATTTTTGAAACTAGCACGTCTTGGTCAGAAATCTTTTACTGTTATATTCCTCTCATTATTCCGCGTCCAACGAATGCTCATTCGTCACAATCGGTGACAAAAAAATTTAATCGAAATTTCGCAAAAAAGCATGGACTATAGCCTTTGCACTTTTTTCATTAAAAAAATACCTTGTCACCGATCTTGGCGATTGAGGGCTTATTTTAACGAGGAAAGAAATACAAAGCGAAGTAAAAAGGAATTTTGCTAAATACATGTCTAGTTTTTAAAATAGACCAAAAAAACTGCATAGGAAAGGCCACCAGAAATCAGTCCATACGAGAAGAGTTTTTGTGGCATATTTTTTAAACTAGCACGTCTAGGTCAGAAATGTTTTATTGTTATATTCCTCTCATTATTCCGCGTCCAACGAATGCTCATTCGTCACAATCGGTGACAAAAAAATTTAATAGAAATTTCGCAAAAAGCATGGACTATAGCCTTTGCACTTTTTTCATTAAAAAAATACCTTGTTACCGATCTTGGCGATTGAGGGCTTATTTTAACGAGGAAAGGAATACAAAGTGAAGTAAAAACGAATTTTGCTAAATATATGTCTAGTTTTTAAAATAGACCAAAAAAACTGCATAGGAAAGGCCACCAGAAATCAGGTAACACACGAAGAGTTTTTGTGGCATATTTTTGAAACTAGCACGTCTTGGTCAGAAATCTTTTACTGTTATATTCCTCTCATTATTCCGCGTCCAACGAATGCTCATTCGTCACAATCGGTGACAAAAAAATTTAATAGAAATTTCGCAAAAAGCATGGACTATAGCCTTTGCACTTTTTTCATTAAAAAAATACCTTGTCACCGATCTTGGCGATTGAGGGCTTATTTTAACGAGGAAAGGAATACAAAGCGAAGTTAAGAGGAATTTTGCTAAATATATGTCTAGTTTTTAAAATAGACCAAAAAAACTGCATAGGAAAGGCCACCAGAAATCAGGCCACACACGAAGAGTTTTTGGGGCATATTTTTGAAACTAGCATGTCTAGGTCAATAATCTTCTATTGTTATATTCCTCTCATTATTCCGCGTCCAACGAATGCTCATTCGTCACAATCGGTGACAAAAAAATTTAATCGAAATTTCGCAAAAAAGCATGGACTATAGCCTTTGCAATTTTTTCATTAAAAAAATACCTTGTCACCGATCTTGGCGATTGAGGGCTTATTTTAACGAGAAAGGGAATTCAACGCGATGTAAAAAGGAATTTTGCTAAATATATGACTAGTTTATAAAATAGACCTAAAAACTGCATAGGAAAGGCCACCAGAAATCAGTCCATACGAGAAGAGTTTTTGTGGCATCATTTTTAAACTAGCACGTCTAGGTCAGAAATGTTTTATTGTTATATTCCTCTCATTATTCCGCGTCCAACGAATGCTCATTCGTCACAATCGGTGACAAAAAAATTTAATAGAAATTTCGCAAAAAGCATGGACTATAGCCTTTGCACTTTTTTCATTAAAAAAATACCTTGTCACCGATCTTGGCGATTGAGGGCTTATTTTAACGAGAAAGGGAATTCAACGCGATGTAAAAAGGAATTTTGCTAAATATATGACTAGTTTATAAAATAGACCAAAAAAACTGCATAGGAAAGGCCACCAGAAATCAGTCCATACGAGAAGAGTTTTTGTGGCATATTTTTTAAACTAGCACGTCTAGGTCAGAAATGTTTTATTGTTATAATTCTCTCGTTATTCCGCGTCCAACGAGTGCTCATTTGTCAAAATCGGTGACAAAAAATTTTATTCGAAATTTCGCAAAAGAGCATGGACTATAGCCTTTGCACTTTTTTCATTAAAAAAATACCTTGTCACCGATCTTGGCGATTGAGGGCTTATTTTAACGAGGAAAGGAATACAAAGCGAAGTTAAGAGGAATTTTGCTAAATATATGTCTAGTTTTTAAAATAGACCAAAAAAACTGCATAGGAAAGGCCACCAGAAATCAGGCCACACACGAAGAGTTTTTGGGGCATATTTTTGAAACTAGCATGTCTAGGTCAATAATCTTCTATTGTTATATTCCTCTCATTATTCCGCGTCCAACGAATGCTCATTCGTCACAATCGGTGACAAAAAAATTTAATCGAAATTTCGCAAAAAAGCATGGACTATAGCCTTTGCAATTTTTTCATTAAAAAAATACCTTGTCACCGATCTTGGCGATTGAGGGCTTATTTTAACGAGAAAGGGAATTCAACGCGATGTAAAAAGGAATTTTGCTAAATATATGACTAGTTTATAAAATAGACCTAAAAACTGCATAGGAAAGGCCACCAGAAATCAGTCCATACGAGAAGAGTTTTTGTGGCATCATTTTTAAACTAGCACGTCTAGGTCAGAAATGTTTTATTGTTATATTCCTCTCATTATTCCGCGTCCAACGAATGCTCATTCGTCACAATCGGTGACAAAAAAATTTAATAGAAATTTCGCAAAAAGCATGGACTATAGCCTTTGCACTTTTTTCATTAAAAAAATACCTTGTTACCGATCTTGGCGATTGAGGGCTTATTTTAACGAGGAAAGGAATACAAAGCGAAGTAAAAACGAATTTTGCTAAATATATGTCTAGTTTTTAAAATAGACCAAAAAAACTGCATAGGAAAGGCCACCAGAAATCAGTCCATACGAGAAGAGTTTTTGTGGCATATTTTTGAAACTAGCACGTCTTGGTCAGAAATCTTTTACTGTTATATTCCTCTCATTATTCCGCGTCCAACGAGTGCTCATTTGTCAAAATCGGTGACAAAAAATTTTAATCGAAATTTCGCAAAAGAGCATGGACTATAGCCTTTGCACTTTTTTCATTAAAAAAATACCTTGTCACCGATCTTGGCGATTGAGGGCTTATTTTAACGAGGAAAGGAATACAAAGCGAAGTTAAGAGGAATTTTGCTAAATATATGTCTAGTTTTTAAAATAGACCAAAAAAACTGCATAGGAAAGGCCACCAGAAATCAGGCCACACACGAAGAGTTTTTGGGGCATATTTTTGAAACTAGCATGTCTAGGTCAATAATCTTCTATTGTTATATTCCTCTCATTATTCCGCGTCCAACGAATGCTCATTCGTCACAATCGGTGACAAAAAAATTTAATCGAAATTTCGCAAAAAAGCATGGACTATAGCCTTTGCAATTTTTTCATTAAAAAAATACCTTGTCACCGATCTTGGCGATTGAGGGCTTATTTTAACGAGAAAGGGAATTCAACGCGATGTAAAAAGGAATTTTGCTAAATATATGACTAGTTTATAAAATAGACCTAAAAACTGCATAGGAAAGGCCACCAGAAATCAGTCCATACGAGAAGAGTTTTTGTGGCATCATTTTTAAACTAGCACGTCTAGGTCAGAAATGTTTTATTGTTATATTCCTCTCATTATTCCGCGTCCAACGAATGCTCATTCGTCACAATCGGTGACAAAAAAATTTAATAGAAATTTCGCAAAAAGCATGGACTATAGCCTTTGCACTTTTTTCATTAAAAAAATACCTTGTCACCGATCTTGGCGATTGAGGGCTTATTTTAACGAGAAAGGGAATTCAACGCGATGTAAAAAGGAATTTTGCTAAATATATGACTAGTTTATAAAATAGACCAAAAAAACTGCATAGGAAAGGCCACCAGAAATCAGTCCATACGAGAAGAGTTTTTGTGGCATATTTTTTAAACTAGCACGTCTAGGTCAGAAATGTTTTATTGTTATAATTCTCTCGTTATTCCGCGTCCAACGAGTGCTCATTTGTCAAAATCGGTGACAAAAAATTTTATTCGAAATTTCGCAAAAGAGCATGGACTATAGCCTTTGCACTTTTTTCATTAAAAAAATACCTTGTCACCGATCTTGGCGATTGAGGGCTTATTTTAACGAGGAAAGGAATACAAAGCGAAGTTAAGAGGAATTTTGCTAAATATATGTCTAGTTTTTAAAATAGACCAAAAAAACTGCATAGGAAAGGCCACCAGAAATCAGGCCACACACGAAGAGTTTTTGGGGCATATTTTTGAAACTAGCATGTCTAGGTCAATAATCTTCTATTGTTATATTCCTCTCATTATTCCGCGTCCAACGAATGCTCATTCGTCACAATCGGTGACAAAAAAATTTAATCGAAATTTCGCAAAAAAGCATGGACTATAGCCTTTGCAATTTTTTCATTAAAAAAATACCTTGTCACCGATCTTGGCGATTGAGGGCTTATTTTAACGAGAAAGGGAATTCAACGCGATGTAAAAAGGAATTTTGCTAAATATATGACTAGTTTATAAAATAGACCTAAAAACTGCATAGGAAAGGCCACCAGAAATCAGTCCATACGAGAAGAGTTTTTGTGGCATCATTTTTAAACTAGCACGTCTAGGTCAGAAATGTTTTATTGTTATATTCCTCTCATTATTCCGCGTCCAACGAATGCTCATTCGTCACAATCGGTGACAAAAAAATTTAATAGAAATTTCGCAAAAAGCATGGACTATAGCCTTTGCACTTTTTTCATTAAAAAAATACCTTGTTACCGATCTTGGCGATTGAGGGCTTATTTTAACGAGGAAAGGAATACAAAGCGAAGTAAAAACGAATTTTGCTAAATATATGTCTAGTTTTTAAAATAGACCAAAAAAACTGCATAGGAAAGGCCACCAGAAATCAGGTAACACACGAAGAGTTTTTGTGGCATATTTTTGAAACTAGCACGTCTTGGTCAGAAATCTTTTACTGTTATATTCCTCTCATTATTCCGCGTCCAACGAATGCTCATTCGTCACAATCGGTGACAAAAAAATTTAATCGAAATTTCGCAAAAAAGCATGGACTATAGCCTTTGCACTTTTTTCATTAAAAAAATACCTTGTCACCGATCTTGGCGATTGAGGGCTTATTTTAACGAGAAAGGGAATTCAACGCGATGTAAAAAGGAATTTTGCTAAATATATGACTAGTTTATAAAATAGCCCTAAAAAACTGCATAGGAAAGGCCACCAGAAATCAGTCCATACGAGAAGAGTTTTTGTGGCATATTTTTTAAAGTAGCACGTCTAGGTCAGAAATGTTTTATTGTTATATTCCTCTCATTATTCCGCGTCCAACGAATGCTCATTTGTCAAAATCGGTGGCAAAAAATTTTAATCGAAATTTCGCAAAAGAGCATGGACTATGCCTTTGCAATTTTTTCATTAAAAAAATACCTTATCACCGATCTTGGCGATTGAGGGCTTATTTTAACGAGGAAATGAATACAAAGCGAAGTAAAAAGGAATTTTGCTAAATATATGTCTAGTTTTTAAAATAGACCAAAAAAACTGCATAGGAAAGGCCACCAGAAATCAGTCCATACGAGAAGAGTTTTTGTGGCATATTTTTTAAACTAGCACGTCTAGGTCAGAAATGTTTTATTGTTATATTCCTCTTATTATTCCGTGTCCAACGAGTGCTCATTTGTCAAAATCGGTGACAAAATATTTTAATCGAAATTTCGCAAAAGAGCATGGACTATAGCCTTTGTACTTTTTTCATTAAAAAAATACCTTGTCACCGATCTTGGCGATTGAGGGCTTATTTTAACGAGGAAAGGAATACAAAGCGACGTTAAAAGGAATTTTGCTAAATATATGTCTAGTTTTTAAAATAGACCAAAAAAACTGCATAGGAAAGGCCACTAGAAACCAGTCCATACGAGAAGAGTTTTTGTGGCATATTTTTTAAACTAGCACGTCTAGGTCAGAAATGTTTTACTGTTATATTCCTCTCATTATTCCGCGTCCAACGAGTGCTCATTTGTCAAAATCGGTGACAAAAAACTTCGCAAAAGAGCATGGACTATAGCCTTGGCACTTTTTTCATTAAAAAAATACCTTGTCACCGATCTTGGCGATTGAGGGCTTATTTGAACGAGGAAAGGAATACAAAGCGAAGTAAAAAGGAATTTTGCTAAATATATGACTAGTTTTTAAAATAGACCAAAAAAACTGCATAGGAAAGGCCACCAGAAATCAGTCCATACGAGAAGAGTTTTTGTGGCATATTTTTTAAACTAGCACGTCTAGGTCAGAAATGTTTTATTGTTATATTCCTCTCATTATTCCGCGTCCAACGAGTGCTCATTTGTCAAAATCGGTGACAAAAAATTTTAATCGAAATTTCGCAAAAGAGCATGGACTATAGCCTTTGCACTTTTTTCATTAAAAAAATACCTTGTCACCGATCTTGGCGATTGAGGGCTTATTTTAACGAGGAACGGAATACAAAGCGAATTAAAAACGAATTTTGCTAAATATATGTCTAGTTTTTAAAATAGACCAAAAAAACTGCATAGGAAAGGCCACCAGAAATCAGGTAACACACGAAGAGTTTTTGTGACATATTTTTTAAACTAGCACGTCTAGGTCAGAAATGTTTTATTGTTATATTCCTCTCATTATTCCGCGTCCAACGAGTGCTCATTCGTCAAAATCGGTGACAAAAAATTTTAATCGAAATTTCGCAAAAGAGCATGGACTATAGCCTTTGCACTTTTTTCATTAAAAAAATACCTTGTCACCGATCTTGGCGATTGAGGGCTTATTTTAACGAGGAAAGGAACACAAAGCGAAGTAAAAATTGAATTTTGCTAAATATATGTCTAGTTTTTAAAATAGACCAAAAAAACTGCATTGGAAAGGCCACCAGAAATCAGGTAACACACGAAGAGTTTTTGCGACATATTTTTTAAACTAGCACGTCTAGGTCAGAAATGTTTTATTGTTATATTCCTCTCATTATTCCGCGTCCAACGAGTGCTCATTCGTCAAAATCGGTGACAAAAAATTTTAATCGAAATTTCGCAAAAGAGCATGGACTATAGCCTTTGCACTTTTTTCATTAAAAAAATACCTTGTCACCGATCTTGGCGATTGAGGGCTTATTTTAACGAGGAAATGAATACAAAGTGACGTTAAGAGGAATTTTGCTAAATATATGTCTAGTTTTTAAAATAGACCAAACAAACTGCATAGGAAAGGCCACCAGAAATCAGGCCACACACCAAGAGTTTTTGTGGCATATTTTTGAAACTAGCACTTTTTGGTCAGAAATCTTTTACTGTTATATTCCTCTCAATATTCCGCGTCCAACGAATGCTCATTCGTCACAATCGGTGACAAAAAATTTAATCGAAATTTCGCAAAAAACATGGACTATAGCCTTTGCACTTTTTTCATTAAAAAAATACCTTGTCACCGATCTTGGCGATTGAGGGCTTATTTTAACGAGGAAAGGAATACAAAGCGAAGTAAAAAGGAATTTTGCTAAATATATGTCTAGTTTTTAAAATAGACCAAAAAAACTGCATAGGAAAGGCCACCAGAAATCAGGCCACACACCAAGAGTTTTTGTGGCATATTTTTGAAACTAGCACTTTTTGGTCAGAAATCTTTTACTGTTATATTCCTCTCATTATTCCGCGTCCAACGAATGCTCATTCGTCACAATCGGTGACAAAAAAATTTAATCGAAATTTCGCAAAAAACATGGACTATAGCCTTTGCACTTTTTTCATTAAAAAAATACCTTGTCACCGATCTTGGCGATTGAGGGCTTATTTTAACGAGGAAAGGAATACAAAGCGAAGTAAAAAGGAATTTTGCTAAATATATGTCTAGTTTTTAAAATAGACCAAAAAAACTGCATAGGAAAGGCCACCAGAAATCAGTCCATACGAGAAGAGTTTTTGTGGCATATTTTTTAAACTAGCACGTCTAGGTCAGAAATGTTTTATTGTTATAATTCTCTCGTTATTCCGCGTCCAACGAGTGCTCATTTGTCAAAATCGGTGACAAAAAATTTTAATCGAAATTTCGCAAAAGAGCATGGACTATAGCCTTTGCACTTTTTTCATTAAAAAAATACCTTGTCACCGATCTTGGCGATTGAGGGCTTATTTTAACGAGGAAAGGAATACAAAGCGAAGTAAAAAGGAATTTTGCTAAATATATGTCTAGTTTTTAAAATAGACCAAAAAAACTGCATAGGAAAGGCCACCAGAAATCAGGCCACACACGAAGAGTTTTTGGGGCATATTTTTGAAACTAGCATGTCTAGGTCAATAATCTTCTATTGTTATATTCCTCTCATTATTCCGCGTCCAACATGCTCATTCGTCACAATCGGTGACAAAAAAATTTAATCGAAATTTCGCAAAAAAGCGTGGACTATAGCCTTTGCAATTTTTTCATTAAAAAAATACCTTGTCACCGGTCTTGGCGATTGAGGGCTTATTTTAAAGAGAAAGGGAATTCAACGCGATGTAAAAAGGAATTTTGCTAAATATATGTCTAGTTTTTAAAATAGACCAAAAAAACTGCATAGGAAAGTCCACCAGAAATCAATTAACACACGAAGAGTTTTTGTGACATATTTTTTAAACTTGCACGTCTAGGTCAGAAATGTTTTATTGTTATATTCCTCTCATTATTCCGCGTCCAACGAGTGCTCATTCGTCAAAATCGGTGACAAAAAATTTTAATCGAAATTTCGCAAAAGAGCATGGACTATAGCCTTTGCACTTTTTTCATTAAAAAAATACCTTGTCACCGATCTTGGCGATTGAGGGCTTATTTTAACGAGGAAAGGAATACAAAGCGACGTTAAGAGGAATTTTGCTAAATATATGTCTAGTTTTTAAAATAGACCAAAAAAACTGCATAGGAAAGGCCACCAGAAATCAGGCCACACACCAAGAGTTTTTGTGGCATATTTTTGAAACTAGCACTTCTTGGTCAGAAATCTTTTACTGAGGGCTTATTTTAACGAGATGTAAAAAGGAATTTTGCTAAATATATGACTAGTTTATAAAATAGACCTAAAAACTGCATAGGAAAGGCCACCAGAAATCAGTCCATACGAGAAGAGTTTTTGTGGCATCGTTTTTAAACTAGCACGTCTAGGTCAGAAATATTTTATTGCTATATTCCTCTCATTATTCCGCGTCCAACGAATGCTCATTCGTCACAATCGGTGACAAAAAAATTTAATAGAAATTTCGCAAAAAGAATGGACTATAGCCTTTGCACTTTTTTCATTAAAAAAATACCTTGTTACCGATCTTGGCGATTGAGGGCTTATTTTAACGAGGAAAGGAATACAAAGTGAAGTAAAAACGAATTTTGCTAAATATATGTCTAGTTTTTAAAATAGACCAAAAAAACTGCATAGGAAAGGCCACCAGAAATCAGTCCATACGAGAAGAGTTTTTGTGGCATATTTTTTAAACTAGCACGTCTAGGTCAGAAATGTTTTATTGTTATAATTCTCTCGTTATTCCGCGTCCAACGAGTGCTCATTTGTCAAACTCGGTGACAAAAAATGTTAATCGAAATTTCGCAAAAGAGAATGGACTATATATAGCCTTTGCACTTTTTTCACTAAAAAAAATACCTTGTCACCGATCTTGGCGATTGAGGGCTTATTTTAACGAGGAAAGGAATACAAAGCGAAGTTAAGAGGAATTTTGCTAAATATATGTCTAGTTTTTAAAATAGACCAAAAAAACTGCATAGGAAAGGCCACCAGAAATCAGGCCACACACGAAGAGTTTTTGTGGCATATTTTTGAAACTAGCATGTCTAGGTCAATAATCTTCTATTGTTATATTCCTCTCATTATTCCGCGTCCAACGAGTGCTCATACGTCACAATCGGTGACAAAAATTTTAATCGAAATTTCGCAAAAAAGCATGGACTATATATAGCCTTTGCACTTTTTTCATTAAAAAAATACCTTGTCACCGATCTTGGCGATTGAGGGCTTATTTTAACGAGGAAAGGAAAACAAAGCGAAGTTAAGAGGAATTTTGCTAAATATATGTCTGGTTTTTAAAATAGACCAAAAAAACTGCATAGGAAAGGCCACCAGAAATCAGGCCACACACGAAGAGTTTTTGTGGCATATTTTTGAAACTAGCATGTCTAGGTCAATAATCTTCTATTGTTATATTCCTCTCATTATTCCGCGTCCAACGAATGCTCATTCGTCACAATCGGTGACAAAAACATTTAATCGAAATTTCGCAAAATGCATGGACTATAGCCTTTGCACTTTTTTCATTAAAAAAATACCTTGTCACCGATCTTGGCGATTGAGGGCTTATTTTAACGAGGAAAGGAATACAAAGCGAAGTAAAAAGGAATTTTGCTAAATATATGTCTGGTTTTTAAAATAGACCAAAAAAACTGCATAGGAAAGGCCACCAGAAATCAGGCCACACACGAAGAGTTTTTGTGGCATATTTTTGAAACTAGCATGTCTAGGTCAATAATCTTCTATTGTTATATTCCTCTCATTATTCCGCGTCCAACGAATGCTCATTCGTCACAATCGGTGACAAAAACATTTAATCGAAATTTCGCAAAATGCATGGACTATAGCCTTTGCACTTTTTTCATTAAAAAAATACCTTGTCACCGATCTTGGCGATTGAGGGCTTATTTTAACGAGGAAAGGAATACAAAGCGAAGTAAAAAGGAATTTTGCTAAATATATGTCTGGTTTTTAAAATAGACCAAAAAAACTGCATAGGAAAGGCCACCAGAAATCAGGCCACACACGAAGAGTTTTTGTGGCATATTTTTGAAACTAGCATGTCTAGGTCAATAATCTTCTATTGTTATATTCCTCTCATTATTCCGCGTCCAACGAATGCTCATTCGTCACAATCGGTGACAAAAACATTTAATCGAAATTTCGCAAAAAGCATGGACTATAGCCTTTGCACTTTTTTCATTAAAAAAATACCTTGTCACCGATCTTGGCGATTGAGGGCTTATTTTAACGAGGAAAGGAATACAAAGCGAAGTAAAAAGGAATTTTGCTAAATATATGTCTAGTTTTTAAAATAGACCAAAAAAACTGCATAGGAAAGCCCACCAGAAATCAGTCCATACGAGAAGAGTTTTTGTGGCATATTTTTTAAACTAGCACGTCTAGGTCAGAAATGTTTTATTGTTATAATTCTCTCGTTATTCCGCGTCCAACGAGTGCTCATTTGTCAAACTCGGTGACAAAAAATGTTAATCGAAATTTCGCAAAATAGCATGGACTATAGCCTTTGCACTTTTTTCATTAAAAAAATACCTTGTCACCGATCTTGGCGATTGAGGGCTTATTTTAACGAGGAAAGGAATACAAAGCGAAGTAAAAAGGAATTTTGCTAAATATATGTCTGGTTTTTAAAATAGACCAAAAAAACTGCATAGGAAAGGCCACCAGAAATCAGGCCACACACGAAGAGTTTTTGTGGCATATTTTTGAAACTAGCATGTCTAGGTCAATAATCTTCTATTGTTATATTCCTCTCATTATTCCGCGTCCAACGAATGCTCATTCGTCACAATCGGTGACAAAAACATTTAATCGAAATTTCGCAAAATGCATGGACTATAGCCTTTGCACTTTTTTCATTAAAAAAATACCTTGTCACCGATCTTGGCGATTGAGGGCTTATTTTAACGAGGAAAGGAATACAAAGCGAAGTAAAAAGGAATTTTGCTAAATATATGTCTGGTTTTTAAAATAGACCAAAAAAACTGCATAGGAAAGGCCACCAGAAATCAGGCCACACACGAAGAGTTTTTGTGGCATATTTTTGAAACTAGCATGTCTAGGTCAATAATCTTCTATTGTTATATTCCTCTCATTATTCCGCGTCCAACGAATGCTCATTCGTCACAATCGGTGACAAAAACATTTAATCGAAATTTCGCAAAAAGCATGGACTATAGCCTTTGCACTTTTTTCATTAAAAAAATACCTTGTCACCGATCTTGGCGATTGAGGGCTTATTTTAACGAGGAAAGGAATACAAAGCGAAGTAAAAAGGAATTTTGCTAAATATATGTCTAGTTTTTAAAATAGACCAAAAAAACTGCATAGGAAAGCCCACCAGAAATCAGTCCATACGAGAAGAGTTTTTGTGGCATATTTTTTAAACTAGCACGTCTAGGTCAGAAATGTTTTATTGTTATAATTCTCTCGTTATTCCGCGTCCAACGAGTGCTCATTTGTCAAACTCGGTGACAAAAAATGTTAATCGAAATTTCGCAAAATAGCATGGACTATAGCCTTTGCACTTTTTTCATTAAAAAAATACCTTGTCACCGATCTTGGCGATTGAGGGCTTATTTTAACGAGGAAAGGAATACAAAGCGAAGTAAAAAGGAATTTTGCTAAATATATGTCTGGTTTTTAAAATAGACCAAAAAAACTGCATAGGAAAGGCCACCAGAAATCAGGCCACACACGAAGAGTTTTTGTGGCATATTTTTGAAACTAGCATGTCTAGGTCAATAATCTTCTATTGTTATATTCCTCTCATTATTCCGCGTCCAACGAATGCTCATTCGTCACAATCGGTGACAAAAACATTTAATCGAAATTTCGCAAAATGCATGGACTATAGCCTTTGCACTTTTTTCATTAAAAAAATACCTTGTCACCGATCTTGGCGATTGAGGGCTTATTTTAACGAGGAAAGGAATACAAAGCGAAGTAAAAAGGAATTTTGCTAAATATATGTCTGGTTTTTAAAATAGACCAAAAAAACTGCATAGGAAAGGCCACCAGAAATCAGGCCACACACGAAGAGTTTTTGTGGCATATTTTTGAAACTAGCATGTCTAGGTCAATAATCTTCTATTGTTATATTCCTCTCATTATTCCGCGTCCAACGAATGCTCATTCGTCACAATCGGTGACAAAAACATTTAATCGAAATTTCGCAAAAAGCATGGACTATAGCCTTTGCACTTTTTTCATTAAAAAAATACCTTGTCACCGATCTTGGCGATTGAGGGCTTATTTTAACGAGGAAAGGAATACAAAGCGAAGTAAAAAGGAATTTTGCTAAATATATGTCTAGTTTTTAAAATAGACCAAAAAAACTGCATAGGAAAGCCCACCAGAAATCAGTCCATACGAGAAGAGTTTTTGTGGCATATTTTTTAAACTAGCACGTCTAGGTCAGAAATGTTTTACTGTTATATTCCTCTCATTATTCCGCGTCCAACGAGTGCTCACTTGTCAAAATCGGTGACAAAAAATTTCGCAAAAGAGCATGGACTATAGCCTTGGCACTTTTTTCATTAAAAAAATACCTTGTCACCGATCTTGGCGATTGAGGGCTTATTTTAACGAGGAAAGGAATACAAAGCGAAGTAAAAAGGAATTTTGCTAAATATATGTCTGGTTTTTAAAATAGACCAAAAAAACTGCATAGGAAAGCCCACCAGAAATCAGTCCATACGAGAAGAGTTTTTGTGGCATATTTTTTAAACTAGCACGTCTAGGTCAGAAATGTTTTACTGTTATATTCCTCTCATTATTCCGCGTCCAACGAGTGCTCATTTGTCAAAATCGGTGACAAAAAATTTCGCAAAAGAGCATGGAATATAGCCTTGGCACTTTTTTCATTAAAAAAATACCTTGTCACCGATCTTGGCGATTGAGGGCTTATTTTAACGAGGAAAGGAATACGAAGCGAAGTAAAAAGGAATTTTGCTAAATATATGTCTGGTTTTTAAAATAGACCAAAAAAACTGCATAGGAAAGGCCACCAGAAATCAGGCCACACACGAAGAGTTTTTGTGGCATATTTTTGAAACTAGCATGTCTAGGTCAATAATCTTCTACTGTTATATTCCTCTCATTATTCCGCGTCCAACGAATGCTCATTCGTCACAATCGGTGACAAAAACATTTAATCGAAATTTCGCAAAAAGCATGGACTATAGCCTTTGCACTTTTTTCATTAAAAAAATACCTTGTCACCGATCTTGGCGATTGAGGGCTTATTTTAACGAGGAAAGGAATACAAAGCGAAGTAAAAAGGAATTTTGCTAAATATATGTCTAGTTTTTAAAATAGACCAAAAAAACTGCATAGGAAAGCCCACCAGAAATCAGTCCATACGAGAAGAGTTTTTGTGGCATATTTTTTAAACTAGCACGTCTAGGTCAGAAATGTTTTACTGTTATATTCCTCTCATTATTCCGCGTCCAACGAGTGCTCATTTGTCAAAATCGGTGACAAAAAATTTCGCAAAAGAGCATGGACTATAGCCTTGGCACTTTTTTCATTAAAAAAATACCTTGTCACCGATCTTGGCGATTGAGGGCTTATTTTAACGAGGAAAGGAATACAAAGCGAAGTAAAAAGGAATTTTGCTAAATATATGTCTAGTTTTTAAAATAGACCAAAAAAACTGCATAGGAAAGGCCACCAGAAATCAGTCCATACGAGAAGAGTTTTTGTGACATATTTTTTAAACTAGCACGTCTAGGTCAGAAATGTTTTATTGTTATATTCCTCTCATTATTCCGCGTCCAACGAGTGCTCATACGTCACAATCGGTGACAAAAATTTTAATCGAAATTTCGCAAAAAAGCATGGACTATAGCCTTTGCACTTTTTTCATTAAAAAAATACCTTGTCACCGATCTTGGCGATTGAGGGCTTATTTTAACGAGGAAAGGAATACAAAGCGAAGTAAAAAGGAATTTTGCTAAATATATGTCTAGTTTTTAAAATAGACCAAAAAAACTGCATAGGAAAGGCCACCAGAAATCAGTCCATACGAGAAGAGTTTTTGTGACATATTTTTTAAACTAGCACGTCTAGGTCAGAAATGTTTTATTGTTATATTCCTCTCATTATTCCGCGTCCAACGAGTGCTCATACGTCACAATCGGTGACAAAAATTTTAATCGAAATTTCGCAAAAAAGCATGGACTATAGCCTTTGCACTTTTTTCATTAAAAAAATACCTTGTCACCGATCTTGGCGATTGAGGGCTTATTTTAACGAGGAAAGGAATACAAAGCGAAGTAAAAAGGAATTTTGCTAAATATATGTCTAGTTTTTAAAATAGACCAAAAAAACTGCATAGGAAAGGCCACCAGAAATCAGTCCATACGAGAAGAGTTTTTGTGACATATTTTTTAAACTAGCACGTCTAGGTCAGAAATGTTTTATTGTTATATTCCTCTCATTATTCCGCGTCCAACGAGTGCTCATACGTCACAATCGGTGACAAAAATTTTAATCGAAATTTCGCAAAAAAGCATGGACTATAGCCTTTGCACTTTTTTCATTAAAAAAATACTTTGTCAACGATCTTGGCGATTGAGGGCTTATTTTAACGAGGAAAGGAATACAACGCGAAGTAAAAAGGAATTTTGCTAAATATATGTCTAGTTTTTAAAATAGACCAAAAAAACTGCATAGGAAAGGCCACCAGAAATCAGTCCATACGAGAAGAGTTTTTGTGGCATATTTTTTAAACTAGCACGTCTAGGTCAGAAATGTTTTATTGTTATATTCCTCTCATTATTCCGCGTCCAACGAGTGCTCACTTGTCACAATCGGTGACAAAAACATTTAATCGAAATTTCGCAAAAAGCATGGACTATAGCCTTTGCACTTTTTTCATTAAAAAAATACCTTGTCACCGATCTTGGCGATTGAGGGCTTATTTTAACGAGGAAAGGAATACAAAGCGAAGTAAAAAGGAATTTTGCTAAATATATGTCTAGTTTTTAAAATAGACCAAAAAAACTGCATAGGAAAGCCCACCAGAAATCAGTCCATACGAGAAGAGTTTTTGTGGCATATTTTTTAAACTAGCACGTCTAGGTCAGAAATGTTTTACTGTTATATTCCTCTCATTATTCCGCGTCCAACGAGTGCTCATTTGTCAAAATCGGTGACAAAAAATTTCGCAAAAGAGCATGGACTATAGCCTTGGCACTTTTTTCATTAAAAAAATACCTTGTCACCGATCTTGGCGATTGAGGGCTTATTTTAACGAGGAAAGGAATACAAAGCGAAGTAAAAAGGAATTTTGCTAAATATATGTCTAGTTTTTAAAATAGACCAAAAAAACTGCATAGGAAAGGCCACCAGAAATCAGTCCATACGAGAAGAGTTTTTGTGACATATTTTTTAAACTAGCACGTCTAGGTCAGAAATGTTTTATTGTTATATTCCTCTCATTATTCCGCGTCCAACGAGTGCTCATACGTCACAATCGGTGACAAAAACATTTAATCGAAATTTCGCAAAAAGCATGGACTATAGCCTTTGCACTTTTTTCATTAAAAAAATACCTTGTCACCGATCTTGGCGATTGAGGGCTTATTTTAACGAGGAAAGGAATACAAAGCGAAGTAAAAAGGAATTTTGCTAAATATATGTCTAGTTTTTAAAATAGACCAAAAAAACTGCATAGGAAAGGCCACCAGAAATCAGTCCATACGAGAAGAGTTTTTGTGACATATTTTTTAAACTAGCACGTCTAGGTCAGAAATGTTTTATTGTTATATTCCTCTCATTATTCCGCGTCCAACGAGTGCTCATACGTCACAATCGGTGACAAAAATTTTAATCGAAATTTCGCAAAAAAAGCATGGACTATAGCCTTTGCACTTTTTTCATTAAAAAAATACTTTGTCAACGATCTTGGCGATTGAGGGCTTATTTTAACGAGGAAAGGAATACAACGCGAAGTAAAAAGGAATTTTGCTAAATATATGTCTAGTTTTTAAAATAGACCAAAAAAACTGCATAGGAAAGGCCACCAGAAATCAGTCCATACGAGAAGAGTTTTTGTGGCATATTTTTTAAACTAGCACGTCTAGGTCAGAAATGTTTTATTGTTATATTCCTCTCATTATTCCGCGTCCAACGAGTGCTCACTTGTCACAATCGGTGACAAAAACATTTAATCGAAATTTCGCAAAAAGCATGGACTATAGCCTTTGCACTTTTTTCATTAAAAAAATACCTTGTCACCGATCTTGGCGATTGAGGGCTTATTTTAACGAGGAAAGGAATACAAAGCGAAGTAAAAGGAATTTTGCTAAATATATGTCTAGTTTTTAAAATAGACCAAAAAAACTGCATAGGAAAGCCCACCAGAAATCAGTCCATACGAGAAGAGTTTTTGTGGCATATTTTTAAACTAGCACGTCTAGGTCAGAAATGTTTTACTGTTATATTCCTCTCATTATTCCGCGTCCAACGAGTGCTCATTTGTCAAAATCGGTGACAAAAAATTTCGCAAAAGAGCATGGACTATAGCCTTGGCACTTTTTTCATTAAAAAAATACCTTGTCACCGATCTTGGCGATTGAGGGCTTATTTTAACGAGGAAAGGAATACAAAGCGAAGTAAAAAGGAATTTTGCTAAATATATGTCTAGTTTTTAAAATAGACCAAAAAAACTGCATAGGAAAGGCCACCAGAAATCAGTCCATACGAGAAGAGTTTTTGTGACATATTTTTTAAACTAGCACGTCTAGGTCAGAAATGTTTTATTGTTATATTCCTCTCATTATTCCGCGTCCAACGAGTGCTCATACGTCACAATCGGTGACAAAAATTTTAATCGAAATTTCGCAAAAAAGCATGGACTATAGCCTTTGCACTTTTTTCATTAAAAAAATACCTTGTCACCGATCTTGGCGATTGAGGGCTTATTTTAACGAGGAAAGGAATACAAAGCGAAGTAAAAAGGAATTTTGCTAAATATATGTCTAGTTTTTAAAATAGACCAAAAAAACTGCATAGGAAAGGCCACCAGAAATCAGTCCATACGAGAAGAGTTTTTGTGACATATTTTTTAAACTAGCACGTCTAGGTCAGAAATGTTTTATTGTTATATTCCTCTCATTATTCCGCGTCCAACGAGTGCTCATACGTCACAATCGGTGACAAAAATTTTAATCGAAATTTCGCAAAAAAGCATGGACTATAGCCTTTGCACTTTTTTCATTAAAAAAATGCCTTGTCACCGATCTTGGCGATTGAGGGCTTATTTTAACGAGGAAAGGAATACAAAGCGAAATAAAAAGGAATTTGCTAAATATATGTCTAGTTTTTAAAATAGACCAAAAAAACTGCATAGGAAAGTCCACCAGAAATCAGTAACACACGAAGAGTTTTTGTGACATATTTTTTAAACTAGCACGTCTAGGTCAGAAATGTTTCATTGTTATATTCCTCTCATTATTCCGCGTCCAACGAGTGCTCATTCGTCAAAATCGGTGACAAAAAATTTTAATCGAAATTTCGCAAAAGAGCATGGACTATAGCCTTTGCACTTTTTTCATTAAAAAAATACCTTGTCACCGATCTTGGCGATTGAGGGCTTATTTAACGAGGAAAGGAATACAAAGTGACGTTAAGAGGAATTTTGCTAAATATATGTCTAGTTTTTAAAATAGACCAAAAAAACTGCATAGGAAAGGCCACCAGAAATCAGGCCACACACCAAGAGTTTTTGTGGCATATTTTTGAAACTAGCACTTCTTGGTCAGAAATCTTTTACTGTTATATTCCTCTCATTATTCCGCGTCCAACGAATGCTCATTCGTCACAATCGGTGACAAAAAAATTTAATCGAAATTTCGCAAAAAAGCATGGACTATAGCCTTTGCACTTTTTTCATTAAAAAAATACCTTGTCACCGATCTTGGCGATTGAGGCTTATTTTAACGAGGAAAGGAATACAAAGCGAAGTAAAAAGGAATTTTGCTAAATATATGTCTAGTTTTTAAATAGACCAAAAAAACTGCATAGGAAAGGCCACCAGAAATCAGTCCATACGAGAAGAGTTTTTGTGGCATATTTTTTAAACTAGCACGTCTAGGTCAGAAATGTTTTATTGTTATAATTCTCTCGTTATTCCGCGTCCAACGAGTGCTCATTTGTCAAAATCGGTGACAACAAATTTTAATCGAAATTTCGCAAAAGAGCATGGACTATAGCCTTTGCACTTTTTTCATTAAAAAAATACCTTGTCACCGATCTTGGCGATTGAGGGGCTTATTTTAACGAGGAAAGGAATACAAAGCGAAGTAAAAAGGAATTTTGCTAAATATATGTCTAGTTTTTAAAATAGACCAAAAAAACTGCATAGGAAAGGCCACCAGAAATCAGGCCACACACGAAGAGTTTTTGGGGCATATTTTTGAAACTAGCATGTCTAGGTCAATAATCTTCTATTGTTATATTCCTCTCATTATTCCGCGTCCAACATGCTCATTCGTCACAATCGGTGACAAAAAAATTTAATCGAAATTTCGCAAAAAAGCATGGACTATAGCCTTTGCAATTTTTTCATTCAAAAAATACCTTGTCACCGATCTTGGCGATTGAGGGCTTATTTTAACGAGAAAGGGAATTCAACGCGATGTAAAAAGGAATTTTGCTAAATATATGACTAGTTTATAAAATAGACCTAAAAACTGCATAGGAAAGGCCACCAGAAATCAGTCCCATACGAGAAGAGTTTTTGTGGCATCGTTTTTAAACTAGCACGTCTAGGTCAGAAATGTTTTATTGTTTTATTCCTCTTTATTCGTCACAATCGGTGACAAAAAAATTTAATAGAAATTTCGCAAAAAGAATGGACTATAGCCTTTGCACTTTTTCATTAAAAAAATACCTTGTTACCGATCTTGTCGATTGAGGAAAGGAATACAAAGTGAAGTAAAAACGAATTTTGCTAAATATATGTCTAGTTTTTAAAATAGACCAAAAAAACTGCATAGGAAAGGCC
>OZ002743.1:125076449-125322093 GCA_963924295.1 Dioctria rufipes
CAATTGGAAGAAAAACTCTGCAAAATTGACAGTGGGGAAAATGGAGAAAGTTTCTCTGAAATGTGGAACCCAGACGAAGCCTTTTCTGATCTCGATTTGGCAGTTCCTTGATAACGAAAAAATGTTTACTTTGGACGGACTTCCTTGGATATTTCAAAGAAGTTTCAAGATATTTTGTTGGTTCTTAAAGTTTTCAGCCCAATTGGTTCCATTCCTTGAGCGAAAATAAAAACACACACAGCTTCTTAAATGTAAAAAATAGAGACAGTATGTGCTTTGAAATCACTGAAATAATAGTTTCCCATTTGAATGAAATTATTTAAAATATCAAATATTTCTGAAAGAACAGTTTTCCTTGAATAGTGGAATCTATGCAACCGGAAGGAGAAATATTGCAAAGGATCAGATTTGTCAAATATAAATAATTTTGTATGGTAATGCAACGGAAAAATTTACACTTTAAAAGGTTTATATTTGAAATAAAAAACTAACAAAAATAAAAATTGCGTAATTTTTAATTTTTATTTCTTCAAAGAAAATTTTATAATTTTTTTTATAGAAGTCGCTCGTAAAAACGTGGTTACTTCTTTAAAAAAATATGAGTCTATTTTGTTTTTGGGTAGTTATGAAAACAAGCTATCTGTTAGGAAATAAAGCAAAACCTTTGTTACATAATTGTGCGAAATATCATCAAATCACCAAATCAAACCAGATAGATATAAAGTTTGGAGCTACTGGTATATACCATATTAGCGCATGATAACGATCAAATCGGAGCCGTTTCGAACCTGACCATTTCCGATTTGCATGAAACTTTCCAAGTTTCTATGGAATACGAAAATATCTCAGCAATATGTTTTGCTTCCTCTATCATGCCCCACCTCACTAGTGTTTGGAAATATCCTGATTTTATGATGAAACATTTTCAAGAAATCGTATCTCAGAAACGGAGCAAACGATTTTTCTGATTCAAATACTAAATGAAGCTATTTGATTTACATATTAAACAAAAAAATACAGCAATACCAAGCAATTTTTTTCCATTATATATCTTTTTTTGGTAACTTGTATTTGGATAGAAATGTTGCGGTGCGCGGCTTCGTTTTGGAGATACTGATACTTTTGGGAGCATAACACTTGAATATTCATCTTAGTGACTTCTAAAGTTATGTAAATTTATCTGGTATATCTCCTCTTACCTAGCTATAAGTTATATGAATATATGCCTTGCTACATCTCCATTGAAACATTTATGTGCATTGTTTTAACACGGGTCATTTTTGGTTTGGATTGTTTTTCGATTTAAGGATCAAAAAAGAATACATTTGCCTAAATTTCTCACTTGAATTTAAAGTAATAATGAATGGAACTTTGTAATGTCAGTAACGGATCAAGCTTTGACTCCTGTAGATTCAAATGTGCACTGCACAAAGGTCCTCTATATGTAAGTAATCAGTGATTGATTTCGGATCACTAACGGCCATTTAGTGAATCGCACGGACACTCTGAATATAGGGGATAAATAAAAAAGTGTGTTCTAAGTGCTACGTGTAGATATCAATGGCCATCAATGCTAAGCTCGATTCGCACATCCATGACAAATACCGAGGAATTTGTTCAGTCTGACTAAGAATCGTTTAAAAGAAATTTAGTTTGAGTATATGGTGACTTTACAAATTAGTATTTTGAAAACGATGTCGGCCTTTAGGCAAACAAACACATAAAGCTTAGTTCTATGAAATAAAAATATAGCAAGAAATTGCGTTCTTTTGGGTATAGGATGACTTTAAAAGTTCATATCTTTAAAACGAAGTGTAGCACTTCAAAACAAAAAAGTTCTAGTAGTCCTCAGTAGAAAAAAAAATAACGCATTCTTCTAAGTAGAAGACTCTGTGATGTAATCAGCTTAACCCTTTGATTAGTGAGTTAATTTTGTAGCATACACGTCCCTGGAGTGAGTTATTTTTGCATTTTTAGATAGATTTCGCAGATTTGACGGATTTTTCATTTTTGCGGTGGATGGGTAGGGGCAAGATTTATTTTCAAAATTTGGTGTGTATGTTCGTCTCGATCGCGCGCATCTTCTAGTCAAATCGTTTATGCGCGGGTTAGTTTGTTACGGCGGGGCGGGGAAGATAAAGTTTTGAAATGCTTTTGTTTATATCTCCTGAACCAAGAGTCCTAGAGGGTTCATTGATATCTTAAATGAAAGCTGCGGCCCTAGAATACATGGTATTATTTCGGGTTGCTGGGTGGCGAGAGGGCGGAGTAGGAGGTAGTCAAAATATCGATTTTTCGTCCCATATATGCGCAAAATACTTCGAATGCAAAAGCTCTCAAACCAGCCAATCGATTGCATTTTCCTTAAAACGTTTTCTATATAATTATAGCATAGGTGCATTAGGATTTTTTTTATTTCGATCCGGGTCGAGTGGAAGAATGGAAGAATTAGATTTCGGGTTTTCAATAATAACACAGCCATTTGACCTAGGACCATAGGGGTGTGGGTACTCAAACTTTTTCTAAAAAAAAATTATATTTGAATCTGTACTAGATTTTCCAAAATGTAGTAGAACAAACTTTAACACCCCCCCCCCCCCCCCCCCCCCAGTATATTTTTAATTTTTTAAAAACGATAGCATTCCTCAGTGTTGCTCTTCTTTCGATTCCCATACGCACTTTTCAGTAATTCCCTTTTTTCTAATCTAACTGAATCATTAGATTTCTTTCACTTTAGATATTCTCTAACTCTATAGGGTTATGTCCAATCGGAAAACCGATGTCACCGTTCGGGTCAGCTAATTACTAACTACAATTTTTACAGAGAGGAGTTAATTTTGAAGCTTTTTTTTATTACTATAACCTTTTCTGATTACATTATAAATTATAATTGGACATAGAAAGTTTTTCAAGAAAATATTTTTTTAAATATTTTAGTTCTACATATAAAAAGAAATGTAATGTAATGTAATGAGCTCTGGATAAACGAATAACTTTAGATTTAGATTCTGAATTTATTTTTGTCATACCAATACTTTTTTTATAAATATATACTATATATGTTTATATATACACTTTACTTTGGGTAAATAATGACAATAATTGATTTTTTGATAATTACACATATTTAGGAGTAATGGGGAAAAACAAAATTGTTTACGAAGGAAAATATGATAAGTTTATACAGAGGTAATTTGAAAATAGTATGTTAAAATTTTCTTTTCGTGTGATATTCCTCAAAACACGGATATACACACAATGGGACATCACATGCAACACTCATAAATTTTGTATCTTTCCTTTTTACTGGACGAATTGTGAAATGGCTGCACACAAAACACTTCCTCCGTGTGTTCGAACCTTGAGCCATGGTTCCGGTACAGGATGGATGAAATGTCTTACTGTAAGTCTCAAAGGAGTCTCCTTAGCTCTTCTGCCTCCAGACGACGATGGTCTCGGCTTATGGTATTGTTCAATAATTTGTGTTATTACCTTTAGACGAAAATCACTGAATTTTACATTTTCTCCTGTTTGCACTCCGTATAAATGATAAGCATTTAGGGTCGATATATCCAACAATCGAAAGAAAATTTTTTTATACCACTTTAGCGATTTTCTTGAACAATCCATAAAACTGATCATCATATCCGATTTGTCAATAATACCCATGTTTACATTCTAATCGACTACAGCTTCTGGCTTACTGATATTTTCCCTCGTTGTATAGTTGATTGCATTAGAAATAACCATTTTTGGTTCATGGATATTTGTAAGCATATAAACCTCTCGTTTGTCTTTCCATTTTATAGCTAATAGAGTATCTGAGTGCAGGAATTTTACATAGCCACGAGTCTGCCTTCCTGCTGGAAATTTAGGAAATTTGGTCGTGGTTTGGTTTGGGTGGTGTTATCTGCAAAGTGAAGTGCTCGCAGTAATAGAAAAAACCTATCTTGGGAGAAGAGAATTCTAAAAAATGGGGTAGAAATAACTTGATTTGTTGACCAGAGTTTTTTCCAACCAAACTGGTCAACATGATTGTAGCTAAAAAAACGTACATCTCCGAAACGTTCGTATCAACCCATTTTTGTAACTTCGATTTTGAAGTCATACCGGTTCTAATTTGACTTGCGTATCTATTGGTTTCTTTCACCATATTGTTCATAATGTCAATATTGAAGAAAAGTGTACAAAAGCTCAGTTCAGTGTCTTCTTGATATTCTGGCTGAATTCCGGATGTTGAACTGGCGAAAGGAAAAATCCGAGGGGAGAAATCTCCCTCTGCCCACTGTCTTTCTTCGAGCTGGTGGAGGTTTAGCTTCATCTTCCGAATCAGTTTCTTCTTCTTCTGATGAACTCACGTGGAGACACAAGTCATCTATATCGTCCATCATGTTTTCGTCCTCACTTTCCATAAAAATATCGTCTATATCCTGTTCACTTAGTCTTCGAGACATTTTGAACGAATTCACAATAAAACGCAGGATAACAATAACACAAATAAATTATTTATTATTCGCAAAATGGCAAAAGTATATCGAAAAACTAAGGTGATCCGATTTCAAACAAAAATGGCGAAAGACCAAATAATATCCAAATCGACACAATTCCTTTTGAGTGATCAAAACAGAGTGATAATGAACCGAAAATGAACTTTTACATTTATTTATATACATCTAACGCCAGTTAAACTTGCAGGATAAATCGCTATATAGTACATTTTAGAAAAAAATATTTTCCTAATAATTTGCAAAATTTTGAACGCGACTTTTTCCAGGAACTTTTGACTGAACATCGGTTATCCATATATATTTATAAATCACGATGTTTCTCAGAAGAACATAAAAAGGAAAATTGGAATTTTATACGTAATATTTGTATACATCTGTTATATACATGTATTATATACATATGTATATACAGCTACTTTTCACAAACCGATTTCCTTGGAACCCGATCATCTCCGATTTGGACGAAATTTTCGGAGTTTGTATGGAATACCAAAATAGCTCACCCATAACTTTTTTCCCCTACAGCGCCCCTAGAAATTTCATGATTTTACGATGAAGCATCATTAATATATCCCGAGAACTGAAAAACCGATTTTTCTGATTCAAATGCCAAATGAAGCATCATGCTTTATATTTTCCATACCACTACACACTACCGAACGAATATTTTTATTTTAAAAATAGTATTTTTTTTAAATAAATAGTATTATTTACTATTGAGGACTTCTAGCAGTTTCTTTGTGTATTTTTATTTTGAAGCTAGAGGTCTCACCTATCTATGAACAAAAAATTTGCGATGATATCCGGCTTCAATTCTGAGATATGAATTTTTAAAGCCATCGTATATCCAAAGTAAGCTGTGAGGGAGCACTGCACTGAGGGGAATGTATTGTTTTTTTTTTACTGGGAACTTCTAGTACTGTTTTTACATTTTTATTATGAAGCTAGAGGTCCTACATATCTATGTACAAAAAATTGCGATGATATACGGCTTCGTTTTTGATATATGAATTTTTAAATTCACCGTTTATCGTGCGGCCGCATATACGCGGCGATACTCTATTTGGATCTATCGAGTGCCGCCGCACACATGCGGCCATACTCCTCAAAGGGTTAAAATTAAAGAGGTCGGTCGAATATTACAAAACAAGTATACGCAACCTATAGATAAATAATGGTTACAACACAATTATGTTGCCATTAGCAAGCTTGAAAAGTATCGAAGCAAATTTGTTGAAATCTTATTAAATTGCTGTTGACTTGTGATTTCAACAAATTTGCTTCGATACTTTTCAAGCTTGCTAATGGCAACATAATTGTGTTGTAACCATTATTTATCTATAGGTTGCGTATACTTGTTTTGTAATATTCGAAATGACGAAATGACTGGAAAGGCCCCGAAGGCCGCCAAAGTTTTAGGAAATGTCGAGTTAATGTCAAGTTTTTGGGATATACTTGAATTTCTTTTCTGAGTTAGATTTCATTTTAAAGGTCTTATTTTTTGTTAAATGTTTTTTATTTAACTACTTTTTGCTTATTGAATAAATTTTTATTTCACTTAAACCAGTAAAGTATATATATTTCATATTTGATGTTATGTCCAAGTTTATATCCCTTTGAAAATGATCCGAATGTGGTTCGTTTTAAATACGTTTGGAATACGTTTCTCTGGATACTCAGCTATATTCCTATATATCCTTCCGAATATGTTCTGGAAATGGCCTTTCGGATATGCACTATTACCACGAATTATCACACGACTATTTTTGACAGACGTCCGAACGATCACTCGGCAGGGCGGATATGCGTCTTATAAAAAGCATATAGAAAAAACTCGTATCTTGATTTCAATTCGTGTAGCCAGAAAACTTGTTTTTCATATTGTGTGGAGCATATCGATAAGATGGTTAAAACGCGTTCTGTGTTATCTTTTGCTTTAATTCCATCCTTCACCTAAGTAGGAAATTTACTTCTGCATTAATTCCATCTGTTCTGCCCAATGAGAACATTCAAGAAAAGTATGTATAAAGTTGGGGACTATAAATAAGAACGCCGGTGAATATTTTAAAGTCAGTGGTATATTAGACACACACGACAAACTTAATTACAAAATTCCAACCTTAACTAGACCTAAATTTAATAGAGTTCAATTTCACTTATATTAGGTACATTGTATAATTAGATAACGTCACTTAACAACTAAACTTTAATTATGTAAATTAATTCAATAAAGTCGCTTACTTACTAGTTTCACTTATGTCTCTAATTTCAATTTATACACAATACTGTCAAAGCTGAAATAACTTTGAGCAATGGCAATATATATATAGTATATAGATATATAAATATAATAATCAATAGGAAATGTCGTATGCAATATAATATATGATCAATCAAAAAATGTACTCAACAATTTAAACAATGGAATCGACTTTATGGCGTTGGTAATCAGATATTCTAGTCGTTCCCCGGAACAAGATACTTTACTTCAGTCGAGACCCAAAGCAAAGGTGTAATTTGATTAGTAGAATTCTTGTTCAAGTAGTTCCTAGGAGCAAGATACTTTACTTCATTCGAGACCCAAAGCAAAGCTGTATTAGTAGTGTTTATTCTAGTCGGTACCCAGCATAAATATCTTTATCTCAGTCGAGACCCAAGATAAAGTGATGATGTTAACACACTTTATTCCAGAAGAGACCCAGAATAAATATCTTTATCTCAGTTGAAACCCAAGATAAAGTTAGTTTCTTAGTAGAATTTATTTCAGTCGAGACCCAGAATAAATATCTTTATCTCAGTCGCTACCCAAGATAAAGTTATTAGGTCAGTAAATTTTATTCCAGTCGAGACCCAGAATAAATATCTTTATCTCAGTCGAGACCAAAGATAAAGTGATTATGTTAACACAATTTATTCCAGTCGAGACCCAGAATAAATATCTTTATCTCAGTCGCTACCCAAGATAAAGTTATTGAGTTAGTAAAATTTATTCCAGTCGCGACTCAGAATAAATATCTTTATCTCAGTAGGTACCAAAGATAAAGTTATTAGGTTAGTAAATTTTATTCCAGTCGAGACCCAGAATAATTATCTTTATCTCAGTCGCTACCTAAGGTAAAGTTATATATTTATTAAATTTTATTCCAGTCGAGACCCAGAATAAATACCTCTATCTCAGTCGCTACCCAAGATAAAGTTATTAGGTTAGTAAATTTTATTCCCGTCGAGACCCAGAATAAAAGTCTTTATCTCAGTTGAAACCCAAGATAAAGTTAGTTTCTTAGTAGAATTTATTCCAGTCGAGACCCAGAATAAATATCTTATCTCAGTCGCTACCGAAGGTAAAGTTATTGAGTTAGTAAAACTTATTCCAGTCGAGACTCAGAATAAATATCTTTATCTCAGTCGATACCCAAGATAAAGTTAGTTTGTTAATACAATTTATTCCAGTCGAGACAATAAATATGTTTATTTTAGTCGCTACCGAAGGTAAAGTTATTGAGTTAGTAAAATTTATTCCAGTCGAGACCCAGAATAAATATCTTTATCTCAATCGCTACCCAAGATAAAGTAATTGAGTTAGTAAATTTTATTCCCGTCGAGACCCAGAATAAAGGTCTTTATCTCAGTCGATACGCAAAATAAAGATAGTTTCTAAGTAGAATTTATTTCAGTCGAGACCCAGAATAAATACCTCTATCTCAGTCGCTACCCAAGATAAAGTTATTAGGTTAGTAAATTTTATTCCAGTCGAGACCCAGAATAAAAGTCTTTATCTCAGTTGAAACCCAAGATAAAGTTAGTTTCTTAGTAGAATTTATTCCAGTCGAGACCAAGAATAAATATCTTATCCCAGTTGCTACCCAAGATAAAGTTATTGAGTTAGTAAAATTTATTCCAGTCGAGACCCAGAATAAATATCTTTATCTCAGTCGCTACCTAAGATAAAGTTATTGAATTAGTAAAAGTTATTACAGTCGAGACCCAGAATAAATATCTTTATCTCAGTCGCTACCGAAGGTAAAGTTATTGAGTTAGTAAAATTTATTCCAGTCGAGACCCAGAATAAATATCTTTATCTCAATCGCTACCCAAGATAAAGTAATTGAGTTAGTAAATTTTATTCCAGTCGAGACCCAGAATAAAGGTCTTTATCTCAGTCGATACGCAAAATAAAGATAGTTTCTAAGTAGAATTTATTTCAGTCGAGACCCAGAATAAATACCTCTATCTCAGTCGCTACCCAAGATAAAGTTATTAGGTTAGTAAATTTTATTCCAGTCGAGACCCAGAATAAAAGTCTTTATCTCAGTTGAAACCCAAGATAAAGTTAGTTTCTTAGTAGAATTTATTCCAGTCGAGACCCAGAATAAATATCTTATCTCAGTTGCTACCCAAGATAAAGTTATTGAGTTAGTAAAATTTATTCCAGTCGAGACCCAGATTAAATATATTTATCTCAGTCGATACCCAAGATAAAGTTATAAGGTTAGTAAATTTTACTCCAGTCGAGACCCAGAATAAATATCTTTATCTCAGTCGATACCCAAGATAAAGTTGGTTTGTTAATACAATTTATTCCAGTCGAGACCCAGAATAAATATCTTTATATCAGTCGCTACCGAAGGTAAAGTTATTGAGTTAGTCAAATTTATTCCAGTCGAGACCCAGAATAAATATCTTTATCTCAATCGCTACCCAAGATAAAGTAATTGAGTTAGTAAATTTTATTCCAGTCGAGACCCAGAATAAAGGTCTTTATCTCAGTCGATATGCAAAATAAAGATAGTTTCTAAGTAGAATTTATTTCAGTCGAGACCCAGAATAAATACCTCTATCTCAGTCTCTACCCAAGATAAAGTTATTAGGTTAGTAAATTTTATTCCAGTCGAGACCCAGAATAAAAGTCTTTATCTCAGTTGAAACCCAAGATAAAGTTAGTTTCTTAGTAGAATTTATTCCAGTCGAGATCCAGAATAAATATCTTATCTCAGTTGCTACCCAAGATAAAGTTATTGAGTTAGTAAAATTTATTCCAGTCGAGACCCAGAATAAATATCTTTATCTCAGTCGATACCCAAGATAAAGTTATAAGGTTAGTAAATTTTACTCCAGTCGAGACCCAGAATAAATATCTTTATCTCAGTCGATACTCAAGATAAAGTTGGTTTGTTAATACAATTTGTTCCAGTCGAGACCCAGAATAAATATCTTTATATCAGTCGCTACCGAAGGTAAAGTTATTGAGTTAGTACAATTTATTCCAGTCGAGACCCAGAATAAATATCTTTATCTCAATCGCTACCCAAGATAAAGTAATTGAGTTAGTAAATTTTATTCCAGTCGAGACCCAGAATAAAGGTCTTTATCTTAAGCGATACGCAAAATAAAGATAGTTTCTTAGTAGAATTTATTTCAGTCGAGACCCAGAATAAATATCTTTATCTCAGTCGCTACCCAAGATAAAGTTATTTGGTTAGTAAATTTTACTGCAGTCCAGACCCAGAATAAATGTCTTTATCTCAGTCGATATTCAAGATAAAGTTAGTTTCTTAGTAGAATTTATTCCAGTTGAGACCCAGCATAAATACCTTTATCTCAGTCGCTACCCAAGATAAAGTTATTGAGTTAGTAGAATTTATTCCAGTCGAGACCCAGAATAAATTTCCTTATCTCAGTCGATATCCAAGATAAATTTATTGAGTTAATAGTTATATTTTATCACCGCTAGGCAAGTCGAATTCCAAATGATGCGCAAACTATGAAAGCTGGATGGGAAAAGATGGATGCAACTTATATTGCCTCTGAATTACGCACGGCACCAACAAATTATCTTACCTTGCGCATAGCAACCAAAGTATATTGAGCTTAACAGCTGTGCAGGTAGCAACAGAAAAATTCGTTGACCTTAGCAGCTGTGCATAGGTCAGAAGAGTACATTGACCCTATTTGTGCAAAGCAACTGGAATTTTGAGCATTTTTGTTGCCGTTCCTGATTTTACCTAGCTAAGGTTATTAGGCTTATAATTATACAATAAGATAATTTGCTAATTTGCTACTTTAAGGATAGATTTAAATGTACAGATGACTTAATCTAATTCCTTTTGATTTGCGTAATATTATGGAAGACAAGTTACTTTCCTCTCATTCGATTGTGGATTTGTTTATGTGGAATATAGCCATAATGTGTCGCTTGTTGTCTCCACTAAAAACTGCCTTATCGGTGTGCTGTTTTCAATAATTAGAAATACTTGTTATTAGAGTTTTTTAAACGGTTTTACTTTCAGGTGTTTATTTAGTATTGGTTTGAACACCTAAGTAGGAATGTACTCCTACTGCAGAAATTTACTTCTGCTTTAATTCCATACTTCACCTAAGTAAGAATTTTCTCCTACTGCAGAAATTTACTTCTGCTTTAATTCCATTCTTCACCTAATTAGAAATTTACTTCTACTGCAGAAAATTACTTCTGCTTTAATTCCATCCTTCACCTAAGTAGGAATTTATTCCTGCTGCAGAAACCTACTTCTGCTTCACATTATCCTCCAATTAAGCAGGAATTTACTCCTGCTGCAGAAATTTACTTCTGCTTTACTTCCATCCAACGTTTCAGCAGGAATTTACTGTTGCTGCAAAAATTTACTTCTGCTTCATTTTCATCCTACCCCTGAACAGGAAGTTACTCCTGTTGCAGAAATTTAATTCTGCTTTAACACTGCAGCTTTACACATAACAGCAAGAGCCACACGTAACAACATACTTAAAACAAAATCCTATTCTGTTTTTGAATTAATTCATTCAATTAATTGTGGATTCTCTCCTTTTCGTACAGAAATAAAGCGAGCAAAATCACACAGTGGTGGCACTAGATTGAAGTGAATTGATTTTTTTTTTCCTTAATTATTTGAATTTAATTGAATTAGTTTGTAGTAGGTTAGGATATTTTTAAGAACTGAATTGAATTTTTAATATAGTTTTAAGCATATATATTGAATAAAAAATTTTTATATTTGAATTTTAAAAGTTGAGTTCCTTTTTACAACCGGGGATACCGCTTGAGAACAGATCTCACAATACCATTACTAAAAAAATTCATTCGGAATTGCTGTTGTTTTTTTTTTATGAACAATATGCACAACAATTGCTCTGTTCTCGACATGTATGAATAAATGATGATTCATTGGTGAAAACAGCTGAAAATAGAGGAACACCTTATAATCTTGCATACTCATTAAAACCGAAAGTGACCGAAAGATCTGAAATTTTGTGTGGTGTATGTTTGGAGGCCCATGCAGCTTAAAACTAAACTGTTTTTTGATTTCTTAAATCCGTTTGGGTTTTGCCGTCGTTTTGCCGCGTATACGCTACACTCGGCCATTCACAGCACTAAAGAAGATAAACCAAAATACAGGACGACTGGTTATTTATTTAAAAACAATGAATGTAACGAAAATGTAAAAACTTAAGAAAAACATTATTTTATTATTATTTTGCTTTTTTGTACAAATGTCTGAGTAAAATTAAAGTAAAAACTTTCTTTCGGTAGAGGGTATAATACTAACTAGATGATAATGAAAAATGGTTAATAGACAACTTGGAAATCCATTAAACTGTAAAATTTTTCTAGTCCCTGGGTAAAAGCTTTCGAGTAAACATACAGACCAATTGAGTTTTACAACCGTAGCCAGCGCATCGTCGCCATTTTTTGTTGGTTGTTTTTCGAACAAAATGGCCAACACAATCAAATCGGGCTTCATCTTTCAATATTCCAGTGGACCGTCGATAGCCAGAAGGCGGTCGAGGTTCATTGTATGAGCCACAAAATATGTGTGTTATGCTTTTCTGAAGCTCTAACTGAGTGTACTTGGTCTGCTTTACAACTAAGTATTCACTCATTTTGGACAGAAACACCCACCAGCCATGCAAAAATTGGATAATACAATTTTTCTCCTAGAGCACCTATTCTGTATGCAGCAACATTTTGGTCCATAGGATCTACACCTCCCATATATAGAGATATATAGATTATATATAGACACTGGACGTGGAATCTGAGTACGTTTATGTTGGGCTGTGGAATATCTCGAAACGGGGCTGACTGGCATTAACAACGTAGATGCGACTGTAACTACTGCATTGTCAACCCATGTTGTAACTCTAATGTCCGAACTTTCTATTCGCGTGCTGTGTAAAATAGGTTATCAAAATAGAAGCAAAATGGAAGTGATTTTATTGCTTCATCAGATTTATTAAGCATTGAAGAGAGTGGTACTGCACGTTTTCCATTATTTTCGACGTGGTCTGGCTCTGGGTTTGTCCTAAGGTTATTTCCCTGGTACATTTCTACATGTAAAAGGTAACCTAATGGTGTTTTTAAGCACCAAAATTTGCAGATACCCAAATCACAGTGGTTTGCCACGAATAAACTGCTTACACCCGTAGTGCCCGTAGTACTCAATCATTGCCTCGTCGTAAATAGCAAATCCTGTTCCGGTAGAAAGTTTCGAGCAAATCGTAGTTTCAACGCATCTGTAATTGGTTTAAGCTTCCAAATCTGCGGAGCTTTTTTCGAATAGCGATTAATGAGCAATCTGTTAAGAAAAAAGAGTCGAAGTTGGGAAAAGGCGCTGAAATTCCATGAGAATGGTCGAGTGAAGCGTATCCGATTCACAGAACTTCCGACCGCCAAGAGCCAGGTAGGTTCACCACAGCAAAAGAAAATAATTTGTTGTAATCATGCTTCAGAAAAACTGAACAATACTGCGCAACATATGGTCTTATTTGTATTAAACAAATAACAAAATAAATGTACTTACATACGGCGGGTCGTCGTTGTGGCTTTTTTCCATACAAAGAAAATGACTTGAAACAAATGTAGGTTCATACAGTGCGGAAAGTGGAAAGAGAATTCATTAGCGATTATTTTTAGTATCTATTATATCTCTATGTTAGTTATAAAACTTTTGATGCACCACTTCTTTACTGTAGTATTTATTTCACCAGCTTTTGTACACAAAGGAATATTTGTGGTTATACGCTGCACTAGGGATTAATTGTTACTTCCTTAAAATTCACTTACATAAAGAAGTAGTAAACTAAAAACTACAAAATTAAAGGGAGGTTACCGTTCATGATGATGAAAAAGTAGATTTTTTTTACAGAATTATCTTCTTTAAAGTGTTTAGAACACGTGGATAAAAGGATATTTTTATATCTAAAGTTTTAAAACTCTCAGCCTGTTGAGAGTGGGAGCATCCACTAGCAGGAAAGCAGATCGCTGAGGAGCTCGAAGACCGCTTGCTGGGGAGACCTGTTGTCGCTATCTGAGATACCCTCATAAATTTCGGAAAACCGTTAACCTTTAGATTCAGCACAATTAATTCTTGGAGGAACAAGAAGGGCCTCTGTATGGTGCTGGAATAGCTGAAGAAAACTGTCAAAGATTTTTTATAACGTTAAACTTTATATGAGTGAAACGATTCACTTGAATTTCTGCTCCATTGAAAGATAATTCCATTTATGGGGCCATCAGGAAGCGAGATTTGTCAAAAATTTATTTAGGAATAGTGTTTTCGTCCCTTGAAGCAAAAAACAACCAAAAACTTTTTTTTTCTTTTTCAAACGGCTGGCATTTGCGTATTCAGAGGTTTTTTGAAAACAAAAACCGGTAAGAACCCCCAACATTTTATCTAGTTTAATCATTTTCAACCCTATTTGTTTCGAATGAACTGGCAGAGTTGTGGAGCCCCCGTGCGGACCAAAACACGCCGTGCACAGTTTTGTTTGATGGGAACTGGAGTCGCTATGGATAGAAGAATAAAATGCGTTAAAACCTGTTTCCCAAAGGATTTATGTTATGTATAAATTTTTTTCCAAAGTTCATGCATTTGTCATACTTCTCGACGGGGATAGAAAATTCTTATAATTATAAGGTGCCAATGCCCCGAATCACAACCATAAGGTCAATACATCAATATATTGTCCTACACAATATATCGATGTATCACTGTTTGACCCTGAATGCATAAAATTATTAAATCAAAAGTTAGTTCATACTTTCCATTCTCATTTAAAAGTCAATCACTGATTGTAATAAAATGCAATTAAGCATAAATTGCATTTTATTATCAGGCACACATTCCAGTCTGACGATATGCTTACATATATATGTACATTTTACATACGTATGTTCCTCAAATCTAATTGCATATACAAACATACAATTATTACAATTAAACTCACTCTCTTAAAATTAATATTTTAAGACGGGCGCACAAATGCATATCAGAGTCCCTTTTTCTTATTTAATGCATATACATTGTATCAAAACTTTTCTGCATTTTCTCATATGCGATTTATAAACGTCGTGAAAAAAGAGCTTCAAAAAGCTTTCACGGGTACCTGGGAGCCGTTAGCCCAAACCTAGGGGTGTTATTTTTCAAAGCAGGACAGTCCGGGAGTAAATTATCTAGATTTTTGAATGATTTTATAAAAATATTTAGTAAAGTCTCGGAGAAGGAGTTAATATTATTAATTTTTGTAAATTACCGAAGAAATTGCTTTATATTAAACAAATTTTTGAAATTTTTATTACTGAACAAATTTTTGTAACCTATCGGAGAAAGTTTTTCTTGGTACTTATCGGTGAAAGTGCTAATAAGCAAAAATGTATTGGATAAAAATCAGTAAATTTTAACAGAAAAAGAATCATCAGAATTAGCAGCAACGACAAATTCACCAGATCGTCGGCCAATGCAATGAAAGAAATAAAAATAAACTGTGAGTAAAATATAAAGTATACGAAACACTTTTATTTTTATTTATTTTTTTTCTCAAAATAATTATCATATCATATTTTCATTATTCTAGTTGTTTGTGTGTGTGAAGCGACCTCTACGATAAGACTTCGTAAGCTTGCTGGCCAAAGGACTTCGAACTGTGTCAATAATAGTTCCCCTATGGTAGGACCTCGTGAGACTACCGTTTCGCTGGAAAAGCAACAAATTCAATTCGATCGAATTTCACACATTTGGCAGGAAAAGAAATGAATTGATTAAAAATTTTTCCTATTGCATAAAATAAATGATTTTCAATAAATGATTTTCACAGTTGCATAAAAAATTAAAATGTTTTCAATTGGATAAAAAATTAAAAAAATTTTCCCAGTTGCATAAAAAATAAGAAAACAATTTTTCAGGTACATAAAAAATTAGAATTTTTCCTATTTAAAAAAACAGATCTTAAAGAACTCAAAATTTTGCCTATTATATAAAAATATTTAAAAGTTTTCTTATTTAAAAAAAAAAAATTTTCTTTCTTTTGATAAACCTCATATGTGAGGTTTGGATTTATATCTTGTTTTGTTTATATTTAATTCCCAAATTTTATTTTTAACAAAAATATCTACATACGAACAACTGGTTCCCTGTTTCTTGTTATTGAGAAATTTAACCATTATAGTTTACATTTCTCTCTCTCATTACAAATTTATCATGTCTTCTATATTCAGAAAAGTTTAAACAATTCTAAACCCAATTTGAATACTAGTTAACACAAACATGACTGACTAAACCAAATTTTCGCTGAGCTTTCCTTGTCACAAGTCGTAAAAAATGCAGAAATAAGACAAATTTTGGCCGAGTATCACAAGGGAAAAAGGACTTCAGATTTACTTCCGAAAAACTTCAAAGATTGGAAGACCTGTGGATTTCATTTGAAAAACAGAAATTCTGATTCAAGGTCATGAACATTTCGATGAAACGATATGGTGGATATATAGGTGAGATTGCTCAGCCGATATACATATGTATGGCAATGGCGTCAGAGACTGTCTATTGATGCAGGCGAGAGAGATCAGCCAATATAAACAGTGGATGTGCAGGCGAAATTGCTCAGCAATTGTTTGGCATCAAAGACTGCCTAAGTTTAGCGCGGATGATAAATGAAACACATAGTCATTATTATTTCAATTCAACTTATTTATATTATTTGAGTCTTGTTATCCCTACCTACTGTTTGAATTAGCAAATTCACAAGTTATCAATTCAATTTATTTTACAAAAGTGATCAATTCAATCTACTTTACAATTAGTGATACACCAGTATATGGTATATCGCAATTCAATAATTAATAATTTGCTATCAAACGCTGTATTGCATATTCCCAGCATTCCAAGTTTTTTTTAGCATGTTCATCTATGTTACACGAGTATCGATTACAAAAATAAATTCATTTCACTAGAAGTAAATGAATCAAATGAATTGTATCCCTACGAGCAATACTATTCAAATTACCCATATGTTTATTTAAAAAACGAAGACCCATAAAAGAAGTCCCAAACAAACAGTCTATTATATATGGAGATAGCATTCTCCAACAATCAAAAGTATAAAAATCTTCTCGATCCAATGTTTCTCAAGATATGAAGGAAGAACATGAAAGTATATATCCATCTACAGCCGCACGAAAGGCTGGATCAAGTAAAAGACTATCTCAATCACTAAGCACTTAACAAAAGTTGTAGTCTAGGAATAAATCAAAGAAGTCAAGGAATTTCAGTAAATATTCACTCTTCACACTCTATCTAGTTGGAATCATCAAATACCTCTTGCCAAATTCCTCAAAAGTTGGAATCAGATCTCCTTCCTAATGATTATCTGAAAGAATCGAATCAATTAAAATCATTTGAAATTCCGGCTCGATCAGAATCTATTATTGAAATTCCAACTCAATTATTCACCATCAATCGGTCTGTTTCAAGAAGGAAAGAAGGCCAGGTTTATTTCCAACCTATTTTAATTCCACTTGCCATTCCCAACGGGACTATATTGCTACTGTAGATACTGCGAAAATTCTTTTTCACAACCAAATCAGCCCACCATGTGACTTTGACCATGACTTTCTGTTTTTAACTTACTCTCTGAAATTTAAACCAATTCCTCAATATGCTTCCTTTGTGTATCGTGATTATAAAAATTTAAATAAAGATCGCCTTCTTTTGGAGTGTCAGGAATTGTCCTGGAGCAGCGTATACGAAACTAACTCTGTAGACCATAAAGTAGGCATCCTTTCGCATACTTTGACCGAACTGTTTAATAGACACGTACCTTTACGAACGAGCCGATTTCAGCCGCAGAGATGCCCATGGTTCACAGATGAAATACGGAACATATTATAAGAAAGAGATTACCTATTTGGTAAATATAAACTTATCCGTTCAGCTGATGCGAAAAATAGATATAAACGAGTCCGCAATAAGGCAAATTCCTTGATAAGATCTCCGAAGCGTGCGTACTTTTGTAAGAAGCTAGATGTAAGCCAGCCCTCCAAGAAATTATGGAGAAATATTCATGACTTAGGAGTACATGGGCGAGAGATACCAGCTGTAAATCAAGACCCAAATCAGTTAAATAATTTTTTTGCGACGGGTGTCTCGGGCTCGTCCCCTTGGCCTGAAGGTTTCACAGCTGACGGTTTTGCTTTTCATTGTGTTGATGAAGTTGAGGTTATGTTGACTCTATCTACTATTAAATCAGATACGACAGGACCTGATGCACTGCAACCAAAATTTATAAACCTTATTGCGCCTACAATAGTGAAAATTCTAAGGCACATCTTCAACCATTGTATCACTACATCTCAATTTCCCAATCAATGGAAACAATCATTGGTGGTTCCTATTCCAAAGAAGTCCACTGCATTTACTCCAAGTGACTTCCGTCCAATTAGCCTTCTATGCTACTTGGCTAAAGTATTTGAAAAAATAGTATACCAGCAAACCATGAACTACACAAAAAGAAACTGTTTACTGTCAACCTGGCAATCTGGGTCTCGTCGTTATCACAGCTGTGAAACCGTTATGCTGAATTTGACATCGGATATTCACATGGCCCTTGATGAAGATCGTTTGACTATTCTTGCGCTACTTGATTTTAGTAAAGCGTTCGACTCCATAGATCACTCGAAATTGCTAGCTAAATTGGGTAATAAATTCCTCTTCTCTTCACCGGCATTAACCTTCATTAAAAGCTTTATAAGTGGGCGTAGCGAATTTGTAAAAACAAATAATGTTACCTCGAGAAGTTTATCTCTCTCTTGTGGCGTACCCCAGGGATCCATACTTGGTCCCCTGCTTTTTAGTCTATATATCAATGATCTCCCAGATGTTATTGTAGATGCCTCCGTTCATCTGTACGCTGATGATGTCCAAATATACCTTAGTAGACCAATTGGCTTAGTGGAAGATTGTATAAGTCGGATAAATGAGGATCTCAAACGTGTATATGACTGGTCTGAGCAAAATAACTTAACTCTTAACCATAATAAATCGAACTGTATGGCGATCTATAGACGTGATATTGATGAGAATTCTTTACCACCGATTTATTTGAACGACAATAGACTAGTATAGGTAAATTCTGTGAAGTGTTTAGGGTTTCACCTCCACTCAAAATTTTCATGCTGTGATCATGTCACTGTTACACTAAGGAAAATATATGGATGCCTGCGGCAGCTTTGGTTGAACTCCGATGGCTTAATGCATCACATACGAGTAAAACTAGCTAAATCTCTTTTACTACCCTATTTCACATATGGCTGTACGATATTTCCAGTTCTCGATTCAGTCTGTCGTAGGAAACTCTTGGTTGCATTCAATGATGCAATCCGATTTATCTTCAAATTGCCGCGATATATTCATGTCCCTCCTTATGCAACGTCCTTGCTTGGCTGTTCGATAGAAACTTATCTAATCAATTACAGACTAAAATTCCTTCATACACTTATATACAGCGAGAAACCTTCATACCTATTTGAGAGTCAGCCAGTCATGCCAGCAGATGAACATTTCGATCCCCCGTTTTAAATCACGCTATGGGGAGCGCTCTTACTTCGTCCAGGGCATACGTTTGTGGAATCGTTTGCCAGCTAACATACAGAGAACAGGATCCAACGGAATCTTTTACAAATCAATATTGCCACTAAACTTATCCTAAACATTGGGGGCACATCTTGGATACATATTATTAAAGCTACTTTTTAATTTTTCTTTTTTTTTTAAACTGATATGCATGTTTCTTTTCTTTTCCTATTCCTCTCTCAGTTCTCTAAATGTACTCCATTTACTCATAATAAGACTAATAAAAGTAGAGTCTGTTCTTAAACATATAATTACTTGTTAGTTTAGTTTGGCTAAGCTTAGTTAGTTAAG
This sequence comes from Dioctria rufipes, assembly GCA_963924295.1. Classification (NCBI taxonomy): domain Eukaryota; kingdom Metazoa; phylum Arthropoda; class Insecta; order Diptera; family Asilidae; genus Dioctria; species Dioctria rufipes. The sequence goes on from OZ002743.1 coordinate 125,096,167, forward strand.
TTAGTTTTTAGTAAATCAATGAATTTCCCCAAATTTAATGTGGCACGATTATTTTAATAATTATGTACAATTCCAATTAACATTGTACGTTTAAGATCTTGTTATCTTTGTACTACTAAAGAAATATATTCTATTCTATTCTATTGTATTTCTTGGAAACTCGATTATCGAATCAGTCAATAGTACGGCAAAAGCTCTAATTCTCAATACAAATGAAGAGAACGCTGATCTGGGCCCTTACGAGGTAAACCCAGTATACCAGGACTTAGACGAGTTCGTGTGATTATCTCTACAGACTTTAAGAGAGATCCAATTAATGGCAGAATAAAGAAACTTGTAATGATCGCCGCCAAACAAATCCCATCTGGCATGATAATTACGGGCCCTTTTCATTATTTCCAAGGTTAAGAAGCCTTCTTGACGACTTGGCGAAAAACTGACAGTGTAGCTACCTACAGCCAAGTACAGGAAAATGTAAGATATTATTTATGATAGGGTAATTAGAAAGGATAGTTTCTCGGAATATCAGAAATATTTAACAAGGTCTAATAAATGCCGGCTCCAAGATTATTGTATATGTAGGCAGTAGCAATATTAGCATTTGTCAAGGTTAAATGATTTTGGGAATTTAAATACAGGAAAAGGGAGAGTTAGTTCGAATATTGTGTTCTTAGAGATAGGCGGTAGATCGTATTCGGGCGGGTCGTCAAGTTGGGCATGAATGTAAAAGAAATTTGTGTGTTACATTTACAAAATTCAAGTGTGGAGTTGAACTCATGTGGTGTTTATATTAAATAGTGATTCGAAATACAATTTTTAGCGTATTAATTCGGTTACTTAAAGTAGTGATCCGGAATACAATTCTGATATATTGATTTAGTGACTTAAAGTAGTGATCCCGAGTACAATTTTATCGTATTAATTCGTTGTCTTAAAGTAAGATCCGGAATACAATTTCGGTATATTGATTCAGTGACTTAAGGTGGTGATTCGGAATATAATTTTTAACGTATTAATTCGGTTATTTAAAGTAGTGATCCGGAATCCAATTTTAAATAATAATTCTGTGACATAAAGTAGTGATTCGGAGTACAATTTTATCGTATTAATTCAGTGACTGTATCAGTTAACTAAGTGTTTTAGGATTAATTACCATATATACATTATTAAGAGTATATAGTGCGTTATCAAACACAAAGTGCAAGTGTGTTTAAAGAATTGGTTTTAAAAAACAAAATGTCAGATGAAGAAAATTCTAGTGATAAGGCAGCGATCAGTGGTAATCAAAGTGAGGAGATAAGTCTCCTTAGAAAAGAAATTGAGTCACTTAGACAAGAAAATCGTGCGTTAATTAAAAGGGCGGAAAGTTCACAGGACTCTAGCGAGCAAGAGAGCTCGTCTACTGCGGGAAAAGATATTGGAGCTTGTGCTTCTACGTCCTTTAGAATGGGAATCGGTGAGCTAAAAGAGCTGATTGATGTGTTTGACCCGGCAAGCGAAATGAAATCTACTCCAGCAGAGTGGGTTAGAAGTGTTGAGGCACTTAAAGAAATATATTGTTGGGACGACAAAACAAATTTGTTCTATGCTTCACTTCGCTTACATGGAGCAGCGAAATTTTGGCATCAGAGCAGGCAGGCAGAAATAAAAACATGGAACAGGTTCAAGGTCGATTTGGTAAAAAGTTTCCCAGTGGATCAAGACGACTCAGCGATAATAATGGAAATAATGACCAGGAAGAAGAAGCGAGAAGAATGCTTTGAAGATTATTTCTATTCAGTGACAGCGCTAGCAAAAAGAATAAAGCTGCCAGAAAGAGCCACGATGGATTATTTAATTTCAGGACTTGGAGACCGGAACCTGATGAACGCCCTTACGGCTGCAAACTGTAAAACATTACAACATTTATTGATACAAATCAAACGATTTGAGATAATATATGGACAGGAACAATGACGAGAGACATTAGAAAAAAAACCAAACAAATGCATCCAGATATAATTTAAGTCAAGGATCGAAAAAGGAAGAGCGAGTACATCACTATAAACCAGGAAATTTTGAGAGAGCTAAATTTATGCACAAGGATGTCAAGCAGGGAACTAATAATTCAGCGCGAATTGGTTTCCCCGATCGATTGGGAGAAAGAAACAGAACAGCATTAGATGCAGAGAGAAGTAAGTCCACTATGCGATGCTACAGGTGCAACGGAATTGGTCATCTAGCAAGGGTATGTACAGTAGATTTTAGAAAAAAACATTGCTATATATGTAAACAGGCTGATCATTTCGCAAAAACTTGTCCAAATGTGGGTAAAATCAACGCGAGCTCAAGATTCAAAGAGGATGAGTATTATCCTATAATTTATGTAGATGGTGTCCATATGACAGCCTTTCTAGATTTAGGGAGTGACGTTACATTGATTACAGTGGAAGCAGCCGAGGAAAATTCATGGAATTGGGAGAATTCTGATACGGCACTGTGTGGGTTTGGAGGAAGCAAATGTCCAGTGTTAGGTAAAATGGAGAAAAATATTCAGATTGGTTAAGTGGAGGGAAAAATTACTCTCTTAGTTGTACCTAATGACACACAAACAGTGCCAGTGCTGGTTGGTAAAAATTTCTTAGATCGCCCAGGAGTGAAGGAAAAGTATAGGGAAATTTGAAATTCTTAAAGATAATAGCATTAATAAGGTAAACTCAGCTTCAAGTAGTGGAAATCCTCTACAAAAAAACGATATATTCAAAAATATAAACGCCTATGAACAGGAAAAAAAGTATGGCTACGATTCTAAATGTTTCTCTTGCGATACGAAAGAAATCGGCAACACCAACATAGTGGAAATGCGTATTCAACTTAAGGAAAACAAAGTTGTCAGATATCAGCCGTATAAGGTTCCATATACTCTAAGGCCAATATTAAAGAAAACTATTGATGAACTTTTGTCCTTGGGAATTATTCGCCATTCTTCATCAGAATATGCTAGCCCAGTTATTATCGTTCCAAAGAAAAATGGGGAACAAAGAATGTGTGTAGACTACCGTCGGTTGAAGGCGATGACACAAAGAGAACAGTTTCCTGTTCCGAACAGCGAGGAAACTCTTAATACCTTAGCGAATAAAACAATTTTTACATCATTGCACTTCCGAAGTGGTTATTACCAAGTACCAATCCAAGAAGATAGTTGTAGATATACTGCCTTTATAACACAGAACGGCCATTACGAGTTTACACGAGTTCCATTCGGTTTAACAAATTCTCCTGCCACGTTTATGCGGTTGATGTCGAAACTTGTAGAACCTCTAAAACCTGGTTCAGTTATTGTATACATGGACAACATACTAATTCCAACTGAAACCATCACCGAAAATATTGAGATACGTCGTCAACTACTCGTTGAAATCCGGAAAGCGAGTCTAACATTAAACCTGGAAAAATGTAAGTTTCTGCAAAGGAAATTAGAGTTTTTAGGCCATGAGATAACGGATGAAAGGATAAAGCCGGGGGCTCAGAAGACAGCAGCTGTGGAACATTTCCAACAATCTTTTTCTGGGTCTTACCGGATATTTTAGACGCATTGTGAAAGGCTTCGCAGACATCGCACGTCCACTAAACAAATTACTTAGAAAAGATGTAACCTTTGAATAGGGAAATGACGAAGAGCATGCTTTTCAAAAATTAAAATCTATATTGGTACAAAGGCCTATTCTGACATTATATGACGTCAATGCTGAACATGAGCTGCATACTGACGCAAGCAGCCATGGGTTGGCTGGAATATTGATGCAAATGGGACGTGATAAGAAATTGCATGCTGTGTCGTATTTTAGCCGAGCAACAACTGCGGCCGAGTCTAAGTACCATAGTTACGAACTAGAGGCACTGACAGTTGTGGAAAGTCTGGAGAGGTTCAAATATTACTTGTTGCAAAAGAAATTCCGGATTGTCACAGACTGCAACTTGTTACGAATGACGCCGGAGAAAAACAATCTCTTTCCAAGGATTGCACGGTGGTGGCTAAAAATTCAGGAATTTGATTTCGAGCTCACATTTCGGTCGGGAAAGCAATTAGCACACGTCGATGCACTCAGCCGTTTCCCCTACGAAAAAGGGAAGGAAGTAGCAACAGTAGCAGAAGTCTTAATCGTCAATATTGGTCAAGAAGAATGGGTGGCAGCTTTAAAAATGCAAGATCCTCGACTACAAGAAATAAGGAAGGTACTAGAAGGAGAGCTAAGCAATCACGAAGATAAGGACGGTATCAAGGGAAACTACGTTATGCAATACGGCCGACTGTATAAAAAAACCGATAAGGGGAATAAATTTGTGGTTCATGAGCAAGAAGTATTACCAATACTATTCTACACTGTGCATCTGGATCATCTTGGACCATTTCCTAAGAGTAAGAGCGGAAATCAGCACGTAATTGGATTTGTAGATGCATTCACAAAGTTTGTTGTATTCAAACCAACTCGGACGACTGCAATTGGAAGCGTACTGAAAACACTTGATGAAATTTCTCAATATTTTGGGTTACCAACACGTATAATTACAGACAGAGGAACTGCATTTTCGTCAAAGGAGTTTGAAAAATATTGCGGGGATAATGCTATTAAGCATACATTACCAGCGGTAAGAACTCCTCGTGCAAATGGCCAGATAGAACGCTACTTTCGTACGCTGGTGGCTTCTTTGTCTACCATGACCCAAGACATCGATGGAAGAGACTGGGACAAAAATCTTTGCAAGATACAAATCGCTCTCAATAGTACAAAACATACTACGACTAACAAATCACAACAGGAAATTTTAATGGGCTATACCCCAAGAAATACGATTGATAATAAACTAACGCTCATCCTCAACAACTGGACAGATGCAGATGCAGAGCTATATTCAACTGTTGACTTACAAAAGATCACAGACGAGGTAAAGAGACGGGTCGAGGAGAATAAAAAAAAGCAGGCAGGACGGCATAACCAGCAATGTACACCTCCACGACAATACAGGGAAGGAGATCTCGTGTTGTTAAAGCAGGAACAAATAGCTACTGGTCAACCCAGGAAAATTTAACCACGGTTCAGGGGGCCTTATGAAGTGAAGAGAGTTCTAGGAAATGACAGATATATTATAACAGATACCCCAGCTACGCAGATATCTCAAAAGTACTATGAGTCTGTACACTCTGCTGGAACCATTAAACCATGGTGTTCTCTGGTGGACATTTCATTTGACGAAGAAGAAGACGAAAGTAAGGAAGGAGATGAAGAATGTTACGAAAACGAACAATTAAGTTTTTTAACTAAATAAATCATTAGTACCATTAATTTTTGTGGTTGTGATTGGGATACGCACAGGTAAGGGTTTTAATCTACTTTATCTTTGTGGGCCTTGTTGGTCAGAACCTTTTACGGATACGTAAGTCTTAGTGGTTGAATGGTATTAACCCAGATCCATTGTGACGTCTACTTTATCTTTGTGGGCCTTGATGGTCGTTGTGACGTTAACTTTATCTTTGTGGGGCTTGTTGGTCAGAACATTTTACGGATATATAAGTCTTAGTGGTTGAATGGTATTAACCCAGATCCATTGTGACGTGTACTTTATTTTTGTGGGCCTTGATGGTCGTTCCGACGTCTACTTAATCTTTGTGGGTCTTGTTGGTCAGAACCTTTTACGGATATGTAAGCCTCAGTGGTTGCATAATATTACCCAGATTCATTGTGACATCAACTTGATCTTTGTGGGCCTTGATGGTCGGAACTTCACACGGTTATGTAAGTCTAAGTGGTGGGAGTTATAGTCCGCTCCGTAAACTTAAGTGGTGTGGCCAGTTATAATCAGTTGACTTGTTGCATTAAAAAAAAAAGAAAAAAAAAGAAAAAAAGGAGTTCACTGTGGTCAGTGTATTGTAGGTTGGCCGAACTGTAATGATCGCCGCCAAACAAATCCCATCTGGCATGATTATTACGGGCCCTTTTTATTATTTCCAAGGTTAAGAAGCCTTCTTGACGACTTGGCGATAAACCGACCTTGTAGCTACCTACAGCCAAGTACAGGAAAATGTAAGATATTATTTATGATAGGGTAATTAGAAAGGATAGATTCTCGGAATATCAGAAATATTTAACAAGGTCTAATAAATGCCTGCTCCAGGATTATTGTAGAGGTAGGCAGTAGCAATATTAGCATTTGTCAAGGTTAAATGATTTTGGAAATTTAAATACAGGAAAAGGGAGAGTTAGTTCGAATATTGTGCTCTTACAGATAGGCAGTAGATCGTATTCTGGCGGGTCGTCAAGTTGTGCATGCAAGTAAAAGAAATTTGTGTGTTACCTTTACAAACTACAAATCTTATCAAATTGGATCACTGCAATTCGGAGCAATCTGAGAGTATTTGCAGCATATGTAGGGAATGCAATGATCTCTTCTATCTAGAAGGGGATATTCTTTCATATAAATATGCGATTACCCACAAAATCGAGACACACCAAGATAAACCGCTCATCTATACCAAGCCTTATAGACTTTCTGATACAAGCCGAACTGAGAGAAACTGGCAGATACAAGAAATGCTTCAGTCGCACATAATCTGTCCCTCACACAGTCCTTGGAACACTCCACTTTTCCTGGTTCAAAAAAAATTAGACGACAATGGAAATAAAAAATGGCTAGTTGTGGTAGACTTTCGTCATATTAACGACATCACTATTAGCGATGCGTATCCACTGCCTGATATCACTGATATATTAGACCAGTTGAGGAAGTCGAAATATTTCACCACACTCGACTTAGCCAGTGGATTCCACCAGGTAGGAATGGACTCGAAGGACAGGGAGAAAATTGCCTTTAGCACACCCTATGCCACTACGACTAAAATCATGTGCCATTTGGTTTGAAAGGCGCCCTTGAAACCTTTCAACGAGCCATGACTAATGTTTTATCTAACCTACATGGCATATACTGGTTATACTTGGTTATAAATTTTATCCATATTAGTATAACTTTTGGTTTTCGAGATACTTTGAAATTTCTAACAAACGAGAAGTTGGCGCGGCGCCCAACAATGAACCGAACTTGTTTTACTAATGTCAAATGTTTTAGAAAATGTTTACGAATGTTGATGATAAATTGTACTTGAATAGAGAAGATATCATTTTAAAAGTCAACGAAGCAACAAAATATCCTCATCAAGGGTTATTTTCAAAATCCCTGAAACTCAAAATTTTTGGAGAAATAAAAATGATATATAAAATTTTAAATAGGAAAACAATTTTAAACTGAATTTCATATTAAAATCTTGCATACCTACAGTGTATGTATGTATTAGTTAAAAACTTAGGCCGGTAGGTACCTAATAAAAAATTTCCTATTTTCGTCCCGAATTTTGATATTTGGTGCAAAAAGTGTTAATTATCCATAGTTTAGCACCCCAGAGCCCAACCTAGTACCGACACCTTTTGTTAAATATACTCCATAAAACACATTAAGAGCCTTACCGAATCCACGTCCTCGTCTTGTTATTACAGCTAGTAACGTAACACAACAAACAACTCAGCTATTACAATAGTTAGACGAAGACGAGGTTATTCTGTGCAAATTTGTGGGCTTAGATTGATATTTGATTTTATTAAAAGCTTGTGCTGTTTTACATGATGCTTGTATACCTCCCGCCGTGCACAAATCAACTTGAAAACAATATTTTCTGTCTTTGAAATACAAAATTAGTTAGTATTATATATACAAGGTAGTCATATATTTCTTGACCATCATAAACGCAGTCAAATTCACCAAAAAAATTACAAATTTTTGTCGACATGAATTATATTGTACTTGCTACGAAAACCTATAATGCAGAGAATAAAGACTGCTTTTATTGCAGCCACAAATTATGACTTCTTTATAAATATGAGCTCATAAATTTTATTTTTAAAGAATTAAAACAGTAAAAGGTCTGCGCAATATTTATTTTTTATTTGTCTAGCATTCGCCATTTTTCCATCAACGAAGCTTACCTGCATTCGTTTTCTTAGCTTGATATTTGGCGTTTAAAGCTAGTAGGTACCTACTGTTTGTGGTTTGTAATAATTAATAAATTTAATTACATAATTATAATATTATTGTTAATGATTTAAGTTCATATAAAAAGTTGTTACAGTAATATCTAATTGGTACATATGTATATTACTATTTATATTGCAGAGAAGTATTGAAGGAAAAAATGAAAAATGAAAATAAATATGAGACAAGCTCGAGACGTAAGGACCCAAATGGCTATAATGCAAATTGCTATCCGGTTTTGGGCAAATAACAATTCAATTTTAGAAGATGACGATGAAAAAAAGTGTGAAGATTTTTGTGTAAAATGAAAGAATTACAATAATAGTTCAATTTCACCTCCAACATTGTTGCAAATAATTCAAATCTTCCCTGGAGATAAAAATCCTTGCAAAAACTTGCTTATATTGAAAATCCTTCTGCTGCCTTGTTGACTTTCTGGATGTTAAAAGACACGGTTGGAGTTGTGGAATAGAGGTGATCTTATTTCTATTTTGGCTAGTAGCTGGCTGTTCCTATACGGTGGTTTCTTAAGCCATTAACAGGATTTGAACGGAGAGGAAAAACTGCTATATTTCTTCGAGCAGCAGGCGCCATAGATGGGACATACGCAATTGTGTTATGTCCACCCATCTTCATGATGAAAATATCAATAGAACATTGCGCTATGCTATCGAACTTCAAGTATTGTGCGATCCTAATGGCAAGCTGATAAATATTTTCACAGGTTGTCCTGAATATTCACGACCAACGTGTGTTTAGAAACAACCTTTTATATTTAAACGCGGAATATTCGCCTGCTGGGTATTTAATATTAAGAGGTCACAAGACTACATTGATTCCTCTGCATACTGTTATCTCCTATAAAGGGCAAAATCTCCACAGATATAAAAAAAAATCTAAAACACACCATAGCCTAGCTATGAGTGCTGTAGTAAGTTCAATTGGAGATATAAAAAACATGTGGTGCTTTTAATTCAGGACAGACCAATTCAATTAAAAGTAGAAAAGTAGTTTGCTGTGCATTACACGATATTTGTGTAACAAATGAAGGTGTCTTAGATGAACCCTCAGTCCATTCATCAACAACAGATCATATTAAAAATGATGATAGTGCTGACCACCCTTAACTGTGCAATTTAGAGAGGAGCTGTGTGCAGTACGTTATTTTAAAAACCAGTCCATTTATTTAAAAAATGAAGGTAACAATAATAAAAATTTTTATAAAAAATGATCTTCAATAAAATATACATATATATGTATATATCAGGTAACCTCGTTTCAGTCCGAAAATATAAGTAGTTTCTTTTACAAATTTCCATAATATTAAATCTTACCTGAGTTTTCGGGGCTCGCTATGCTTAGACGGACTTCAAATTTGCCCCCCAAACCCTCTCCAGCTGCAGAAATAACAAAGTCATTTAACAGTCGCAGCATTCGATTGTTCTGCTCGAGGGAAATTTTTTTTAATTCTATATTCCGCTGACGTATTTTATATTTCCTACGACGGCCAATCGGACCAGACTATGTTGCATGTGTTTTTTAAGGGTGGTGTACTGGCAGCGGAGCGGGGCATGTTCGCTGACGAGGAAATAAATATGGGGTAGGGGGGGGGGGATTGTGTGCTGCATCCGTAGCATTTCGTCAATGGCGGCATAAACAGGCCTCGAACTGGTGGTTTCCTACTTATTTTCTATGGACACTCCATTTGGGGATCCCTCAATGTCTGCAAAATTAAATTAGTAAGGTTAGTGTTTTTTTGTGTGCCCAAGCACTCTTTAACATTCCTGTAAGTTAAAATACTTAAATTTAACAATATTAATTTTATTTTATGTCAGCTGAATAATATTTTGGTTCATTTGCCACTTTTATTTTTTATTTTTTAGTTAGAAACGCATTCTTAGATTTTCGATTATATCTACTCTTTCAGAGCAATGTTCTAAAGATTACAAATGTTACTAAGGTACAGTGATGTCAACTTAGAGATTTTATCCCTAGATATAGGGATAATTTTCGGTTCTAGGGATTTAGAGATGAAAGTTTCAAGTTTGCTCCAAGCTACAGAGAACTTCTGGAAATTGAAGAAGTACTAGCACAGAATGATAATTGTTGGAGTATACTATTAATTTTCACGTCAATGTCACATACATTTGCTTTAAATACCCACCTCCACTCTACTCTTCTGTTGTGTAATGAAAATTTCCAATTTGAAAAAATGTCATAGTTCAGAGTGTTTGTTTTCAGACATATTTTTTTTAACGGTGTTATGGAGAAAAACTCTCCATTTCTGCTGTTTCAAGTTTAGTACGAGAGCAAGATACACCACAAAAGATACGAAAAACTAGAAATGATCTTTGCGAAAAGCAAAGTTTCAAGAAAAATGGATACAGAATTCAAAAGTTTTTAACATTTTTTTGTGCTCTAACTTTTACTTTTTACAAAAATTCATTTTAAGGTTGGATTGCAAAAGCAAACAAATGATTTGGCATATTTTGGTTTGCTAGGTCATGTGTCGTTAAATTTGCGGTAAAAGAAAATTGCAGAGATATGCTGCTACTAACAAATATCAGATCTCTATTGGTATAATTCAGAATGTTAAACCAATATCGCATTATTTTTCTGGCTAGCCTAAACAGAATGTACAACTCGCTGAAGCTGAAATAAAGTTGGTTAACTTTTTTGCGTAGCATAATGTAACATATTCAATTGTTGATCATTTGTAACCCTTATTAAAGTATATATTCTCTAATTCTCGGATCGTAAAAGATATGCAGCTTGGTTGGTCAGACGGACTAAAAAAAAAATAAGTTTATTTTGCTTCAGGACATGTTCAGCTTTGACTTATAATTAAACAATATTTCTAATTGGATTTTTACTGGGAAGGTTTTCGCATTAAATTTTAATGCTCGTGTTACTGTAAAATAATTGCAACAATTATTACTTTGTGACCCTATTTTGTTTCTCCTTTTTGTCTTTAAATCACTTACAACAGAAAATATACGCTCCGATTCAACATTTGAATGATGTAAACTCAAAGTCTGGCTAAGCTCGCGAAAATTTTAAATTTGTATTTCTCCCTAAAATTCTAAATGTCCATTTTTTTTAAATTTTGCCGTTGTACTGCATCAAGCTCACAGGAGATTGTTTATTTTATCTTTGAATATGTATTCTTTGTTACTTGTAAATAATAAACCAGTAAATAAATAAATAAATAAATAAAAATAAAATAAAATAAATAAAATTTATTTATGAAAACACGAAAAAAATACTTTTTTTATTTTTATTTTAGAGTTAAGCCAATTATTTCGGGAATTATCAATATGTGCAATATTGCCTCGAATTCATCAGCCCCTAGTGTTTATGTTCTTTTACTTAAAATACAAAAATTGTCACGTATGAACCAAATCAGTATCTAGAAGACGTACTTCCATGCTGCCTGGTTATTGAATGATTTCCATTTAAAGAGGTGCCTGCAATCGTTTCGGCCTGGTTTTATTAATTTAAGCACAAGTTCTTTAGGTCCCTGATATTCACAATCATATTATAATAATTACTATAAAAGTAAAAAGCATGCGCAATACTTAAGGAGCGTTTACAATGACAGAGTATAGAGTGTAGTGAGCTTTATTCAAATTTTTTGAAATTACGTAGGTATATGAAAATAGTCTGACAGATTATCATGTGTTTGCATTTGAGAAGGCAAAGTAAATTGAAAAATATTGCAGTAAAATTATTTTTAATAAGTATACAAATAAAAATGGACGATTCGACACTTTGCGCCTAATTAAATTCGTCACTGAATCTCTTGGTGTATTATTCGTATGGTTGAGTAGGTTATAACCCTTGACTATATCTTATCATCATACCGTCGGCATATGGGATTTGTAAGGTAAAGATAATTAAAGATCCCAAATATCGTTTATTAATTTATCGGCTCGTCTTAATTTTTCCTGCAAGGCTGTTGACAAACATTTTTATTGGCTTTTAGCCGTGGTTTATACATTTTAATTTCCAATTTAACTTGTTTGACTCTTCAAACTTATTGCGGTCAGTTTCGAAATGAATGAGTGCCATCTATTTTACATTGTAAAAGGAATTCGAACATTAGAAAATTTGAATTCTAAACTGACTTTATTTTGTTAAACTTGAATAATTAAAATACTAAATACATTTTTAATTTCTTATAAAAATTGATTAGTTTTGTTTTTATCATATATAATTTATAACAAACGAACGTCGCGTTTAAAATGCATATTCGAGTGAATTCGTTTTATTCAACTACTTTTCTATCAAATTAAACGAAAAGATATTGAAATTGAAAGATTTTCCAAAAGCGCGTAAACGTCTCCGCATTTAAAAAAGGCTATCAATTTAACAATTCACTATGAAATGACAAAATAATTCGTATTGAATACTTAGACGTTCAGTATAATAGCTAAATGCATTTCGATTTACATTAACCTGTCTGTTGTTCGTTTTGAAAGCAAAATGCCTTCACTTCGATCGTCAACAAATTTAAATTTAGTATTATTTTTGAAGCTTTACTTCAGTTCGTTCACACTTCGAGTCTGGAGTCTGCCTTTCGCAAGTTAAAGGTTTTCTTTTAATTTTGGTATTTCGCCTATGTTCAGTCATTTGAATACCTTATAGCAAAATTTCAAGCAAAATTGAAATTGTGGCAGAAACAAAAGTTGGTTCAGTTGTGAGTATGTATGTGATTTTTTGAAACTAAGATATTAAATAATATTGTGTATTTCTTCTTCAAAAAATTACAGCCAGATGTTCGAACTAATGATACCGGGTGTACCTCTGCCATTAGTGGATTTAATCAATTACCATCTCCTCCTTCATCATAAACATATTTTTAGTGAAATACTTATACAGAAGTATATAATGTACATAAGTTTGATAAGTAAAGTTTTTATCATAAATAAACAAGTTTTCAATTTTTGTAAAAGTTTATAATGTTGAAGTGAACGCAAGGTTGTTTGATGTGAATATTTTTATAATCAGGATACTTGCGTTCAATACGAACGTTTGCTATTTGTTAAAGCAAACGTTAAGCGCCATTGGCGCCGTTTTAAACTCGAAATCTCTTGGTTTAAACAATGATTTCATTCAATTTGACATATTCATTTTTCTCCGTGTACCAACGTGAGATTGGGAAGTGTTCAAATCTGAGGCTACTCTGTAAAATCCACTCTGGTGGGAAGCGCGAAGAACTTATATTAGAGTGTAAGCTTGAGAAGATGACTCCACTCTACTCTGCCTTTGTTTTTTCCCGAAGTTTTCTGAAACTCTAAATCAGCTTGGGATTGGGATAACTCGAATCAACTACACACAAACTTATACTTGAAAGATCTTTAGTTCATGAAATCCGAAAAACAAGTTCATAGAAAATCTGATTTGTGCCTGATATTTAGTCTTGAATAAAATAATCCAGTTAGAATAATTGGAATGTGCAGATGTTGAACTGATAATAAAATTGCATCATGAAATTAACAAAGCCAAACCTAACCATAAGCCTTAACAAATGATTAACAAAATGATTTAGCAAGCAATGAGAAATTTTTTTTTTTGCTTCTTTACATTTGATTTGTTCAGCGTCCATCATATTTTCAAAACAAATTAAATCAATCAAAATCAAGACGACGACGGCAACCTGTTCGAATTCGTTTGCTTAGCTTGATCTCGAAAACCAGCGAATAAGCATAGCTTCGCAAGATGCTGTCTATTTAAATAAGTCAACTCAACTCTTGGCTTGGTGATCAAGCTAACCAGATGTCTCTCTTAACTGTTATACCAAGTAACAAAGTTTGGTGGCATAGACATGGATTTGGTTAGACCTTGACTAACAAGGTGAAGACGATGACTCTGATTCGGTCGGGCCTTAAGTATAGAAAATAGTACGTTGTTCCTTTAGTGAAGATACACAACTCCCCAAAGAGGAACCGACGGTAATTTACGTGCAGAAACTGCCAACAAACGAATTCCTTGGCAGTACAACAACAACAGTATAAAGGTGAAAACCCATATTAGCTGTGTTCTTTTGTTTCCGTGCAGTGCACTGCAGAACAGAGGATTTTGCGAATTGAATTGAATTGTAGGGTGCATAGAAGTAGAAAAGGTTTTGAAAGTATAGCAAAAATGATCAAATTGCCATAAAATTAAGTTGGAAAATGGGACAAAAATGTCATTTGTACTACATATTTGGACACTGCCTGAGAACGCGTCAATGTAGAGAGCAGAAATTTTGTACATAGTTTTTCATAAAAATAGTAAGTATAATTTGAAACATGGACTAAATCGGGTAACCCCTTCTTGCTGTTTCCATACAAAAATTTTTTATTATTATTTTACGTATATTGTGAAAAGGATCAGTTTTATTATTCGTGTATTAAAAAGCTCTTCAGAATATGAAATCCTATGGGATTGGGTATAATCATTTTTACTGTCCAACGAACCGTTCTAGAAATATATGCGTAAACCATTTCAACGATCAAACTTGCACTAATTGGTCACCATACGAAATTACATACGGGTATTCATCTAAGCCTAAGGTATCATAAGAATTGGTCTGAAGCCAATTCTAGCTTTCGTTTTTGTTATTTCTTAGTTTGTTGGAAAAAGTTCCTGATATTCTCAAATATCAGGTGATATCTAAGAGTTATACTAACCATCCCATACTGGGATCTATGAAACATCGAAGACAATTATTCCTTAGATAACCATGCAAACATATGGATGCTGACTATATTAATAAAAGAAATCTGAAAACTGCTGACAATTAGCCTTCCAACTCGCTGCATATACATGTAGGATGAACGAGAGCAAAATGAGTTTCCAAAGCAATACATGAAGAAAGCAATACTAGTAAAAGGCATTTTCTATAGGAATCGCTGTATCGTTGAATACTTAACTGCAGAGCAGGTATCCGAGATCGGCAAGAAATCATACCATATTGCTTTTACCTGTATGAAATCAGACAATAATTTCTTTGGAAGAACCATCAAGGATATAGTGTAATTGACTGGGAGTAAAAGATTCCATTCCAAAGACGAAAAGTAGAGTGCCGTGAAGGAAATAAAAGGTTCCCAACTTCTACAAGATGTGGACAAAGTTGGTATGACTTTAGGCAATGCTGCAGGCTCAAAGGGTTTACTCAAAATCTTAGCTTGATAGCCCTGCAAAATGATTGAAAAGATGACTACCACATGTAGCAATACTGTGGAACTGGGACCGCAAGGGAAATTGGAATGGTCCTCGATGAAAGCAGATAAGGTCTTCTGCGGTTGATGACGGCAACCAAAATTGAAAACAGGTCTTTCTCCGCTGGAATTTGGTCGAAGGAAAGACTTATTCGGCAGTATGATGTTATGGTTGTTGCGTACTGCAGGCAGCAGTATGATACCCGATGGCTAGCAGCAGCACACAATGTGGGCCACACGTCGAATGTGCTGCTGAAGAGACTCGACTAGATGTTTCAAGTCTGACTGGGACAAGTACCCGAAAAACGAGTTTGAAAAAAAGAAGAGGAAGAGTCGAGGAGATTCGAGAAACCGAGGATTCTGTTTGGCACCTCACAAGAATCCATAGTGAAGTTAATTTTAAAAGAAGTTTTTATTATTAGTAAGGAACTTCTAAGAAGGTCATCCTTTTGTTCCCAAAAAGTTTATCCCGCGAAGGGGGCATCAGATTAAGTTACGCAATTCTAGAGGAAAAAGGCTGATTCGTGGCTTGTAGATTCCTTTTAATCCTGAAAATATTGTAGCTTGGAGATTACTTTAATTATCTCAGTTGGTTGGCAAGTGAATTGCTTTTAATCCAATAGTCTAATTAATTGAGATAAATTAACCAAATAAAATCTTGAAAAAGAAAGGTTAAAATATCTGAGGAGATAAAACCGACAATGTTAAACAGGGAATTTAGTAAAATTCCGTAACATCACAACAAACGGAAATAAAACATAATAAAACGTGACAGAGGCGGCAATTATATGCGTCACTTAAGAAGGCTATCCACGTTACGGTCTATATCTGGTGGGTTCAACAAAACCGGATTTGGAGCTGATACGTCAGATGTCGATACGTGTCTTGTATGGCGAAATACATTTAGATTGATCCAAGAATTGAAGCTGTCTAACGTAACTCTACTGAAAGATGAGTCTGATGTTTCTGAGCAGTTCAACCTAGTAGAAGCAAAGTTCCTATATTGAGATTTAAAGATGCTAAGCATAGATTAGAGGTAGAATTAAATCTTAACAATTGTGTGAACATACGGATCACGCATTTACTTTATTTTTAACTAAAAAAAAACTTTTAAAATAGAATCCAGTGGCATAGTGGAACCTCTCGGAGGCGCCTCGGCGAGGGATCCTCATCAACAAAACTCAGTTAAGTTGTTGCCAAATGCTTGTTTGATTATTCATTAAAGTCTTTTCTTAACATATATATATATATATAAATAAAATATTGATTATCTTACTATTAGAAGGAATAGTGAACTCAGTCTTCCTTAAATGCTTTCTTTTCATATATATATATAAAATATTGCGTTACAGTACCATTAGAATGAGTGTAGTGGACTCAGTGGTCGTGCGTAAATTCTTTTTTGTTACTACATTGTATGTATATCTGGAATGGTACCTTATATTGATAGTAAAAAGATATCAGTTAGTCTTTTAGTTTTTCTACAGATATATATAAGATGTTGTGTTATATTGCTATAAGAGTGAATGTAGCAAAGAGGATTTAGATCTTATTGAATTCGTTAGCGACATACCTGTACATAAAATCGTACCCAACATCATTAAAATAAAGCATTTTTATAACGTGATGGCATGGTAAAGTAAGTCTCTTGCTTTCTCTGGGATAACGCATGGCGTTATATATACAGAGCTACTATTTGACGCAAACGAACCGCTGCTTTAAAGGGTTTTACACCACGTTAAGATCTTCAAAAATTTTAAATGTTTTTTCTAGTAAGTACATAAACTGTTTATACTTTTAAGAATATTTTAAGCTTTAACCATTTTAAAATTCAAATTTTTCCGAAGTTATAGGAACTCCGCAGGGAGTAGGGGAGCTGGGGGTAGTTGTAACGATTTTGGTAAATAGTTTGTTACCAAAATTACTCATTACTTTAAGATACAGATATTTTTTAGTTGATGGTGGAACTATTTAAGCTTCGTTTTTGAAGGAAAATAATTCACAATATTTCAATATTTTTCACAGCTATAATTTTTCTAAAAAGTGGCATTGTTACATGTTTGGGGCAAATTGTAACAGACATGGGGCAACTAGTAGCAAGAGATCATTAAATCGAAGTCGTAAGATAATTCAGGATTTCTTTTATTTTTTTTTATTTATTCCAGTATAAATTGTTCTGTGTTACAATTTCATTAACAACCTATAATGCCATTATAGCTAAAAAAGCTTTTCCAGTTCAGTTATAATGTTGTTATATGTAGGTTCTTTTTTAAATAAATTTATCATTTCGTATTTTTAAACTAGAATAAAAATGAACATAGTAAGTACTCATTACATTAACATTTAACAACTTACCCCGAAATTTTGTTACTACTTGCCCCATTAGATCGTTTTTGAAATTAATTAATATTTATAAAAAACGAAAATAGCTGAACGAAAATTAATAACAATATGTTGTAAATCAAAGTTTACTTTAATCTTATTTTCCATTAACTGGTCAAATTGGAGCGTACGTGTACAATCTCCTTTGATGTCCGGTGGGATACTGGGTATGTTTACTACTTACCCCTGTTACAACTAACCCCTAGCTATCATACTCTTTTCTTTCTTTTGCGTTTTTTCTCGAAACTTCGTTTTTCAAATTGGTATACAAGTGATCGCAATATTGACTCAACCGATTTTGATAAAATTTAAACCACATATTGTTTATAATATTATCTAAGATGTACCATAGATGTCACATATAAATTTTTAAAACTGAACATTTCGATAAAAATCGCAGTTTATTTTCAAACAACTGTCATTTCTACAAAAAAATTTTTGGTATTTTTCCCTACACCTTAGCTATTAAGTATACATATATCTCTATGTGAGAAAAAAGAAAAATTTTATTTTCCAGACGATGCCTGACAGAGAGGAAATAAATTACACCATCAGCAAGAATTTTTAAAATAGGGTACTACTTTATGGTTCATATCTCCACCTTTTTTTAATTCTTTTATTCGTTTTATTTTGAAATTATTCATAAAACTACTACATATGTATGTATATGCGTAAATTATTTTATATATTTAATATCTATGTAAAAAAATTTTTTTTTTTTACCATTTTTCCGAGCGCCTTAATTAGATCCTATTTTGAGAAATAAATTAAAATTTGTTCAATTAATGCAGCTTCCAGAAAGAGGCTTGGCTTGCCATGTTATTAAATATATATTGTCCTGTTCAGGGGCGCACCGAGAGGGGGGAC
Organism: Dioctria rufipes; assembly: GCA_963924295.1. Classification (NCBI taxonomy): domain Eukaryota; kingdom Metazoa; phylum Arthropoda; class Insecta; order Diptera; family Asilidae; genus Dioctria; species Dioctria rufipes. Next base: position 125,114,679 of record OZ002743.1, read on the forward strand.
GAACGGGACCAGTCCCCATCCAGAACGTCAGTTTTCTGAACATAATTTACAAATTACGTAAAAAATGTGGTCTGTATACTATTACAAAGTCCGATAAAATAAAATAAAACCTTTTAATCTACAATAGCAGTCCTTAAGTGCTCAGATGGGTGCAGGACGCGACTTTAAAGCCCTATTTTTCTGACTTGCTAGGACTTGGGACACCTATGGTTTCCCCCAAATCCTGGGTGCGTTACTGGTCCTGTTACAGCAAGTGTTCGGAATAACTTCACATTATTATTATTTTTATTTGCTTAATAATCCAGGTTTTGTCAGACCGTATTCTATCTAAAGTCTATTGTCTGTAACTTGAACGGGAGTTGAATTACTGTGGAGTAGACAAAATCATTCACCTATCTGAAATTGTCGTTATTTTCTCTCGCTTTTTTTAAGGTCGACGACAACGGAAGAGATCACTGTTATAGTAATTGTATCTTAGGATGTGAACAAGTTTTTTATTTAGCTGTCAAGAGGAATTGCAAACTCAAGGTAGCTTAACTTGCACAAAATGGTATAAAGAAAACCCAGAAAATGCACAATAACTAAAGGTTAAATAGTGGTTAATGACCTTACTTGGCTGCATTTCAGCTGGACTGGTGCGGTGCCTACTAAGCGAGTAAAATAAAGGTAAATGATTTCCTGTTGAAAATAATAACAAAGTTACTAAATTACTGTTGTTTGAATGTGTCATCCTTGCCAACTGAAGAATACTAACTATAAACTTATGCCTCCTTCCTCTACAATGCATGACAAATCGACGTCGTCAAAATGAAATTATTTGCTGAATAACGCATAAATATACGAAATATGTAAATAATAAGAGCACAATTGAGATACAATTTTCATTAATTTTCGCAAAGTCTGATTTAGCAAAATTCAACTGTTGTAATTTAATGTGTGTACTTAATCTAGAATTTAAACTAAACAAACTAAGGAAATGAAAGTTAATCAAATAAGCAAACTAAGAGTTGAAATCCTTGATAATAAACATATGATAATAGTAATAGATAAGTCAAAAGTGCAAAGATAAAGCTATAGGATGAAAAAAGAGTAATAATAAAACAATAAGCACATTGTAAACAGACATATAATTATGCACTCTTAAAGTTTTGTAAAGCTCCCAACGTGAATAAGTAGTGGTAAGCTGCCAAATTAAACAGCAGTTGACATATAGATTATAATAAATATAATAATAATAAATAAATAAGTCAAAGAAAGAATTTGGTCCCAAAGGATCCGTTAGGTGGCGCTTAAAAAGCAAAATAAGTGGGAGATGAAGATTAAAGCGCGTAAGTTATCCCAGAATCCTTGAATTCTTTTGATTTACCGAGACCACCACATAACGTACGTTTGAAAATTGCTTCACTTATAATTTTGCGTCGAAGCTTAAATGCACCCAGACTTTGCAATGGGAAATTTCATTAAAGCGATCATATTAAACGGAAATTTCACAGGGGTGAATATTTTATTGCCCCGCATTGCAACCACCAATGCACCAATTCAGTTCAAACGGTTTCAATTTCATTTGCGATTCCCATAAATAAGACGTAAGGATAAAAAATGACCATATCCGGATTGGATATATAAAATCCTTGTTTTCTCACGGAAATTTCTATGTGGCATGCTGACGTGTTGGAAAGCCATCAAACCTTTTTCTTTATGCATCTGATGGACTAACAAAAGTGCTGTTTATGATTTGGCGTTAAGATAACTACAAAATAAAGAATGTTAACATTAGTCAATATGCATTACATTATAAAGCACTTAAATAAAGACGTTTATAATATAAAATAGATGTATTTATTCTTAACATGCTTTGCATCAAATCATTATAGTGAAAGTGGAAGAATTTTGAATATTTCAAATTTCAATATTTAATTATCAAAATATTGATTTGAGATTTTCATTTACCTATAATGATTCTCTGTTTTTAATCTACAGTTTTTTGAATTTACTTAAATTAATTATTAAAAATATCTCTTTTGGTGTCTGATATTTAAGTCTAGGATTTTATTTTTAAAATAAAATATATAAAATAATAAACTAAATTGTGAACAGTGCAGTGGGATAAGTCGACTAAAATAGTTTTTTTTTTAAAGTAAGTTGTCTTTGCTAGAACAAACCAGCTACAAGACCTGATAAACGTTACGACATCATCAAAACGACATAGATTCTTGTGTGTGCTTTCCACTCTTTCATTTAAAGATTATGTTTTTAAAAATCCTTCCTTTCGTTGATTTAACGAAATGAGCACAAGCTAGCAAATCCTAATCTCTGGTTTAAACTTCGAGAACGAACCCGATATCGAACGGAAAACAGACTACCAGCATAGTAAAAGCAACATGATTTCTGACTTATCCACTCGAGATTCTCTCTCGATAGTGAATTGCTTTAGATCCTAAGACGTGTCGTGTCCCAAAAGCAATCCAATAACTAAACCAATTAAATACCATAAAACTTTTTAAAAACAACACTCGAATTTCTAACATATGTATAAATCTTTATTTCACGCAAAACTTGACCTATCTTAACAATTATAGTACTCTCCACCGAACGGAAACTTGATACTCTTCTAACTGAATACTGAACGGCACTCGCCAGACCAGTCATTGGCTTTTTATCAAAGTTTACCTAATAATAAGTTAAGAAGCTGTAGAGCAAAATGGGCAAATTTCTGGTGTTTTTTAGAATGAAACAACTAATTTCATATACTTTCGTCTTTTGCATGAATGGGGGAAAAGAACTTGTCTATGCACTACTGTAGTGCAACTGAGACAACGAGTTAAAAACAAAAATTGAGAGAACGTAGAATTACCCGAACGACAAAATCTTATTAATTCCCTCAAAATCCTTTCAACCTATTCATAATAATGTACTTCGGGCCACACTACCTCCCATTTTTAAGAAAAAGATAAATTTCGCTTTGGCCCAGATGCTGAAAGGAGATGTAAAATTCCTCTCAAATGAAATTCTCATTTTTCCCGAAAATATCAGAGAATCCAGCATGAGTTCTCCCACTTAATCTCTTCATAGCAAAACGAATGTAAACAGAAACACATGCTGTTCAAATATCATAGGATTACAGCAACAACATGTGTCCTTCTAGTCCTTTTACAACAACAACATGTGTCCTAATATTATCAATACATAAATAAAAATAAAAATATCAAGAATAATTTAATTTTCAATATATCATTTTACTCCAATAATTTGGGCAATCCCTACTTACCAGTTTACAAGAAATTATTAACTAAACTAATTTTTTTTACTTTTACATTTCACTTCACAACGATCCGACTCCACTGAATACACTGATATTATTTCTAAGTAACTATATAATAGTCACTAGCAGCTATACTTAATTCGCCTATTATATTCACAAGCAACCATGAATATAGTTGCTTACACCTATGATGTTAAATGCTTAAAGCGTGTGGACTAAATTTTTATGTGTTTTTGGATGAGTCCCAACTATATAACTTTTCACCTCTAAGTAATATTGGTGACAAATTTTAACTATAAATCCATTTTCAACACATCAAACTGTATCACAATATATGAAAGTCCCATCCAAATCCATTATTAACATATTCATACAAATTTTATTTTATTTATATTTTTCTAACATTTCTTTAAGTACGAGTATGTTATATAGAATTTTCCATTACAGAACTTCTTTTACAAAGCAAGTGTTAGTAACTATCAAATATAGTTACAATCATTTTCTCTATCTCCGTTACAAGATTACATTGCAAAAAATACCATCCATCTACTTTGTTATAGTTGTCTCAACAACATAAAACCATAAAATAGTTGCAAAAGCTAAATAATAAGATTTTTACCTACTTTATAGGAATCCATAACTATATGTAGTTGGGATAAATAAAGGATTTTCCAATAAGAGGTGTTATTTTAATTAGCCCGCTATTTCGGTAGATGTCACCTTTGGAGCTGTAATTTTTTGACATTTGACAAGTAGAAACTACCCCATTAATAAAAATGGAACGATACACGATTCAACAACGCATTGAAATTATTAAAATTCACTATAAAAATGGTGAAAATGTGGCAGAGACGGTTCGTAAAACTCGGACATTTTTGGGTCGTCGTGAAGCACCTTGTCGGACCGCAATACAAAAATTGGTAGAAAAATTCGAGCTGTCGGGACAAGTTAGTAATGTGAAGAATAAAACCCGTGCACGTCGCTCAAGAACAGCCGAGAATATTGCTGATGTAGCCAAAAGTGTTGAAGAAAACCCAGGTTTGTCCATTCCTCGTCGTTCTTTGGAATTAGGCATTCCACAAACGTCATTACACCGTATTTTGCATAAAGATTTGGGTCTTAAGGCTTATACAACGTCGAGTCTTTGCTGATTGGGTCCTTGAAATGCATGAAAATGATCCGGAATTCCATCGAAAACTCATCTTGAGTGATGAGGCCCATTTCCACCTCGATGGCTTCGTCAACAAGCAAAATTGTCGTATCCGGGGCTCGGAAAACCCAAGAGTTATTGTTGAAAAGCCTCTCTATCCTCAACGTGTGACTGTTTGGTGCGGTTTATGGTCCCGCGGGGTCATTGGACCTTACTTTTTCGAAAATGAGGCTGGAGCAACAGTTACGGTGAATGGTTTGCGCTATCGACAGATAATTAATGATTTTTTATGGCCGGAATTGAATGGTATTAATCTGGACAACGTTTACTTTCAACAAGACGGCGCTACGTGCCATACAAGAAACGAAACCATTGATCTTTTACCGTGTTATCTCTCGAAGAGGTGATCACAATTGGCCACCGAGATCTTGTGACTTAACACCTTGCGACTTCTTCCTTTGGGGCCACGTGAAAGAGAAGGTCTACGCCAACAGCCCAGCGTCGATTCAAGACCTCAAAGATGGAATTCGTGAGGCTATCGAGGACATAGGGCAGCCACTTTGGGATTTGGTTATGGAAAATTTCATGAAAAGGATATGGTCCTGTAGGCGTGGTCGTGGTGGTCATTTGGCTGATGTTATTTTCCAATTTTAACGGCATACCTTCCTCTTTATAATGAAATAAAGATCCGATCATTTATCTCAAAAAATGGCATTTTTCTTTGAATATCAAAATAACACCTCTTATTGGAAAACCCTTTATAATATAGTTACTGCACCTATGTGAATTTATACAACTTTTCTTTGAGTGCAGTATACATCGATAAAATTGAAAGAGCTCAGAATCGATTTTCACGTTTTCTACTTTTCAAAACTGATCGAGTTAATAGAAGCCTAAATTATATGGAAAGACTACAATGTTTCAATGCTTTTATTGGAAACCCGTCGGGGTTATTTTGACGAAATATTTTTATACAACGTTTGAAACAACCTAATTAATAGTCCAATAATCCTGAGTAAAATTAATTACAATTTTCCATTGTGTAACACGAAAGAAGTTTTAACTTTTATGTCTGAGTTAGGAAGGACAAATCAAAAAATGAAATCACCTATTATTAGAATCCAAAAAAAAACAAAACATAATGAGTTGGGTTATGACCATTGATCTCTTTGCAGATAGCCGCTCCTCTCTTCGACGCATAGTCTTGAACCAATTACAAAGTAATTTTAATTAGCTCTACCATTTATTTTTATTTATTTTTTGACAATATTCTGAATTACTAATTTATGACAACCTTCATTATTTTCCTCTTCAATGTATAGTATCCTTCTCCTTTTAAGTAAGTATTTTTCGTTTCCTTTATAATTTTTTTTAGTTTAATTAAATTTTTTGTATTTCTTTTTCTCTTCTAATATGTACATAAATATGTATAGTAGTTGGTAGTTTCCTTAGTTTAGCTTAGATTAAGTAGGTTAGTTTTTTATGGTCGTGTAATTGCTGTGAGTCTATATTTCACACTTAAAGTTTGGATTTAACTTTTTTATTATAATGAATTGACGGCTCTAAAATTAGTTTTGACGGTATCATCTTTATAACATTCACTTCTTCTCAAAATTGGGATTTAAGCTTTTTATTTTCAAACTTCTGTAATCGGTAGTAAGTAATTGGAAAATATTCAGAATCAGAGAAACAAAGGAATCTTGGGGGAAATTCGAAATTTTTATTTATTACTTAATTAGAGATACTTAACAGAAGCGAGGGGATGCAGGGAATGTAGTAATACCTCATGTATATTCAGCATATTGAGTTTCTATTGAGTTTTCTTCAGTTAGCAAGATTGAGACATTCCAATTACAGCACTTTACTCGTTTTATCAACTAATTGATGAAATTAATGAAATTGATGAACTAATTATTACCTTACATATCTGATTAAGGTAGAAGGAATCTGTCCGTACATTAGGCTAAACAGGGACCTTAATAATAACGGAAGTAGAATTTGCAGTGTATCTAAGACTGTAATGCGAGAATAGCTTTGTACACCATACATTTCCGGCTACCCCATATTATACAATTATACGTATTTTCCGTTCTTTAAATTTTCCTTTTTTGGGTTCTCATGTTGTTCATACTAATTACCTAAATTAAAAGCTTAAAAAATTGCTTTATGTTTAATTGTATTAGATTTCAAGGTCTACTATGTATGTAAATTTTCATGTTTCAAAATTTCTGCCAGATAATTTGGGTACATATAATGATCAGAACAGATAACCAAGGTTGCTATAGATCTTATAATTTCTCATAAATTACTAAAAATGGACAATTACACAATAAATGATTTCCTATTTTGTCTCATATTGAAATTTGTATATTTACCCCTAAAATTATGAACTTATCGCAAATCTAGCCGTTTTTAAGTATCATTAACGAACCGGATCATTACCTATCTACTTATGGCTTTGTATCTGGATTTCTGGAAACGTTTAAAACACATTGCAACAGACCAAGCTTCTGAAATGTATTTTGGCAGCAGAATGTCACGCCTCGTGTCCACATATTTACTTATTCAAATGGGTTTGGTTTTTGTATATTGTCAGGTAATTAACAACTGAAATGTAATAAGTTATTGAAACTAATTTCCTACTTAATAGAGACATTTACGTTTTATGCCTAATGATGTTAACGTTTGGAGCGACAATATTTACGTCAACTTTACATATTTCATAGATCGATCTCGATCCGGAGCAGATCTCACTTTCAACGTTCTAAAACCAATTGAGGATGTGGATATAATCCTAGAAGGCAGTGTTAAATCAAAAGAAAATCAGCGTTATGGTGTTGTAGGTCGGTCATCCTTCAGTCTATGTAATCTTTTTGCCATGCGGAAAACTAGTGGCATAGCCATGTTTATTTACTCCTACATAAGGAGTCACGGAAAAATTCCTGATGAATGTCCTATAAAAAAAGTATTATTAAATTTTAACAAATTTTGATTACTTTTTTATGATTTTTACTCCTAGGGCATTTATAAACTGCAAAAAATTTGGATACCGGAAAATCTTATTCCAGAAAATTTTCCAGAACTGTTTTTCGATATTAAGCTTGAAGCCGATATAATCGAAAATGGTGATCCCGTAAGAATTTTCAATGGTTCTGTAGATGGAGATGTATTGTATAAAGATTTACAAAAAGCAAACCAGCGCAGATTATCACCAACAATCGGCGGTTGAAAATTACTTTAGAAAGTGAATTGTGAAAAGTTGGTTTCGGTTTACATTTGAATCTATTAAGTTTAATGCCCTAAGAAATAATGTTTTGCAATCAAGCAATAAAAGTAAATTTGTTTTTATTTTATTATTTTATACATAAGAATTTTTCTTATCTTTTTACTTTATCAAAGATAAAGTGTTGCAGTTTTTCGCAAGATTGCCCTTTTTGGTTTACATCTTAGATAAAAAAAATAAAGTGCTTTCTACTTATTTTCCAGTAATTGAGTTGTTATAATGTAGGATTTTTTAGAAATTCTTGGACTAAAGCGGCGTGTGCGGGTATTTTGAAGAAATTTACGAGAGAATTGTGAGCTTTGGTACTGAATGAACTACGTTATGAAGATCGCAATAGTTTCAGCAATTTTCCCAAAATGTATTTTTTAAGTTATTGGGCACAGTAGATCCACAAATTAGAAAAAATTACTTTGATACCGTTGTATTTCCAAGTTTCTAAATAGAATTGTGTGGCTTTGTAGTTTTTTCGTGTACATATGTTGAAAATTTCAGTTTCCGGACCTACATAGGACCAAGTATGTAGGTCCGGAAACTGGAATTTTCAACCACTTTCAGAAGGCGTGGCGAAACATTAATAAAAACGGATGCCTAATTAAACAGATTTAAACAAAAAGCACTGAAGTATGTACCAACAGAAACTAAGAACTTTTCTATTTAGCTCTTTTATTTCTTGTCGAGGCAAATAGAAGTAAGAGGTTTGGAGCCATTTCAACATTAACTGTAGTTAAATGTCATAAGCTAATATACGAAAACTTTGGTTTTTTGTATGTCTGGTTTATATAATTCTGGAATGTAGCTTCACTTTTACCTGGAGCAATTTTCACGCATCTAATTTACTTTGGTGTTTTGTTTGTCTGGTTTATAAAATTCTGGGATGTAGCTTCACTTTTACCTGGAGCAATTTTCACGCATCTAATTTACACACAAATATTTTTAGGAAATATGAATATCACAAAATTTCCTTACCACTCTAATTTTATAGGGACTATAATGGGATTATTTGTTTGGTTATTTATTTTTACATTGAAAGGCTCTAAATTAAAATCTAGTCCTTAGATACTGGCTCGGCAGGTAATCTCAAGACTCAAATTTTGTGCATGGAAATTAAAAAAATCATAGTAGACATGAATAGACAGTTTTTATTTTTCATGTGGAATTTGGAATAATGTAATAATAATAATAAATTCATGTGAAGTACGCAAGAATTACATCTTATATGGTACAAAAATAAATACGGTTGACAAATTTACGAAACTACAGTTAATATTTAATAATAATAATTCATTACTAATTACTTTAATTTAAATCAATTTAATTCGTCTTGCATAAAGTAAATAAAGTTTGGGGAAAAGTATATTTCCATATGTAAAATACGGTAATAGAAGAACTTTGAGTTATTTGGAACGACGGTTAGGTGAGAATATACTAGCGAAGACCCAAAGTATACGCATTCCAGCGCATACCTTGACCATTACATCCTTACATAACATCCTTACATAACCGCAGCATTGCATTTGCTAGGCTAAGTGAACTCATGAAAGGCAGGATGGTTCCATTTATCGTTATGGGAGAGATACCCGGAGATCAAAAATATTTTGGCAAAATAGTAGACACTGAAATTTTAGCGGATTTAATATCAGGTCATGTTTATAGGACAAATGTTACAATTCATGCGCTCAACACAATCTTCTATAAGTCCGTAGGCCTGTTGCAGTATAGGTGAACGTCATCCGCATACAGTTGAAGTTCAACATCCTGCAAAACATCAGGAAGATCGTTAATGTACCGAAAAGGAGTGGTCCAAGGCAAGGACTACCCAAGAACGCCTCGTAGAGGAGGAATAGTATAAGAACTTTTATTATTGACTTTCACTCTTTGCTCGCGGTTAAACAAGAGATTTTCAATTAAAAATACTAGCAGACATTTGCTAAGAAAAGGATTATAAAAGGGCGATGCTAATTTAAAAACGACTTCAGTCTCTCAGCGTCTGGCGTCTACAGAAGGTAACATTAGGGAGCGATACAACATGAGCCACCAGCAATGCATGTTCAACAACCAAAGGGTAGATTCACCATTTTTGACCTAGTTTTTCAGTTGCTCGTTTTTGAAAATCATTTTCATTTTTTGTTCCAAGTGATGAATCACTTATAAAAGAACTTGCACACAGTATTGGGAAATTGTCGGAATATGCACAGAAATATAGAAGTATTGACACTGTTGCGATACTAGCCCCTGAACCAATAACATCAACGCTTTTTTTTGTCTTTGTGAACATACTGCATCAAAATAATATATGTACATAGGTATACAGTACGCTAAATAAAATATATTTAAAAGACTTTCAAAATAAATAACTTTCATACATAAATCTTACTAAAAAGTAAAAAAGTAATTGCCCCTTTCTCTGTGATGTACACAAGAAAAGTTTCATTGCGAAATATGAAATGCTAGAACTCAGATTAAATCTTAAAAGTTTGGGCATACATAACTATGATCACAATTGTATAACTGCAACTCATGCCCAAACTTTTAAGATTTGTTCTGAGTTCTAGCATTTCACATTTTGCAATACAACTTTCCCTGTTTTTATCACAGAGAAAGAAAAAATTATTTCTTGCTTTTTAGTCATAGATTCTATATACTCTCTCCAGTCTAGGCTCTCCACTCTCGACTGACCAGTCTCGACTGTCCACTCTCGAATCTCGACTGTCAAATCTCATCACACGAATCTCGACTCTTGAATCACGACTTAACTTAACTCTTTTTTTAAACTGTCTTCTTTTGTCTATTTTTAACTTTTTTAACATTTTTTAAATTTTTTAACTTTTTTTTTACCGTTTTATAACTTTTTTAGCTTTCTTTAACTTTTTTTTTTTAACTTATGTTTTAACTTCTTTTAACTTTTTTAGCTTTTTTTACCTCGACTCTCGAATCACGACTCACCATTCTCGATTCATCACTCTCGACTTTCGACTCATATCACACACGTCCCATATTGGACAAGCCCACGGATGGTAGTTACCACCCGCAATCCAAAACCCTCAAAACGTAAGAAAATTTTAAGTCATCGGAAAGCCGTCCATTCACTCATACTAAATCAAAAATCCCATGTAAATCCATCCGCATTTACTACGTGCTAATAAGAAAGCGAGCATTTTCGTTTTCTTTAATATTCTTTTTATTTAAAAGTCAATTAATAGCTTATGGTTTAGTTTAGTACAATATCTTTACTTTAATACTTGATACAAGATAATTACAAATTATTACGATGTGTGGACTGTATATAGATATAAAATCGCTCCAAAGGTTGGCAGTTCAAAAACCAGTGAGCCCGAATATGATGCAGGAAGTTCTTGGTGTCAATATTCAAAGATATATTGATTTCATTGTGGACCACTAGCATTGTTGTAACTTAGGAGAAATAGCATAAGAATGAATTCAATCTTAATTAAGACAGGGACTTAATACTACCCTAAAACTCTTTAGTCACGAACCGCACTCTCAGGCGCGCAGACGCATAGTTTTTTAGTTAGGGGTCTGTGATTTGATAAAAGTTATTTAAAAAACAGCAAAGCGAATCAACAAACTGAAAGTCGTTACATAATTTGTTGCGTTATTATTGTTATGTAATAACATAACATAACAGAATGAAACGGTTGAGTTTTACTCACATTTTGAGTCCTTGTAAAATGCTTATTAAAGGTTTTTATTTTTTAAATCATCGATAATCATTATCAGATGATTCATATTTTTCTCATCAAGAATAAATATCATTTGCTGATTTCTATTTTTCCAATTCAGAAATAAAAATCACATTGTGATTTTTATTTTTCGTGATCACGGATAATTCTCATGAAGTGATTTTTATTTTCCTGGTCTAAAAATTAAAATCCCCAAGCGATTTGCTTCCTTTTCAGTCGACATGTAATTCTTATTTTTCAATAACTTTTATTTACTCACTAACACCTGACTGAATAACTTTGTCCCTGTGCGCCTGAGAGAGCCGCTCGTAACAAATGTGTTTTAGAGTAGTAAACATGGATGGATTTACATGGTTTTTTGTCATGACAGAGAAACAGAGAGAGAGTGGAGAGTCGAAAGTGGAGATTGGGAGCCGAGAGTCGAGAGTGAAAGAGTGTATAGAAGTTATGACTAAAAGTAAACAAATTATTTATATTAAAAAAACTTTTAAAATAAATTGTTTTTGTAAATAAAATACACTAAAAACGAAAAAATAATTTTCATTGCAAAATAAGAAATGCTGGAACTCAGATTAAATCTTAAAAGTTTGGGCATTAGTTGCAGTTATACAATTGTGATCATGCCCAAACTTTTAAGATTTAATCTGAGTTCTAGCATTTCTTATTACGCAATGAAAATCTTCTTGAGTATATCACTGAGAAAAAAAAATATTTTTTACTTTTAGTGCATTTGATTTACAAAAGTTACTTATTTCAAAAGTTTTTTAATGTATTTAATTGAATACTTAAGTTATCAGTCAATAAAAAATAGAAGTATACGCAATAAGTAAACGCAATAATTTCAGGCTTGAAATCAAATCAAGCAATATGAATTGCCACAGGTTCGACATATTCATGAAAATAAATCTAAATATTGAAAGAAATTAGAAAAAAAATTGGAACAGACCCTAAATGTCTATAAGTTTATCACATCGGAAAAAAACGTGTACACCATTCGACAGTACTCTCAAACATGTCATATTTCAACCGTAACCTAAAATGTGCTTAAAAAAAAAAGAATTATCGAAATCCGTGAACGCGTGACGATATTATACACGAGCATAAAAAAAACATCGGTTGAAAAGTAAAGTCGCAGGAAGGAACATTTTAAGACGCTTATGTATGAATTACCCAAATAAGAAAGTAATTGACATGAATTTCGGATCGTTAGTTGTCAAAGGGCGAGTCCTCTGAGTATGCCGACGATCTAACTACATACATATGTCAATAAATTTATATGGCATGCATCAGAAACCAATCACTTATGATTACGAGTTCTCGCATTCCTCAATTCGCCGTGTTGGCTCTGTCTGTGACTTGGGTGTCAAATGTGATCAAAGATTGAATTTTATCTCCCATATTAAAATAAATGCAACTAAACTAAACTATAAATCATCACAACCATTCATTATAAAGAATAAAGTGACGAGCCCGCCCGCCCAAATATTCCCGATGCCGATGAAGTATGTATATGGCATAAAAATTTTAATTTGTAATTTAAAACTTTAAAGAAAGGAATAAATTTGTTTTATATATAATAGTTGTATAACTATAAGTTAATAGGCTCATCAAAATGGTACAACTATGTCCATATAGCGAGGTGAGTCATCAACAAACTGGCATATCTATAATATGTACTTTATAATCAATGCCTAAATTGAGTCATTCATTAACAGGTTGAGTTGGGGCACAGAAGGAAAGCCTTATTGAGTGACCAAAGAAAGATTTGCAGCGTGTAGAAAAGTTCTCCCTCGTTACCGCTCGGCCGGAGCAATTTCCTACAGTAAAGGAAAAGTGGTTACACTATTATTTTATATAGCGCCGTAAATATTTCAAGCAAAATGAAAATCACATGAGATTTTTATGTGATCAGGAGAAATAAAGATCAGGAAATGATTTTTATTCCTGATGAAAAAATTATTAGTCATCTCATAACGATTAATGATGACTTCAAAAAATAAAAACCTTACATAAGTATTTAACCACAGTCTATATAGTTTGTGATTTAACAGGGACTGAAACTCCATGAAAGTAAAGTTTAACTGTTTCGTTCCAACTTTTAAAGTAAAATTTAACTATAATTAGTTTACTATGATTTTTAAATAAATTTTATCAACTCACAAACCTCTGACTAAAAAACTTTGTGTCTGAACGTATGAGCGCCTGACAGTGTCTTTCGTGACGAAAGAGTTTTAGGGTAGTAAACGTGGATGGATTTACATGGGGGTGTTTTTTTTTATGTAAATGAGTGTATGGGGAGCTTTCCATAGGGTAACATTTTTTTTACATTTCGGTGGGTTTTGGGGTGGGGGTGGTAACTACCACTCCTTTGGTTGTCCAATTTGAGTCGAGAGTCAAGAGTGGCGAGTCGAGATTCGAGAGTTTAGTTAAAAAATGTTAAAAAATTAAAAAAGTTAAAATAAGATAAAAAAGGTAAAAAAAGTTAAGAAAGTTAAAAAAAGTCAATTAAAAGTTAAAAATGTTAAAGAAATTAAAAAAAGTTAAAACAGTAAAAAAAAAGTTAGAAAAATTAAAAAACAAGTTAAAGTTCAGTTATATCTTGATTCGAGAGGCGAGCGAGTGGAAAGAGTGTATAAAATTTATGACTAAAAAGTTGAATATAAAATATGTTTAAAAAACTTTTAAAATAAATAAATTTCGTAAATAAATTGCACTAAAAACTTTCTCAGTGATATACACAAGAAAAGTTTCGTCGTAAAATAAAAAATGCTACAACTCAGATTAAAGGTTGCACGTATGCAGTTAGACAATATTGTGATTATGTTATGGATGCCCAAACTTATGTATATAATTTAATATGAGTTGTAGCATTTTTTATTTTACAAGAAAACTGTTCTTGTGAATACCAGTGAGAAAGAAAAAAATATTTTTTTACTCTTTAGTGCAATTTATTTACGAAAGTAATTAATTTTAAAAGATTTTTCTAATAAATTTTATTGTATTATTAATCCGCTTAATAGCTACAAGTAGGTGTAGAAGAGATCTTAATTCGATAAATATTTCTGTGCGAGAATTTGAAATATAATCGTTATTTACGAACCCTGGTTTAGAGCATAGAGTGTTTTTATTAGTACCTACATCTGATTTTTTTAGCGTCATATTAATATGAAGCCCAAAATATCAAGTTTTGTCTAGATGGATATCCAGAGATTTTGCTTATGTAGACCACTCTATATTGCAATTGATAAAGTGACGGGGTCTTGGTGGTAAGAATCTAGAATTTCTTTGTCTAGTGAAGAACGTGCACTTATAGAGATACGGTGAAAGCTTTGTTAAATAGCTTTGAAGTTTGTTTGTTTGAAGTTGTGTGATATCTGGGTCAGTTCTTGAGCAATACAGTGCTGTGTCACCAGCAAATAAGCCTGAATCACAGGTAACGACTGCGGATATATCGGAAGTAAAAGTTATTTCATAAGGTTGGGCTGAGTACTGAATACAAGTAATAGAACCATTTAGGGAAAGGAAGCTATTCAAAATTTTTGTAGCATCATTTGCAAAATTCTTTTCCTTTTATGTAATATATGTACAATTTTTAGCGGGTTTTAGAATTGGAATAATTTTTGAGAGCTTTAATTTGTTGGGAAGTAGGAAGGGTTCATGGATGCATTAAATATAAAATTCATGAATACAAAGCCTTGTTTAGGAAGATTTTTTTTTTTTTTTTAATTGATTTTTTTATTGGCTTATGTTACTACAAAGATGACGCATCTTAATAGAGGAATTAATTATTATTATTCAGAAAAGTTTAACCATGAGGGAGGACTCGTACTATACTCCAGACTAGTCTTAATGCAGTTGTACCGTCTGAGTGCTTGGAGTGTCTTCTTAGTAGGAGAAAGTCTTCAGGCAGTCTGAATGCCGTTTTATCGCCTCAGCTTTGTATGAGGCTCTACAGCCGCTTTACTATAGAGTGATCAGGCTATTTGCCGCTTTATGATCTTATTAGGCAGAGCGGCTTTATCGAGAAAGTTCAGAGCACCTTAGAGCACCTTAGTGAATATCGGCCTTTTTATATAATTTGAATACATTGGTTAAAGGGAAATCATTCCATAAGCAAAAATCAATAATTTCGAAATTAATTACTGTTTTCGTGATTATTTGCTTATAGAATAACAATTTTGACGCAATTTGCTCATTTGACATAAATTATTTTTATCGCTTTTTTGATTGTTTTCTTTAACTTATTTTGTTCTATAAATTGCTGATTTAAATTGTTTTAAAAGGAATTAATAAACATCAAATAATTTTGAAATACTTAACTCAATTATAAGCCAGGGAAAATAACTGACATACTAATTCCTCCCACGCAGAATACGTATACATATAACCAACTAGCTGAAATAAAAACAAAACAAGAATTAATCAAATAAATAAACAACGAATTACTTATAGATTAAGAAACACTAACAATTTATATGAAAAACTACAATTTTTCTATAATTTCCCATGCAAAAGTAAGCATAAACACGTACATGCAAAAGCAAAGATTATAAACTACTGAAACTTTCCGCGAAAATCAACCAAAGGAAATCTAACCTGAAGACAGGTTATGAGAACACAATCATATAAAAGAAACGAATTTTCTTATAACATAAACACACACAAACACTAATTTATGCATAAAACACAATTTACACAACTTACCTGAGTCTTAGCAGCACACCTTTCCCTGAAAACACACGGAAAACTCGCAAGCGCGAAACGAAACTTGTAAATATCGCGGAACTGTCAGAATTCATGTACTGTCAACATGTGGCACATGAATTCGGGGTATTTTTTAACGAGGAATCCGATGGCGGCATTAAAAAAGTGCAAAAGTATCTTCGTTAAAAGATATTTAATAATTTTTGATCTCTCAAATAAGTAATGAGAAGAAAAGAAATAGCGAGTGAAAGCGAGATAGCTAAAATTTACATTCCACATTGGATTCTCTCAACATGGACGACAAGAATTTAATTGCGCCATGTTAGGCACAATTTGGAATTTTAATTTTTATTCGATGAAATTTAATTAACGATGGAAGTTTTTGATGGAAAAAGATAGATGTTAATATTTCTCATCGAATGAGATAAATTACACCTGATGAAAAATAATACATTCTGACAATTTTTCATTATGGTTGTGGGTTCCAAAAGATCGCGGTTCAGACTATATATAAGGCCGAGCACTTGCATGGATCTCTCTTTAAAATTTTTCGAGTTCAAGCAGTCAAGTCGAGGTATATAGTTAAAATTTTTCTTCCTGAGTTTTTTACTTTGTGGAAATCGTGCATACGGTAAGCGTAAGCTCATATGCGATTTTTTTTTATGAAGGTGAAATTCCTGCATAGATACAATTGAGTGACATTATTGTGGTCAAGTAATTTTTTTTCTTTTATTAATAAAGTGACTCAATTTTAGTTTTTATATTTAATAACATTTTTTGATAATAAGCTAAGTAAATTAAAGTGCCTTGTACAACACAAATTCAAGACAGTTATTCCTATACTTCCCAAATCGGGTTAGCTGGAAGATACCTGCGAATTATCCTTCGTTTGATTGAAGTTTGTAATTTAGATAGCATTAATATAATAAATTTGAAGAATTTTCCAAATTTACTGTAAATAAGTGCTGTGCTGTGAATTAGAGTGCTTAAGCTAACCTGCATATGAATCTTTTTATGAAATCTAAATGTTACTCTTTATGTTCATTCTGATTTTAAAATACTGCTACACCAACATAATCCACCAAAGACAATATCATCACATGTGGCTTTTGAACGGTTCTACAGCAACTATTCCGTTACGCACGCGCTGAAATTACAGTATTGTTAAAAACAAGGGATTTTACATCAGCTTTATTGTACAAGCATATGGTGTAACCCAGGCGCGTATCAGACCTGCAGCTTGAGGGGGGTCACAACTAAAATGTTCGAGGGGGGAGGAAAAAGTCGGAAGTAGTCGCTTTTAAATTTTTGTTTAGCATATTTAAGTTAAATATCACAAAACCCAACTTTCGGTTTGATTTGGAAAACCTGTCGATAATATTATCCACATCAATGTCGATCTCCGAGTGGACAGACATTAAGGACTCATATCCAGATACTGTTTCTCATGCAAAGATTGTAGAAATAGATTTAACTCAACCGATTTTGTCACGGGTGAAGTAAATGACTGAGAGTGAAGGCTTGTACCTTGATTCACATTCAGAGGAATAGGAGTGGAAGTGCATGATATGTCACTGACTATTTCTTTTGATGGGAACTTAGCTGATCTTGCTTTCTTCTGAAAAAAATTATCAATGATCTTATCAGTCTTCTGCTTTCCACTTTCGTAACTATTTCTACCTCCATCGCTAACTATAAATTAAAATTAAACGTGAAATTAAATTAAACAACCCTACTTGAATTAATACGAAAGTACAAGCAAAGCAACGGCAACTCACGCAGGCAGAGGAAAGCGAAAGGTTTTTATTTTTATAGTCTTGCCGTAATAAAAGGTAAAGAAAAATTGTAGAATCAATTTATTGTCATCAATCCAACTGATCGTTTTCAGCAACCAATAGTGTATAAAAATTCGAAAGAAAAATGGTCAAGTAAATTTCTAAGAACAAAATTTATGCTTACGAACACTCATAAATATCTTCAGCGACCAAGATCAGCCAATGCACCTGAATCAATATAACTCTTTGGAACCATTGTCCGTCACCAATAGTTCATGAAAAAAATAAAGAAAATTTTTCAGATCTTTCAAAGAAAACGGAATCTTTGTGCCCCTATCCGAAAGAGTGAACCACCAGAATCAATCCACCAATTCGTTTGGACCGTTTTCGATGAATAGTTATTCATTCAAATTCTTAAGAACAATTTTCAAGTATATTTGTAAGAAAATTTTTATGCTTCCCTACGAACGTAAATTTTGAACAACTCAGGCTTGAATCATTGTCGCTATGAAAAATCAACGGAAGAACCGTAAAACAGAATTTGTTAAGTCAAGGCTTACATTAATACAATTGCGACGGGCAACGCCAAACGACATAAAAATGCCGCTGCCAAACTTCTAAAAGCACAGCGTCTTATGCAAATGCGCAAATTATGACGGGTGACGGTCAGTAGTCGACGAAGTTGCCATCGAGATTGATCAATTTCTAATTTTACCGTCATCGCTGCAGTACTACCAACAAAATCAAATGAATGAAATTGTTGTGGCATTTATTTTTGTTATGGTTGTAAGATGTCGCGTCAATTTCAAAACTATGGATTTTGATGAAAAATTAGTTGGGGAAGTGCGAAATCATAAAATAATTTATGATATACAAAACAACCAGTATTCGCGAGTTGACAAAAATGACATGGTTTGGTTTGGATGGATATTTCGAAGTGCTTAAATACAAATAGTAAAGTTGTGATCATTTAGTTTGATTTTGATTTAGTTAATTTTTCCTTTCAACACTTTGCTCCATTACAATTGTTTCAAAATGATATAAAATATTCTCGATAAAAATCTGTTTCAAAACGCTCAAAACTAATAACAAATGAAATTTCAGTATCTTCTTCTTTCACAATAGCCGCTCAATGCCTGTCTTTGCAATTGTTCTCCCAATTTTTCGACTACCTGTGACAGCGAATATCCCGCTGCCGTCTGCCGTTGGAAAACCAAATAAACCTAGTACTAAGGGTTGAGCTTAGCACGGACTAAGGTCCGTACTAAGGTACAGATCAATTTTTTAGAAAAATTAACACTTTTTAAACTCAAAATTGTGTGCTTCTTCATATAGATTAGTAATCGGCGCAACAAAAATATAAAAGCATCTTCATAACTGGGTTGCTAAGATTTGCGTGCCATTTTCTAAACAATCAATTACTAAAATAAATATGCATTCCAAAATTACTTACTATCGTGTGATAGGTATGGTAGATGATTTCCGACACTATATAAAAACGCAAGAAAATTCTAAAAAATTTATACACGTTTAAAAGACGAAGATCTACGAGCGAATGACTATTATACCCAATCCACTATTACTACTCATAGAAGACAAACAAACCATACAAACTAAAACCTACCATACTAAAATTATCCTGTTAAAGATGGATAAAGAAGAATTTTAAGAACTTTTATTTTTAACGATTCTAAATCAAATTAATAAATACATTTATTTATTTATATATTTTATTTATTTATTAATTTGATTTAGAATCGTTAAAAATAAAAGTTCTTAAAATTCTTCTTTATCCATCATTGACTGATTCTTACAAGTGAAAGTTCGATTCCCGTCCGGGAAAAAATAAAATATGCCGTTAAACTTTAACAGCTGGCTCATTCAATTAACTACGAAGGTTAGGTGGCACTGTTGGGGGGGGGGGGGGTCATGACCCCCGTGACCCCCCCCCCCCTGTATACGCGCCTGAATTTAGCTTCCCTACATATTGTTTGTTTTATCATACATAGTCTGCACAATAAATTGTTTGGTGATCCTACAGGAGCCAAGCTACCTTGTACAAATATTTTCTGATAGTTCCATCAAGGAACGTAACAGTAATTAATTTGTATGTAATGATTTTCTGACATTCTTTTTCTCGAATTTCATAATTCATGTTGTGTGCATACCTCATATTACATTTTATGTTTTCATGTTAAATATTTGCTATGAGATACATAATATGCTTTAATACTATGCATATTACAATCGCATGAAGTTCTACTAATTTGAAGATATTCTAATCACCGAGGTGAGAAGTACCTCTGTGGTAAGTCGCTAGTTACTTTGTCACCAGAAAAGAAAACCCGTGTTAGTGGTGAGAGGTAAGATGATTCTGTCTTCATAATTTTCGTAAGTTTCCAGTAGGTTTTTCTATCTTTTTAAACAGATGCTAATTTTCTATTCCAGGAGCGATTTCGAAAAATAGCAATACTGACTGCGAATGTTAACAACAACCGTTCATAAGAATTGTTTCTTTCTACGCATGCGGTCTAAAAGACTTATATGTAGCTACATCATAAGACATTAGGCAAGTAGAAGGAGAATATTTGCAATGTAAGGAGAGGCGTGTTAAATTCTCCATATTAAAGCAGCAAAATCGATGTAGTTATCTAGATGAATGTTTCTGTATAAGATTCTTTATAGATAAACTAATGAGTTTAATCAATATTAATGTTCCCGGTCGATTTGTGCGTTAAACGTATGCATTTGATTTGGGTATATCCAGAATGATTTTGAGAAATCTCCTATGATAACAATTCACAAATTTCATAAAGAACTTTTATATAATTTTGAAATATTCTTTAAGAGTGCCTCAGCCTATAAGCGAATACTTATGAATACCATCGAGGAACCATTATTGATAAATTTTAATAAAAAATTAGAAGTTTTGATGTTTTTTCCATTTATGTTAGTAATAGCCTTTGTAGTTTTTAAAATTTTTCCGTTTTGCTTGGTTTGGATTGTAGTTTTCCTAGGATAGCTTCTTAGCCCTACATATTATTAGAACTATGTTTTGAATTGTATGAATTTAATATTAATCTTATTGAACGAGTTATATTGTTGGTGTTAGCTCTTTTTGAAGTTCTTCTCCATTTAAATAATATTTGTAGTTAAATTAATTGCAAATTTTATCTTCACGGTAATCAGTAATTGTCTGTTTTTAATCGATGATTATACCAATAAATAAATAAATAAATATATATACGAGTAAGTGGGCAGAGGATAGATTTCACAGTAAAAAATTTGTCCCTAGAGTCAATAGCAATAACTTATGCCGTCAGTTCCAGGTATGTATATTTTTATAAAATAAAGGGATTGCTCTATCTTTTTTATTTTGTACCTATAATGGAGAGACTTCCATTTCAATACTTTTTATGTACTTTTTCCCTAGAATGTAGGGAATATGGATTTTTTTTTTTAATATAGGAAATATGTCCTTAAATGTTAGGAATATAAAATATTTTATAACTACACCTTAAAACACATAAGAATTTTAGCTCATTTCTTATATACCATACTACGATGGCTATAGAAGTTAGTTCTGCGAGCGGTGAGCTCGCTTAAACAAAATAGTGAAAAAAATATATGACTTGTTTTCAAACGAAAATATATTTGTAAATGTTCCACAAAAATGTAGAATAATACCTAATTTGTTGAATGTTCTCTTCCTTACATACGAGAATGCTTTACATTTCTTTCTTAACATTTAAACTGATTTTCTCTTTCTACCATAGAAAATTGTATTTATTTTTATGAAAAAGCGTGTCTTAAATTGAGGGAATTGTCTAACTTTTTGTACAGTATGTATAACTTCTGGACTGAATATATAATAAGTTGTTAATACCTAAGTGAAGTTTTCAGGCTGTAGGATTATGAAGGAATGTGGGTAAGTGATAAAGATATGAGGGGCTTCCCCAACTGGTGAACTTCTTGCAGCCCCACTTTTGATGGCGATAGTTGAAATCACCCGCGAATATATCATTTAATTGGATTAATTTTTTTAGATCCTGTCCGTAATTTTGCTTTTTAAATTTGTCACTTCTGCCGCCGGGAAAATAGCAAACAAAACAGGGATTCATTTTGTTGTAATCAGTTAGAACATTTACACCTCAGTACTCAATTATTTTTCAGATTTTTTGTATATTTTCCCGAGTACCTTATGTTTGACTTTTCTTCTCTATATAATTTTGTAATTCTAGGTACCTACTTACTGTTTACAGATTTAGAGTTTAAAATTATAATTGTTAAAGGTTTTAAACAATTATTTAAACACCACTTTTAATGAGTTTGGTTGTAACTACCTGAGATTGATCTTCTTCTATTTCGTAGTAGATACATACTTGCGTTTTTCATTAATTCTGAGGATCAGTTTAGCTGCTGTAAAGGGGTTTTTATTTTCACCCATGTGTGGTGATGATCGTAAAAAGGAATTCCATGAAGCAATAGTATTCCGCGGTTATGATTGAAATAACTTATGATCAAGTGGTGAAAAGTTCATATCATTGGCATCTGGCACTTGATACCTCACTGAGTATTGGGTTGGCAGCGGTATACTGACAGTAACAAGGCATGACTCCTATGAACCACGGTAGACCATTTTGAGCGTCATGGCATCACACGATTGTACTTTTGTTGACTTTTATATCATTTAATTTTTTATTTTCGGATTTATATTAATTTCAGCAATTATGAACAAAATATTAGCACTTTAATGCACGGATTAAGCTTTCTGTTATTTCTTACCTGATCACTTACAAAATGTATTACTTTTCTTTATTAACTGGCAGCTGAATTACATTATTTTTTTTTTTATATAGTGTAATTTTTATTTACTATGATGTAATCTATTTTATTTTTTCTGAATTCTTCGTAGAACTTGTGATACAGTGACGTCACAGCTCAGGTGTAAACATAACTAGTAGGCATACCTTGTTACTCTATATACCGCTGTTGTGATTACTTAGCGAACAAAGCCTTTTCTTCTGGATCTTTTGGTGAGGCTTCTAAGAGCGCTAATATCAAAACATTCATAGCTCAGTGCACAGATACGAACCGTAATGCACACCTCAACTCTTTCAAGGTACCATCACTTTGTAAGTCAGCAAATCAATAGTGCTCCAGTATAGTTTCATCGCCCGGTCTTGAATTAACGCAGATTGCTACAGAGTGCCTTAGCTGGTGTACCATTGCGCTGCCTCAACAATCACAAGGTACATAGAACCTTGCTGACATCTAATATTGGTCCACGAAGGAACATTGGGCGGCATATAAAACTATTTGTCACGATAGAAACAAGTATAAAGGCACGCCAACACATAACAATCATTCTCCAAATGTTTGACAAACATATGAAAACCATTTGTCACAGTTTTGCCAACCAAACGCAAATTCCAATTTAATCCACATGAAATGGAAAACATTAAATGTTGATTATAGGTTGTACAGTACTTTCAGTCAGTTTTCAATGGCTGTAGATAGTAAGAGTTCATTTAGGATTTTTTAAATAATATAGTCTTAATCATGAAAGCAAAATGGGCTGAAATTTTGCACACGGGCTTTTTAAAAACTAAAATTAATTTAAATTTCGTTTTTCACTATATATTTGGACACTGCCTGAGAACGCGTTAACATAGAGAGCTAAGATTTTGTCCTTAAAGATTTCATAAAAATAGTAAATATAATTTCATGGTGAATGACGCTTGTATGGGTCTTACTCTCATATAGAAAACGGTATAAGTGGGGTTAATGTCCCGGTGTTTCCGCTGGCTTCAAATAAAACTCATGCCGTTTTTAATGCATATTTTATTTCTTCAAAAGTCCAATATTTTGGTCTCGGGTGTAGACCATTATCAAGGCTAAAAAAAAGGGAAAAGTCATAAATCAAAATTAATCTTGCACACGACAGAAACCAATATGACCATGTGATTTTTTACCTGAGAATTTGTTATGTCAAAAAACGGGAAAACATCAATGGATTGCTGAGAATCCTCGTCAAAACAATTAGAATATTAAAAATTCTTTAAGAGATTTGAAAACAAAGCACTATATACATATAGATAAAAACTGACTAGAAAAGTTCGAGACAAAATCAACAAAAGACAAATTCAGAAATAAAAAAGGAAACTATCACAATAAATAACAATAATCACATTAAAAGATTAAATAAATAAACAATGAGGCTAAATAAATAATTAGATAATTAGCGAAATGCAAACTTGAAACACGGAGCTTAACCGACTAAGAGACATGTCGAGAAATATGTTAAGTGTGTTCCGCTAATGGAGCCAAAATTCAGATTGCGCATGCGATAATTAAGTCTTTATGTTGTGCGTGAATGTACTGCGTATCAGCCTTAAAATTTGTTGTGTTAGGGTAAGAATCGCTCATTCCGTAAGAATTCGATGTGTCCAAACAATTAAATTATTACTAAATGATTAAAAGTACAATGTAAAAATTAAAATGGAATAAAAATGGTACTGTGAATTAATAGAAAACACAAATCTTCAATTAAATCAACTTCCTCTTGTTAATTTTTTCACTTTTACCACATTTTAAAATTTAACACAGGAAATGTCATTAGGACACTGCGAATTAGTAGAAGGCACAAATCTTCAATTAAATCAATTTCCATTTGTTAATCTTTTCACTTTTATCACTTTTTAAAATTGAAAACATTAAAAAAATATCAAGATAATAAATCTTACGGCATGTGATATATATTTAGGCTAAAAATATCAATTTTTCGTAAGTAAACCTCAGTCTCGTTTAATTTCGTAAAGTTATTATTTCTATTGTAGTTCAGATTTAAGCCAATTATTTCAAATAGTAGTGTTACCATACATAAATTGATTAACAAAGCTATGTTTTCACAATAAAAACCCACAATAAGTATTGTTCGAACCAAATCGCTTCGAATATATTTTTCTTAACAGATACCTTCTGAAAAGAAAAAACTCCTGAAATCAAAGCATGAAAATTTTTATAAAATTAAATCTAATCTAATCACTCTCATTCAAAACACAGATACATAACCAAACAAAGCCATGTATTTGTCATCTATATAACATATTGCACAAATACAATACAAAAGCTTAGCTTCATCGAGCAAATCACATTAAAATCATTATCATATGTTTTAACCGTTAGATTCATGCTAAAAACAATTCCTGAAAAGGGAACATTAAAAATACCATGCTAAAATTGAATTCTAAAAAGACAATAAATTCAATCTAATTACAATTTTCCTAAAAATAGGTAAAACATCTAACAAGAGCATGTGTTGTCATGTAGGATACAATGCATGGCACAAATATAATCAGTCAAGCCGATCAATTTGCAACTTTATCATTATCATCATTATAAGTATCATCGAACGGGAATTTCTCTTTTTACAAATATAATTTAATTTAACACAGCAGCATGTGAAGCTCTAAATTCCTTGTTGCTATGCATTTTTGTTCGTTGCTAGGCAAATTTTATCGCTAGTACCGTAAGATCACAGCTGCACTGCCAATTCTTGTAATCATGCGCCGCTGCTACTCTATCAGTGGTATCGTGTGCAAGCAAGGGCTATATAAACGACAAGCTGTCTGATCTCGATCTGTTTTTGTACTTGGCATCGCTTGGGGTAAATTGGCTGTTAGGGACTAACATTTATATCGAGTATCGACTGATATTTCACTTTTAACAACTAACAATCATTTCTGGTCTCGACGGAAATAAACGCATCTTATTTCGGGTCTCGACTGAAGATAAGATAACACTTTAAGCCGGGTCTCGACTGACTTAAAGAATATTATCTCGGGTCTCGACTAAGATAGTCTCTTACTAACATTAACACTTTATTTCTGGTCTCGACGGAAATAAAGAATTGTTTTAACCCATGGTTAGAACAAAGGGTCTTAACATTAGCTTAAAGCCAACCATCAAGCGTCAAGTTATAGACCGGTGAGTACCAGTCACTTGTAACAATATAATATTTATCATATATCTATTTTATTATATATTTACTCATATCTGTATTTACATTTTATACTCTTTTGATGCATATTTATTTAATATCATAATTTGACTTTATTCTATTAATTTTACATATATATATATATTGTCGATTTTATATTGCAATTTTTGCCAATAAATGTTTTTTCGGTGTGATACAAAAATTCTCTGACAAAAAACTTATATATTGAGTTTTATCCCAATACAACTTTTCTTAATAATCGTACATTCTAAGTGTGTGGTAATAAGTGTTTTCTAGTGTGTCTGGATCTCTGACCTAATACCTCATTACATAATCTGATCTTAATATAATTAGTGGGCAGTCTTAAAACAAAAAATAAGTGCAGTATTTATTTTAAAGTTAAAATAAAGTGAATAGTGTTGATTCGTTGTTAAGAAATAGACCACTGATCTTGATCCAAATTTACCAGTGCATTTATTTCAGTCACTTAATCAAATTTGCGTGTACGTTCTATTAACGGACAGTACAATTATTCACTTCCGTATTTCTACAATATTGTCATGTAAATTGAAATAATAATTTGTTTTAGTAGTGGCTTCAATAATCTGGCCACCCACTGTATATGTAAAAAAAATCGTTTGGTAGAATTTGATTAAAAATTAGGTTCAAGAATTTTCTGGAGGGCCGTTGAGGCCTTTTTCTCGTCATCGGAACTACGCATATGTGCAAACGTTTAAGAAAATTGGTTCAGTAGAAGTGGGTCACAAATTGATTTCAAGCTTTGACCTAGGCAGGCAAAGGCTCTGAACTAAATAAAACAATGTAAAAACACTCCAATGACTACGGAAGTATCTCCTTTTGGGACACAATAAGCTTTTCGTGCTGGAAATATTTGCAAGAACCTTTCTAGGGCAGGAATTAATGAAAGCGATTTTGTTTTGTAATGCTTAAAGATTATATGATTTTAAATTGGTTTATTTCTATAACTGATTGATTTTTTTTATAGCATATTGTGCATATTATGGATCGTCTTGGTGAGATGAGAAATTCATCCTTCCCTTAGCTAACTTTTTTAGGCTACGATTATTAAATTATCAAAGTGGTCGTTATAATAACTGAAAGTGTTCTTAACCCTAGAAATTCTATGGCCCAATAGACGGAAGATTCTTGCTACAGCCATGGGTACATTCTGGCAGAATAATTAGCGATTGCTAAACAATTACCTTGGAATTACTCTGCAGCCGTCAGTTATTTTGCTGATTAGTCCAACAGCTGGTTGCGATTTTGCTGATTAGTCCAACAGCTGGTTGCGATGAGCGATTTGTGCAACAATCGACGATTACAATGATTAACCTTGCACGGTAATGCTAACTACAGTGACTCAGGTGCTGCAACCGGTAAAACAAAGACAAGGTTTTTATAGCTTGTTTACATATCCATGAGTAAAAGCTTACTTCCGAGCATTGGAGGCATAAAAGACCAATGGCTATTCTGGCGAGTGTCGTTCATTATTCAGTTATAATAGTATCAAGCGAATGCTTGAAGTGTTGAGAACAGGTCAGTTCTCGCGTAATAAAGAATTGTATGCTTTAAAGTAACTTGAGTGTTGTTTTTATTCGAAGTAAATTTATTGTGATTAATTATTTGGTTTTCATTGTTGCATTGTTTTGGGATATGACAATCATCTTTGGAAGCGGATTGAACCGAATTATTTATTATTTGTAATATACACAATTATTTTTATTTTTTAATAATTAGGTATTTATTTATAAGTAAAACACCTATCTTCAATTTATTTTATATATTAAATATTTAGGATAGTTTTCAATCCTGCAAACTTAACAAATATCAACACATCTGAGCTCAAGCGAAGGGGGTACCGGTTGTAATAGATAACTCAACTTCTAAAATTCAAATATAAAAACCTTTATTCAATACATATGCTTAAATTCAGTTCTTAAAATGTCCTAACCTACTACAAACTAATTCAACTAACTATAATTCAATTAAATTCAAATAATTACAAAAGAAAAAAGAAACAATGCAATCCAGTGCCGCCACTGTGTGATTTTGCTCCCTTTATTTTTCATTTCTCTAGGAAAAGAAGAGAATCTACAATTAACTGCATGAAATAATTCAAAAACAGAATAAGATTTTTTTTAAGTATGCTGCTACGTATAAGTCTTGCTGCAGTGTTAAAGTATAATTAAATATCTGTAACAGAAGTAACTTCCTGCTCAGGTGTAGCATGAAAATGAAGCAGAAGTAAATGTTTGCAGCAAGAGTAAGTTCCTGCTTAAACATTGGATGGAAGTAAAGCAGAAGTAAGTTTCTGCAGTAGGAATAAATTCCTACTTAGGTGAAGGATGGAATTAAAGCAGAAGTAAATTTCTGCAGTAGGAGTAAATTCCTACTTAGCTGAAGGATGGAGTTAAAGCAGAAGTAAATCTCTGCAGTAGGAATAAATTCCTATTTAGATGGGAGCAAAAATTAGATATTTTGCAAAGGATATGAAACCGATTAAATTCTGGTGGAGGATATGTTGCGAGTAAATTCTGAAATGAGAATGGGTGATTCTGCTCGTCGCCCTTTTATAGCCGCCGTGAACCGCTACGTCTATGTTTCATGATGGGTTGCCCTGGCAACGCTCGATCTCAAAGTTGCATTCCATTGAACTCTGACTGCGGGGACACCAGCTGACGTCATATCGTGACAATGTCATTTATTGTCATTAGTAGAAAATAAATATTGGGATGTATGACGGATTTTCGGTGAGTTTGCGTATTTTTTGTATTTTTTATTGTAAGCAATGATGTTTTTATATCTTTCAGGAAATAAATGTAATTGGAAGCAATTTAGGATGGCGCTGTATCAAAAGAAGGAAGTTCTCTAGTACTCGATAAGTGGTTTTTTGTTTAAATTATTTTAAAAATCGAATTATTTGTGTTTTTTTTTTTTGTTGTTTTTTGTATCTTTTTAGGAAGCGTAAATTGGGAAATGAGAAGCATCGAGGGAAAATCAGGAAAACTTAGTTTGGCCAGAACAGCCTTCTTAAACTATGTTTAATGACATTTTGCTTTAGCATTTTTAGTTCGTTTTATTACACGTAGTTACATAGTAGTTATACAATAAAAGGCAATTACACTTACTAAAAGTTACACATAAGTGCTCCATTCCTGCTCTGATCAACTTATCCACAGTTTTCATATGGTACGGACAGTATATAGGCTCATCTAAACTAGGCCTATATAGCCACAGGACTTATCTAAATAAAACAGCCCTGGTAGAAGCTCTGTTCAATGAATTAGTTGGTACAGAAGAGCAATGCATAGTTTGTTTCTGTTTTACAAAAAGAGCAATATTTCTGCGGAGCGTACGTAGGATCGAAGTAAAATAACTTTCAACATTTGAGAATGGAAAAGCATCAGACAGCTTCAACAGAATTTGCAGCAAACGTTGTTCCGACAAAATAATAAATAAATAAAATGGATTAATAATACTTAAAAAATAAATAACTTTTGTAAATAAAATTCACTAAAAAGTAAAAATTAATATTTTTCTTTCTCAGTTAAAAGAAAAGTTTAATTGCAAAATAAGAAATGCCACAACTCAGATTAAATCTTAAAACAAAATCACAATTGTCTAACTGCAACTCATGCCCGAAACTTTTAAGATTTAATCTGAGAGTATTTCTCATTTTGCAATTACACTTTTTTTTTTTGGGCATATCACTGAGAAAGAAAAAAATATTTTTTTTTTAACTTTTTAGTGCATTTTATTTACAAAAGTTATTCATTTTAACAGTTTTTTAATATATTTTATTTTATGCTTTTTAGTCATAAATTCTATACACTCTCTAGACTCTGAAACTCTACTCCCAAATCTCGAATCTCGACTCTCGAATACCGACTCTCGAAACTCGAATTTAAAATCTCTATACTTGACTCTGGAGATCCGACTCTCGAATATCGACTCACGAATCTCGAATCTCAACCCCAAGGGAGGTAGTTACCATCCCCACCCAAAATCTCCAACACGTAAGAAAATTTATCCCCATCCGATAGCTCCCCTTTCACTTATTTTAAATCAAAAACTCCATTTCAATCCATTCACGTTTACTACCCTAACACTCTTTCGTCACGAAGGGCACTCTCAAACGGTGGTAGTTACTACCCCACCGAAACTCCCAACACGTAAATAAACTTTTACCCCATCGGAAAGCTCCCCATTCACCCATTCTAAATAAAAAAACACCTTGTAAATCCATCCATTGTCCTACTCTAAAACTATTTAGACACGAACGGCACTCTCAGACGCTCAGGCGTTCAGGGGCTTAGGCACTCAGACACAAAGTTTCTGAGTCAGGGGTCTGTAAGTTGATAGAAAGTTATTAAAAACAGGATTTCTCCGTATATTTAAAGAATTCGCAGGCGAGGTATCAAATGAAGAACTACAGAAACTTTCAAACCAAGAAAGAATCTATAAAGAACTAAACAAAAACGACAACAACCTAGGGAAATAGGTTCTCTTCTGCAAATCGCAAGGAACTCTTGTGCAGGAAGAACGCGAAGTATTTTTCTTTTATTTTATGGCAGGAGAACGAAAGTACCCAAGCACGGAAGCCTCTAGACGGTCCATTGTGCTTAAACGTAAAGTAAATAAATTATACTATAATCGAATCGTTCTAAAGTTTTTAATTAAAATTATTTACCAACTCGACAAATCCTAAGCTCTTTTTTCTGCACGGCTGCTTTTCGGGTAAGAACAAGTCTAATACGATTTTCCGTTTTCTTGAAAAATGATCTAAAGAATTCAATGCCACTAACATTACTAATCTTCTTTATTGAACCTTTATTGTTGCAAATTCGGAGTGTGCAATTTCCTTCAGTCTATTGCTTTCCATTGCTCACCATCGGTGATAACGTCCCCAGAACTCACTCTTACTCTCATGTAACCTTTCTACTTGTCTATATGCTTTCCAAACCCATGGCTTTATCCAAGTGACCCATCATGGTACTAAATACTATGTCAATTTGCCGAATTCTAATGAAGCCTGTTCGGAGAAGGTTTATATGATTTTTTCTTCGTTGTCTTCCTTAGAACAAATCTCTTATCATATTTACTTGTCCAGATAAGCCTAGCTAATCTTTAATCAAGTGAAAACAATTATTCCCAACGCAATAGGTATTATGCCATAACCTGCAGTAGATTTTGCCTTAAGTTTCTTTCTTCTTGAATATTTTAACTTGGAAAAATGAAAAAGGACTCATCATAGAAAACCTCATGTTCTTAGTGCATCGCCATGTTTAATTTTTCGTTTCAAAGTTATTCCACTGCGAATAAATCCAGTATTGAATAGAAAAAGTACCACCTGTAATTTTTATAAGTGTCACACACTGCTTTATTTAACTACTCAAGTAAACCCTCCTCTAAATCACTTTATCCTTTAATAATGGACCTTCTAATATCGAATTACTCCAGCTTGAATATTTATCTCTAGATGCCAAAATTCTTATTTACTGCAATCGGTTTAATCTCGTTCAATCTTTTTTTCGCAATAAAAGGAACAATACGTCTTCCCTGATCCCATTCAGAAGGAAGGAACTACTTTCGATTAAATGCGACAGATGAATCCAAAATACAGGAGACACTGCCGGACGGGATTTCCATTTAAAAAAAAAAAAGTTTTTTACACAAAAATGAACAGCAACAAGAATCCCAAAAGTTTCCCAAGTCCTTCGATATTGAGTGCAGATTTTCGCCAACGATAAGAGGAAAACGTTCAGACATCAGGAAGGGCATATCGCAATATAAGAAAGGATCCGCCATAACCGTACAGCGAGAAATAAATCCTCTGAAAGTATGGTCCATGCATTCCTTATTTATCCACAAAATTCCTTGTTCCAATCGACTGGACATGGTTTCAATGGGCCTCTGTCGACTGGTAGAACAAGTCAATAAGGGTTCAGTAGGACAGCGTTATCTCCACGAACAATCCGCACGCAACGTCTTTGGATTACCCTCCATAAGGGTCCAGTCTGCAGCTTAAGTTCTTCAAGATTCATCAAACGTTTACAAGTCCTGATTATGGTGCTTTTGTTATTACGGTTAAGTATCCCTTCTCTATGCGACATATTTTTCTTACCCTTCTCACACTTATTATTGCGGAAAACGGAGCCCAACTATTTGGCAAACAAGCCATTTCTAAGCAAGCAAAAATAGCCTTCGCAGTATGGTAGAAATTTTCTTAACCCTCGGCTTATTTACGATATTACTTTATGGGATTCGGAAATTGTGCGTTATCCCTCTATTCCCATTGCGTCTAGTATTTTCTGCACCTTTTCACTACTTGGTAGACATTAAGGAATTAAAATGGAAGTAAAGTTTACTTTATTTTCTGTTATAAATGTCGCGGGAATTCATGAAAAAATTTAATTTTAAAATTTTCCCATAATGAAATTTACAATTTCAATCCCAATTCTCCCACCAGAATTCGAAATTTTCATAAATTCCATGTAAATTCACCGCAACATTTCGAACGGGTTTAATAATAAATTGGATAAAACCTGTACCTATTTAGTGGTTGCGGATTAATTTTTGTCTCGACATTTTTTTCTGCTGTGACACTTTTCATGTGAAAGAGTCAATAGATGGATCGGATACACGGTTATGTAGCGAGATAACCGCAAAAACCAGCTATGGTTTCTACAGAGCTTTTCATATATAACTAGAAGATTGGATATGCTTTTACGGATTTTGTGGTCGTATTTTGACATCGTAGATATTCATTATCGCTAGTGATTGGTTAATTCGGTCCTGTGTTGAATATAGCCCGCGACTGATTAAAAATTGTACATGGAATTATGGTTTTCTGAGTCATCAGAGACAAATTCTATAAATGTGAAAATCCAGTACCGTGCGGATAAAGCACCAAACTGAAATATTTTGATATTATCTCAAAATAAATCATTTAAAAAAGTGCAAAATTAATCAAAGATTAAGCCTTCAGTAATACTGTTTGTGCAAAAAGACCGTCAGTTTTATATGTAGTCGGTCTCCCAGTTCGATTAAATTAATTTAGATATGTATATGCAAAATTTTACGTATACAAACAATGCATGAAACTTTCTAACCTTCCATTATCTTTTAGATATCTTTTAAATACCGGTGTGTTAAGGAGGTACAGTTTCTGTCATTGTATAAAGGTAGGGCAAGAACTTCTCCTAAAATCCTGAGAAAGAAAAATATTTGGTCCATCCAAATGCTGGTAAAAATTAAATACATAGAACCTAGTCCGAGTCGTAAGTAACTTCTAACCAGCATATTAGTAAGTATTGGAAAATGAGAAGCCTTGAATTTGAAATAATTATGGATGGCAGAATTATAGCAACAATTATGAATGATAATGTTTGGAATTAGAGCGGTTATTTTGAAATTTAGGCAGTAACGATTAAGTGCATATGTGTGATAAGCTGCACTAAAATGTGATGTAGGTAATGTGGCTGCAAGATTGCGTATAGGAATGGTGTGTTATAATTTAATTACGCTGTATATTTATTGAGAAATCTTTGAAACCTTTACAAAGTCGGCTCAATGCCGATGTCTTGATTCGAAGGTTTAAATTTTTAATGTTTATGGTATATTCCCCAACAAACATTTTAAAACTTGTCTGATCTATAGAACGTAAATTTTTAACCGAAAATAGATTATGAATTCCTTGCTCATTTCAACGTCATTTAGGCGTAAGTTTTTTACGAAACTAGGACATGCTGGTCAAATTTTCGTTTATTATTGACCCCTTTCCAACGACGTCCTTTTTACGTTAATATTTGAAATTTTAAGACAATCGAGTTTGCTTTCCGTCAAATATAGACTTCGTTTTGACTGGGACTTTTTTAAGTCGATGACGTCTGTCAGGAGTACAAGTTGGTATAAGTTTAAATAATGTAATTGGAATTTGATCACAAAATGACCAACCATGCATGTATTATACAGACATATATGAAAGAAAGTCATTTAATGACTCAAAATAGACTCTAGATTTAACAGCGTTTTGCCGTCTTTCAGACGTAATCCTAGTTAACCCTCTGGAGAGCCTGATAATAGAAATTGTTCTATTGTTCTTAAATTCTTTTTGATATCTTACTTTTGCCGTCTTTTTGTCGTCATTTTTGCTATTGCATAGGCACGCGTTGTTTATTTCTGTTCAGTTTTTGACTCCATTTGAAAGTGGCGCTGCTTGTCGTCATTGTCACGCCATTTCTCGATTTTTAGTAGCTTCGTGGAAGGACGGGCATTCAAGACTTGCATTAGTCTTGTTCAAGCAGCCGTACAGGCAACAATTCTATGGTATTTAGTCAAAAGTACATATCTCCAAAAATGCACTATGAGCTACTTACGAAGTTGTGCGCTTTTAATCGAAATAACATTCAGTTTCTCTGAAGTTATGCATTTTGGATACATCGTTTTATTTCAATGTTTGTGTGAACGAAAATTCAACGAAAACATTGAAAAATTGTTTTCTCGATAGACAACGTAAAAAATGAATAACTTGTTCCGAATAATAAAAACATAAGAATTTCCCTACCTTTTAGTTTAAGTTCTATTGGAAATATTCGTCGTTCCAGGCTGGGAAAGTGAGTTTTGTCATTAACCGTTTTTGTCTTTCGATGTGCTAACTAGAGGTCATTTTGTATTAATAATTGGTGGATAATATGACGACCATATTTCCGTCTGAAGAAGTATTTCAGGTGTTATAATGACGTCTTCTGGGCAACCAAAATGTACTCATTCAGTTTAATTTTCGAGGTTTTTTGGTGGCTAAAATGACGACCTTATTTCCGTCTGAGGACGTGTTTTAGGTGGTACATTGTCGACAGGTCGACGTCAAAAATATGTTCGATTTAACCAAATTTTGAATTTGACCACTTTTCAATTTCAGTACAAACGACGGTCTATTGTATGTACTCTTGACCAAACAATGTTTGTTGGGTTCTATAGCATTTGTATATGAGCTTTTTATTTTGAAATTGGCATAAATCACTTTGTTTTAAGCCGATATACATATTTAAGAGTTTGTGTTCTGACGTGTTTAAAAATATTGCCTTCACAGCCCAATCATCATGAGCGCACTGATAATTCAATAATTGCTCAAAACCGTTTATCTCTCTTTCACTCGTGCATTAGATACACTAGACTTACAGATTAGTATTCATATCAGTTTATTAATGAGCTAGGGATAGATAGATAGTTGGCGAAGGAACTCATCAAGGAGATCAGTCAATAAGTTGCTTGTTGTACAACCACATTATGTATACTCACATTGTCGTACATGACTTAAAAGTTGTGTTAGTTAACATAAGAGCTCTGTTCTCACAGGTGCTAAAATTCTGAAAAATGATGAGCGTTGACTACCGGGGTGAAGCCAACTTTTGGATTTACTTGTACAGATTAGTTTTCTCACATACTCATATTTTTTTAGCATAAATAATTTCGTATAGTCGGTGAAAAATGACAATTTTTCAATATGGTAAAGTGACTTATGCCACTTTCAAAATATTGTAGTAAATTTCTCTAGAATTCAACTTGACAATCTGTCATGTAATCAGTTTCAAGCTAAAGAGGAAATCAAAATCAGCAATAACAACAATAATATTAAATTTGTCATTCAGTTTGTAATGCACAGGAATAATTCTGGTAGAGCAAAATGCGTTGGACACCCACGCATAATTTTTGCGTGCCCATTTATCCGTCTGTCCTTCTTTTAGCCTATCTGTCCGTCAGTCCTTACGATCTCGAGAAGACATTTATTTAGATTGTTGAAATTTTACACACGGGATTTAAAAAAAAAAACGCATTCGTAGGGTTGCCATACAAAAAAATTTACAGGGTGTTGCAAAATTATAGTTACATACGTTAGAGTATCTGGAACTGAGTTAAAAAAAAAAAAAATTATTATAGGTTTTGGTCCCACATTGCGTTGTTTCGGAATTATGCTGACAGGTCTATTTTGTGTACCGAAATGTGTAAACTTTTGAATTTGAATGTATAACTCAAAAAGTAAATAGCCTAGAAAGTATATTTAACTTAACTGCCAATATCTTGCGCTTTACGAAAGCATATTGCCTATTCATACAGAATCGATACTTTCGAAATAGCAAAATGTTAATTGGAATTTGTGACTTTTATTTTACAAATTTCTTACTTTGGGAGCGATTTATTCAAAATTTTTAACACATTTTGTTTTTTTTGTTTTGTTTTTTGTTTTTTTTTTTTTAAATATTTGGTAGCTAATACGATTAGTTTTCCAACGATATATAACTCAATGGTGTACTTAGAAGGTATCATAAATTGATATCCAAAAATCTTTCAAGCAAGATTGCAAGATGCTTTTAGGAATAAAGCCATGAATTTTGGGGATAGAGTTTTCATAAACTCGGCCTTGACACTAGCACATTAAAAGGTATTAGCGGCCCGGCTACAGTCATGCAGTAAGAGCTCACTCTCACTGTTTTTGTACACTCATCATGGAGAAAAAACTAATATTTCATCTTAAACAGGTCCCAAAGTCTATAACTATCCAAAAATGTTTTCTTTCTAATAAACAATTAAAAAAATGAGAAATAATTAGAAAAAAAAATAGCATGGAGAACAAATATGAAAGTTATAGCATTTGAATCAAATGCAAGCTACTTTTATATGAAAAACTCCATCAGTAAGACAAGGCAAGAAGACTGTGGATGTTGACCGCGAACCGGCCCGCTACCGCAGTATATTCATTTAGTCGAACAGCTCTGTCAAAACTGTCAGTTGAGTAGAATGCTTTTATAATGTGACTATATTTTCTCTTTCAACATTTTTGATTAACACACACAAACTTGTACTAGAGGAAAAAAGGCAAAATGACGAGCAAAACTATTACTGCAAAAAAATAAAAGCTAATAACAATTTGTTCCACTTGCCATGATATCGGCTTGGTAGAGCTGTCAAACTGTCACAAATATTATTACAACCATTTTGCCTGTTACACTGTCCATGGAACGAACACCAGTTTACAATCAAAGAGCTGCTCAGTAATGGAACAATACACTTGCAGTACTTTTTCCGAGATGTGTACTTACATAAAACTAATCCTTTTCCCAACCATTGTGCAACTAGCTACTGTTCGCCTATTACTTCCGTATCATACTTAATAGTTCTCTCTATGAGAGAAATTTTGTAGTTTTTGTTTTGTTTTTCTAATTAAAATTCTAAAATTCACTTTTTAGTAGCTTGTTCTAAGCTGGTCTACTGTATATATACTGTGCCTGTTGAAACCAACATTAAATAGCCACCTGAAAGTAAGATCGTTTAAAAGATTCTAATTCCAAGTATTTTTAATTATTGAAAATAAGTTGGGAACGAAACTATGTATACCTACCTACAAGCACGTCGATAAGGCAGTTTTTAGTGGAGTTAACTATCGACACATTATGGCTACATTCCACATAAACAAATCCGGGACACAATCCAATGAGAGGGAAGTAACTTGTCTTCAATAACATTACGCAAATAAAATGGAATTAGATTAAGTCACCTGTACAGTTAAATAGGTATATAACCAAGTAGCAAATTAGCAATATTGCAATAGGTATCTACTACTAACTTTAGCTTGGTAAAATCAGGAACGGCAACAAAAATACTCAAAATTCCAGTTGCTTTGCACAGCTGCTAGGTTCAATGTACTTTCCTGACCTATGCAGAAATGCTAAGGTCAACGGATTTTTC
Organism: Dioctria rufipes; assembly: GCA_963924295.1. Lineage (NCBI taxonomy): Eukaryota > Metazoa > Arthropoda > Insecta > Diptera > Asilidae > Dioctria > Dioctria rufipes. The sequence goes on from OZ002743.1 coordinate 125,152,322, forward strand.
TGTTGCTACTTACGCACAGCTGTTATGCGCAATGAAAATAATTTATTGGTGCCGTGCGCAATTCAGATGCAATATAACTCTCAGGGCAACTTGAATATCTCTTTTTTCGCATCCAGCTCTCATAGATTGCGTATCATTTGGCTAGTGGTAACAACACAGAATTAGTAATAAATTTACTTTATCTTGGGTAACGACTGAGATAAAGATATTTATTCTGGGTAGCGACTAGAATAGCACTTACTAATCCCAAACCTTTATCTTGGGTCTCCCCTGAGATAAAGATATTTATTCTGGGTCTCGACTGGAATAAATTTTACTGACATAATAACTTTATCTTAAGTAACGACTGAGCTGAAGATCTTTATTCTGGGTAGCGACTAGAATAAATACTACTAATAAACTTTGTTTTGGGTCTCGACTCAAACAAACTATCTTGTTCCGGGGAACGACTAGAACAAGATCAGTACTATCCAATAAACGTTGTTTTGGGTCTCGACTGAATCAAAGTATCTGGTCCCGGGGTATGACTAGAACAATATAACCACTAACTATCTATTTACCAACGCCATAACGTCGATTCCACATTTTAAATTGGTGAGTACATTTTTCAATTGATCATCTATTATGTTTCATATCACATATCCCATTTCTTATTATATTTATATATATATACATTTGATGTCATTCTTCAAAAGTTATCACAATTTGTGACAGTGTCGTGAGACATAAGTGAAATCTAGTTAGTAAGCGACTTTATTGAACTAATTTACATAATTGAAGAAGTTTAGTTGTTAAGTGACATTATCTAAATACACATTTTATGTAATATAATTTTAATTAAGATATATTAAATTTAGTTGGAGTTTTGTAATTAACCGTGACGTGTGTGTGTAATAAACCACTAACTTAAAATCTTCACCGGCATTCTTAATTATAGTCCCCATCCTTATACATATTTTTTTTTAGTGCTCCCATTGGGCAGAGCAGTGCCGCTACTTTCTTTTTAAGACTTACTTCATGATTTGTATATATTCCGGGGGTTACGGTTATGGCAATAGACCTATTCAGACCATATACGAAGTTTCTCATTTACTTTTCAGAAATATCGTGTTTGTGCTCCAGTAATAAAGTAATAGAAAACGTCAGCATTGGAGTGTATTGAAGAATGTTAAGTTTAAGAAATTAACAAAAGGTTATATTCGAGGACTTAGACATTCAATTCATTATCAGCATATGTATGAGAGCAATCCGTTAAAGTAGGTTTTTTGAGAAGTTAATCTTACCTGAAAATTTAACATAAAATGAAATTTCTCTAGTTGCAACGTCTGTTTGATAGATTGTGTTATCAATTATAGCCGAGAAATTACATTAAAAGCAAATATTATGTCAGTTCTAGTAGAAGGTCCACATGAATTACGCGACTTACGCATGCGCTCTATTTTTACGGGTATTGTTGTGGAAATGTGCAGCAAGGATGGAATATGATCAGAGGATTCCTTGGGAGACCTCGTCCTTCTTTAAGGCGTTTTTCTATTCTTTTTAATTGTTTAATGACGGAAGGATTACTTGTTACTCGACGAAAGGTAGGCCCAGACGTGTAAGTAAATTTGTTATCTTTAAACTAAAATTTCTTATAAATAGCGTTTTACTTTAAGAGAATGAAAGACATGGAAAACATTATGAACCAGATTCGGCAAGATAACTTCTTAAGTACAAGGGCTCTTGTAATGGAACTTAATTTAGATCATACCTTTGTGTGATGGGCTTTGAGAAATGAACGTCTTCATCCTTACAATTTGACGCCCGTACAGGAACTTCTGTCAAGGGATCTTTCCCCTAATTAATTTTATGAATCATTATTTCAATGCGTTACGAAATTCAAGGTAAAGTTAGTATATCCTAATCGATATTGATTTCAACTAGGGTATACAAATTAAAGAAGTAAATTAATATTTTCTTGAATCAAATTTGTGTGGTACAAATCCCTTTCAATGTATTGTGTCTCAGTAGGCTACCGAATATAATTTTTTATAAGTTGCAAGAAATGCTCAAAATTGTACACAGAAAAATTGTAAAATATGTGTAACATAGATCATCAATAACACATTTCCTGTGTAATTTCGGCTACGCTTCTTCGATTTTGAATGTGACTTTGGAATGAAAGGAGTTTACAAATTAAATTATGTTTATCATCACTTGTACAGTTTTCTTCTCAAATGAGTACTTTTCCAAAGATAAGTTACAATTTTTTGGTCACACCGAAATCTATTAGGTACAAAATATCTAAGGGAAATTGGGAGATCATCCGATTATCAATTTCTTTTACAACATGGTGAACATGTTTCAATTTTTCTATCTTCTTTTGGTAATCATTGTCCGTTCTTAACGAAGCGAAAGATGTACTGTAAGTTAACATTATATTTATTCTTCTCCCTATTTGACTGCAACTTGAACACCCACTGCCTGTCCACTATGTCCTACTGTGCCAGCTATAATACCCTAATTTTCACGTAAATAACTTTTCCGTCTACAAATGCAGATACAAATACAGATTTATTTGGATAATTTCACTCACGAATTGTGTCAGATATTCATTTACTTTGTCTGGTTTCCAAACACCAACGTAGGCACCAATTAGAAAGGGATTCATGTCAGTTCAGTTTGATAAAGCCCCTAATATTTGTCACAATGTTGGGCCCGGAATTTTTGAAAAGAGGCAAGTGCTTCGTTGAAGGCAGTAATTTTAAATTAAATATTTGTAAACACTTTCCAAGAGCAAAATGAAAATACTGTTCCAGGTAAACTGGCGCTATTTCCACTGTTTGATTCTTTACCTGCATTACTTTTCTCTGAGATTGGCACATATAATCCATTATTTTACCCTAAAGGAAATCATAGGATATTAAAAGTTATTTTGATCATGCATGTCCGTCTTTTTATAAAGAAAGTAAATTTAAATTCGAAAATGGAACAAGTTCGAGTTACCCGAGTAACCTAGTTCGCAGGGTTGCCATACAAAAATTTCGGTTTTCACTATATATTTGGACACTGCCTGAGAACGCGTCGATGTACATAGGCTTATGTCAGAAAATGGGATAAATAGAGTAGCTTCTTTGTAGGGTTGCGATATAAAAATTTTTTTTTTCAATTTATTAGTACGTATCGATTTAGAGAGCTGAAATTTTGTACAGGATGTTTTCATAATAAATAGTAAATACGGTTTCAAAAATGGACTGAATCGGGCAACGCGTTTTTGTTGTGGCCTTAGAAAAATTTAGGCTTTTTACGTATACTGTGAAAACGATCAGCCCTACAAATTTTTATTGTACTAAAAAGTTCTTTAGAGTGTAAAGTTCTATGAAATTGGTTATAATAATTTTTATTTTCAGATGATCCGTTCTAGAATAAATCCGAAAAACCAATTTAGGAACAAAAATTGCTCAGGGAGGTGATCGTGCAAAGTTATGTACATGCGGCTATTCATTTGAGGTATTGTAAGAATTCATTTTAGATCAATTGTAGCTTTTTTCCATGTTTTAAATAATGTTGTAAAGATTAGAAAGCAAGCTTAAGATAATCAGAATAGCTTTTGTCAGTTTTACATAAGAACACTGCAAATATTTTATAATGTTAAGACTAATTGTAAGTTAGCGCTGTAATAGATTAGTGAGAGAGAAACTGTGTCACAGCTTGGGAGCTAGGAAGTATTTCTCTTGGTTTGCACTATTTGTTAAAGAGTTTTAGTCATTTCTTCATTTATTTTCCAATTACCTATGTATACTTATATTAATTAATAAGATTCTCTGTTCATTAGGAGCTGCACTCTACTTATTTATTTTCGTACATTTCTTGAATACATTTAAGTTTTAATTAATAACTACGATTGAATCTATTTAGAGGAAAAAAAAATGGTGATGTGTACTATAAAGTCGCACAAAGGATGTATCATGAACAAATATGAAAAAAAATTTAAGTATATATATAAAATTAGAAAAAATTATGAGTATTGTCAACAAGAAACTTGGCACAAATGTTGAATCATAGAAAGATAGCTTAGAGGCACTTTTAACTATTGTGTCTTGAAATGGAAATGATTTATGATGTTCACATAAGTGTTCTCTTTATTTTCAGCTCTTTTTCTTTTTTTTTTAATTTTTGAAGGAATGTTATGCATTGTCAAAACAAGATGAGTAAATTCAATAATGCCATTTTCGAGCTTCAATTGTTTTTGTTTAAGAAATCGATCAAAATGCATTTTATACAATAAACAAATATCTTTAAATTTACTTCATTAATTATCACTAATAAATTGTAACTCGTCATTTGCGTACTAGAAAGCTCTAATTGATGGACTACAATAAAGTTATAATGTATTAGAGGGGATGCTTGTTAGTGCACAGGGACCCTAATGCACGGGAGAAAAGAGCTGAAAAATTAAATTCTTAGAATATGTTATATTATATTCCTCCTTATAAATATGCATAAAATGTTTAGAGGATAATATTTCACAGCCGTGTTCATTTTCACACATAAAATAGCCAAAAGGCTGTGAAAATGACATTCGAAGTTAATATTCGAAAATACTCACTTCAATTTTTTAAAGGAATCATTTTATTTTCAAAAGTGAGTGAATGAAGTGAGTGAAAGAAGTGACTGAAGTGAATCACTCGCAAATTAGCTGAATCTCGGTACTGGTTTAAGTGAACTCTGTGCGTTTTGATCCTTTTTTAGCTCTTTAGAACAACGCCTACTTGTAGGGCAGTAGAAGTGCGCCTAGAATTACAAACAAGAATTGCAGGTACTGCGTTGGACTTACGAGGAAAAACTTTTTAAAAACTTATTTGTGTCTAGAACTCATATTCAAGTGATGGATATTATAAAGCTTGGATATCATAAAACAATGGTCCTTCGAGCCGGATCCTTTGTTAGGAAAGAATAAATGTTCAATTATAACATTAACTACACGAAGATAAAGTAATCTGTGGTGAAAACGAACAATATATACATTGAAATTACAAATGAGTTCGGTAACGGTATCATGATATGTTTTATTCCATATCAGAAATTAAAGGATAAATCTAGAACTATAAAAGAAAATAACTGGTAAGTCAGTTCAATTTGAGCATTTATTTAAGAAAAATATACAGGGTGATTCAGATCAAGATACCTTCCGGTATACCACGCGATTCCTTGAGGTACCACGCGATTCCTTGAGGTAAGCTGATCAAAAAATTGTTTCACATACCCCCCCCCCCCCCCTCTAGAAATCTTCCTTTAGGAGTTGTGGCCCGTTGAAGATATTCGTGAACCCTGATGGGAATAAATGAGTATAACTTTTGAATCACACTATTGATTTTGGTTATTGTTGGCTTATTAAATAGCCAAGAATAGTAGCTGTCGATAAGTGTATTACTATGTATTTTTTAATTAAGCACCTTTAAATTATTCTCAAATATTTCCAAAACATTAATTTTTTTTACACACAAATTTCATAAATACCCTTATTTATTTCAAAAACTTTTGTGTGTAAAAAAATCAAAATTTTGGAAATATTTGAAAATAATTTCAAGATGGTTTATTAAAAAATACATAGTAATACACTTTTCGACAGCTACTATTCTTGGAACAATTTTTTGATCAGCTTGCCTCAAGGAATCGTGTGGTATACCGGAAGGTATCTTGAAATTAATAAAATTGAGAATTTAAGGGCCATCCAAATAGTTAGGAGTGAATAAAGTGCTAAACACGATTATCTTGAATTACAAGAAAGACGGCATAGACAGGCGCACAGTACCATATTATAAAAAACGGATATAAGATTTTCAACTATATTCGATTTGAGTGTATTGACCGTTTTTCATTTAAATTTCGTGAGTTTGAATATTTTTGGGCTAGGCGGTCAGGAGGAAAACACCTCTTTTATTTTACGAGAATTTTATTATTTCTCCGCGGTTTCGGCCGATGTCTCAAACCGTTCTCAAGGAAGCAGTCTATTACAAACACTAGTGTGTTATTTGAAATAAAAATAAAAATTAAAGAACCAAAATCTACTATGTTGGAACAACAGGGCAATTCCTAAAGAATAGGATTTCGAATCATAAATCCGACTTAAAAGGCGGAAACCATAATAACATCGCTCTAACAACCCACTATGGTTTCATATAGATTTTATTTATTAATTATCTTGTGAATGGTTTTCTAATGTATATTTTGGTTCTTTAATTTTTATTTTTATTTCAAATAATACACTAGGGTTTGTAATAGACTGTATCCATGAGAACGGTTCGAGACATCGGCCGAAACGTCGGAGAAATAATAAAATTCTCGTAAAATAAAAGAGGTGTTTTCCTTCTGACCGTCTAGCCCAAAAATATTCAAATTCACGAAAACTATATTCAACACGATACAGGACACTCACACCGAAACTCTCTTTGCAAAAAGTTCGGAGCCTGGTACATCAGCACTTCTAGAAGATAGGATTAGATACCTACGAATAATATTAAGTTAATTTGTATTTTGCATGTCCGTCTGTCCGTCCTCACGAGAACACGAGAGCACGTTCACTGAGAGACCTGGAATTTTACGCGCGGGCTTTTAAAAAAACATAAAATTATGTTGGAAAATGGGACAAATCGGGTAACTTCTTCGTGGGGTTGCCATACAAAAATGTCGTTTTTCACTATACATATATTTGAACACTATCTGAGAATGCGTCAACGTAGAAACTTGTTGAAATTTTGTACACCGCATTTTTATGGAAAAAGCAAAAATAATTTCAAAAAATGGCTAAATCGGGCAACCCTGTTCAGGTCTTGCTATATAAAAATTTAGGATTTTTACGTATACTGTGAAAACGAGCAGTTCTAGACGTTTGATTGTACTGAAAAGGTCTTCAGAATATCAAATCCTATGAAATTGGTCATCACAATTTTCAACAATCAAACGTGCATCATAAGAATTGGTCTTAGACCAATTCTAGCTTTTTTACTTGTTTAGATCGGAAATGATTTCCCTCGTCAAAAATTACTTGTACTTTTAAGGAAGATAAAGTTGCTATTTAGATAGTGTACTGTCCGTTAGTAGAACGTACACGCAAATTTGAATTTAGTGAAACTGAAATGGATGCACTGGTAAATTTGGATCAAGGTCAGTGGTCGAATCTCTTATCAAAACAAACACTATTCACTTCGTTTTAACTTCCAATAAACTTTCACACCTTTGTTTTTAAGATTACCCACTAATTATATTAAGATCAGATTATATAATAAGGTATTAGGTCAGAGATCAACACACACTATAAAACACTTGTTACCACAGACTTAGAATATACGATTATCAAGAAAAGTTGTATTGGGATAAAACTCAATATATAAGTTTTGGGTCAGAGAAGTTTGTATCACACTGAAAAACACTTATTTGCAAAAATTGCAATATAAGATCGTCAATATATATATATATGTAAAATTAATAGAATAAAGTCAAATTATGGTATTAAATAAATATGCACCAAAAGAGTATAAAATGTAAATATATATATGAGTAAATGTATAATAAAATAAATATATGATAAATATTATATTGTTACAAGTGACTGGTACTCACCGATCTATAACTTGACGCTTGAGGGTTGGCTTTAAGCTAATGTTAAGACCCTTTGTTCTAACCATGGGTTAAAACAATTCTTTATTCCCGTCGAGACCAGAAATAAAGTGTTAATGTTAATAAGATACTATCTCAGTCGAGACCCGAGATAATATTCTTTAAGTCAGTCGAGACCCGGCTTAAAGTGTTATCTTATCTTCAGTCGAGACCCGAAATAAGATGCGTTTATTCCCGTCGAGACCAGAAATGATTGTTAGTAAAAGATTATCTCAGTCGAGACCCGAGATAATATTCTTTAAGTCAGTCGAGACCCGGCTTAAAGTGTTATCTTATCTTCAGTCGAGACCCGAAATAAGATGCGTTTATTTCCGTCGAGACCAGAAATGATTGTTAGTAAGTATCTTATCTTCAGTCGAGACCCGAAATAAGATGCGTTTATTTCCGTCGAGACCAGAAATGATTGTTAGTAAGTATCTTATCTTCAGTCGAGACCCGAAATAAGATGCGTTTATTTCCGTCGAGACCAGAAATGATTGTTAGTAAAAGATTATCTCAGTCGAGACCCGAGATAATATTCTTTAAGTCAGTCGAGACCCGGCTTAAAGTGTTATCTTATCTTCAGTCGAGACCCGAAATAAGATGCGTTTATTTCCGTCGAGACCAGAAATGATTGTTAGTAAATATCTTATCTTCAGTCGAGACCCGAAATAAGATGCGTTTATTCCGTCGAGACCAGAAATGATTGTTAGTAAATATCTTATCTTCAGTCGAGACCCGAAATAAGATGCGTTTATTTCCGTCGAGACCAGAAATGATTGTTAATTGTTAAAAGTCAAATATCAGTCGATACCCGATATTAATGTTAGTCCCTAACAGCCAACTTACCCCAAGCGATGCCAAGTACAAAAAGAGAGATCGAGATCAGTCAGCTTGTCGTTTATATAGCCCTTGCTTGCACACGACACCACTGATAGAGTAACAGCGGCGCATGACTACAAGAATTGGCAGTGCAGCTGTGATCTTACGGTACTAGCGATAAAATTTGCCTAGCAACGAACAAAAATGCATAGCAACAAGAAATTTAGAGCAACACATGCTGCTATGTTAAATTGACTTAAATTTGCAAAAAATATTCTGTCTATCACGCAGCGAAGAAATTCCCGTTGGATATTACTTGTAATGATGATAATGATGCAAATTGATCGGCTTGACTGATTATATACATGCTTTTGTTGGATGTTTTACCTATTTTTTAGGAAAATTGTAATTAGATTGAATTTATTGTCTTTTCAGAACTTAATTTTAGCATGGTATATTTTAATATGTTCCCTTTTCAGGAATTGTTTTTTATCACGAATCTAACAAATGGAAATAATTTTTATTTGATCTGCTCGTTGAGGTTATAATTTTATGTTGTATTTGTGCAATATGTTATGAAGATGACAAATACATGGCTATGCTGGGTGGTGTACATGTTTTTTGCTTAATAGTAATCAAATTAGAGATATGTTTACTAAGAATTTTATGCTTTGTTTTCAGCATGCTTTCTTTCAGAAGTTTTCTGTTTATGAAAATATATTCGAATCAATTTGGTTCGAACATACTGCCCCCCGTTGAAAGACTGGAAATGTCTTTCAAGTGATTAATTTTAAAACGGACCTGCAAAACAATGAGAGAAAATTTTGAGCCCAATTATTGAGGGAGAAACTGATTGCAATATTATTTAGATTCAGAGCTTTAACTTTATTGTATCGGCAAGATACATATTTTGGATATTGGTCGTTTTACAAGACCATTTTTCGTTTTTATACTGACTACGCGAATATATTTGTCAGCACCTGGGTGGACTTCAGTTATTCGTCCTAATAACCAACGGCTCGCTACCAGATTCGGTTCTTTGATAATAACTAAATCTCCTATTTTAGGATTTGAGATTGGAATTTGCCACTTTGGTCGATTTTGTAGGGAATTTAGATAATCGTTAGACCATTTATGCCAAAACTGTTGTTGCAACAATTGGAGATGTTTCCATCTGGTGAGTGATGAAACCTTATTTTCCAGTACAGGCTCTGGTGGAAGTAATAAAGAAGTACCGATTAAAAAATGTCCCGGAGTTAGAACATTGAGATCGTCTGGATCTTCTGTTATAGGACATAGAGGCCTGGAATTTAAACATGCTTCAATTTGTGTCAACACAGTTGCGAATTCTTCAAATGTCAATGAAGAATTCCCTAAAATCCGCTTTAAATGAAATTTTATTGATTTAACTCCGGCCTCCCACAATCCTCCAAAATGAGGTGCGGAAGGCGGGTTAAAGTGCCAACATATCCCGTCTTGGGCTAGTGTTTCTGCCATCTGCTTGTTAGCTTGCAGAATGGCTGTAGTGAATTCCTTTTGTAGGACTTTATCAGCTCCAACGAATTAGAGCCACAATCTGAAAAGATGTCTGTGCTGAGTCCCCTTCGGCTGGAGAAACGGCGAAAAGCTGCTATGAACGCTGATGTGGATAAATCTGACACAGCTTCTATATGAATGGCTATGGTGGCCATGCAAATGAAAATGCATATATACCCTTTATACACACGATTGTTTCGAAATTTAGATACTTTTAAATTGAACGGTCCAGCATAGTCTAGCCCAGTTTGTTGAAACGGTCTAGTCACATTAACCCGTGGTGAAGGTAGATTTCCCATAATCTGATTTTTGATAGTTGCTGATTGCTTAAAGCAAGTTATACATTTATGTAACACTTGTTTTATGGTTTTACGTCCTTGTGGAATCCAAAATTCGTTTCGAATGATGGATAATACCAGTTGCGGACCTCCATGCAGCGTTTTTGTATGAAAGTGTTCAATGATTAAAATGGTTAGTTTGCTGTCCTTTGGCAGGAGTATTGGGTGTTTTTGATTATAAGGAATATTAGCATTTCTCAATCGACCACCTACCCGAATTAATCCATTGTTATCTAAGAAGGGGTTGAGTGATAAGATCTTGCTTCTAACTGGAAGCGGATTCTGTTCTTGTAAACATTTAATTTCAGTACCGAAAGCGGCATTCTGTGCTGCTTTAATGAGCCGAATTTTTGCTTGAGCGATTTCTATTGGATGAAGTATCTTTGGGTCCATTGGTTGTTCTTGGATGGATTTCACCGATGCTCCTTTGCATTTATTTATGAACCTAATGCAATAGGAAATTATGCGTTGTAATTTTGAAAAGCTGGAGAATTTTCCAAACAAATCATCGATGTTTGAATGAGCTATTGTGAAATGAGTTACTCGTCTTTGTTCAGTTTCATGCTCATTACCTGGAATGGTTTTAGATTTCGGCCAATTATTTTCACTGTCCTGCAACCAATGAGGTCCATGCCACCATAACTTATGGTCAATCAATAATGAAGACTTAATTCCTCTAGAATTGCAGTCGGCTGGATTGTCAGCAGACTTTACATGATGCCATGCCTTAATGTCGATCAAGTTCTGAATTTCCGCCACCCTATTAGCCACATATGTCTTATACTTATTAGGGTGACTACGAATCCAAGCTAATACAATAGATGAGTCTGTCCATGCAAACGTAGGAACTTGATCAAATTTTAAATCGATTTTAACACGATTTATGAGTCGTGCTATCAATACCGCCCCGCACAATTCAAGACGTGGAAGAGATACGGATTTGACAGGCGCTACCTTTGACTTTGCCATGAGTAAATTGACTTGAACAAATCCTTCTTCATCAACAACTCTAATATAAACAGCGGCAGAATACGCTTGATTAGAAGCATCTGAAAATCCATGTATTTGACAGGTGGATAGGTCACTTGTAGTATGTAACCAACGTGGTATGTTGATACTACTAATATGATGTAATTCTGCTTTGAATTCGCGCCACTGCTTATCAATGGATGCCGGTATTGGTTCATCCCATGAACAACCTGCAAGCCATAAAGCTTGCATCAATATTTTGGCAGTGATTATAATTGGTGATATCCAGCCAAGTGGATCGAAAAGCGTTGCAATTTCTGAAAGAATAGAACGCTTTGTAGAGAGGCAATCTGATTTCCTTTTGAATTGTAGCGTGAAGCAATCAGATCCTGGAAACCAATGAATACCTAAAGTTTTTACGGACTCATCGCTTGCGAATCGCAAAGGAAGGTCAACTTCTCTGTATGATTCGGGGATCCTAGATAGTAAATCTGAAGAATTGCTAACCCATTTCCTCAAATTAAATCCGCCGGAAGATAACAGATTGATAAGTTGATCTTGTATTTGGAAGGCTTCTTCCTTTGTATCTGAGCCTGTAAGAAGGTCATCAACATAGAAGTCACGGGACACTATCTTCGCAGCTTCGGGGAATTTGTCAGCTTCATCAATGGCTAGTTGATTGAGCGTTTTTATTGCGAGATAGGGAGCTGGCGTGGTGCCAAAGGTTACAGTGGTTAACTTGTAATCTTTAATAGGTTCATTTTGATTATCCCTCCAAAGTATTCTTTGGTAGGTTTGATCTGGAGGTTGTACCTTTATCATCCTGTACATTTTCTCTATGTCAGCCGACATAGCGAATTTATACTTTCGCCATCTGAGAATGATTGAGAAGAGTTCAGACTGCAGTACTGGACCTGTATGTAGCTGTTCGTTTAGACTTTTTCCATTAGTCGTTTTTGCTGAAGCATCAAAGACAACGCGAACCTTTGTAGTAGTGCTATCTTTGATAACAGCATGATGAGGAAGATAGTAGCTTTGTTCATTGCTCACTATCTTATTAGCCACTGTCATGTGGCCTAATGTCTTGTATTCATTAATACAAGTTCTGTATTCCTGATAGAGTTCAGGATTTCGTTCTAATTGCCGTTCTAGGCTGTAGAACCTACGTAATGCCATACCACGAGAGTCACCTAGGCTGGGACTTTCTGCGATGAAAGGCAGGCGAATTTCGTAACGGCCATTTCGTTACGAACATGAGTTTTTTGATAAAACTCTTCACATTCTTGATCTGCTTTAGACAGCTTTCTTTCTGGATTAACTTCTTCAGTTTCCCAAAACTGACGTAAAAGTTTATCCAGTGAAGTGTCGTCGTCGTAATGAGCTTTTGCTGTTAACGCAGATGCTGTTAAGAATGTGGATGTATTTTTTAGCTTTCCGAAAAGTATCCATCCGAGGGTACTGTTTTGGGCAGTTGGTGTTCCTGGAGGACCTTTCCGTAAACCTTCCAAGAGAATTTCGCTATACACATCTGCTCCTAAAAGCAGGTCGGTTTTTCCTGGTTTAAAGAAAAACGGATCGGCAAGTGGTAGCTCATGTATATGACTCCATTCTTTGTTTGGAATGGTTGAAGGAGGTAAAATGTCCGTAATTGTATCCACTATAAGGGCTGTAACTGTGGTTGCCTTAGTTGTGGTTGAATAAGGATAAATGTTCAATGTAGTTTGTTTTTGAACATTTGTAGTTTCAGTTTTTCCCAGGCCAGTAATTTGAATTTCCACGTTTGTAGTGGATGATTGCAGCTTACGTGCGGCGGCTTGGGTTACAAATGAAACTTGAGAGCCTGAATCTATCAGTGCCCTTAATACCAACATGTTTCCCTTTTTTGTAGGAACGTTTAGCAGCGCTGTTGCAAGCAGTGCTTGTTTGGTATGATGATTTTTTGCGTGAAGGGTGTGAAGAGATTTATTGGATGTGGAAGGTGAATTATAAGGTTGAGCTTCTGATTGCTGCTCCCTTGGCTTGAATTGGGTCGAGACCCTTGGAGTGGCATTATTCCTGTGAAGTAAAGAATGATGCCTCCTTCCACATCGCTGACATGAAAACTTACTCGTACAAGTTTTCGTGCTATGGCCTTTTGATAGGCAATTATTACACAATTGATTTGATGTTACAATTTGGAATTTATTGTCTACATCGATTTTTATGAATTTCGGACATTTAAATAGACGGTGCTGCTCTTTGCACAAAGGACATGCTTGGGTGTATGAAGTAAAATGGGTAGATGCTCTCGGGACTTGAGCATTTTTGTTGGCTGGGGATGGTTTGGTATCGACTATGGCTTCTAAAATTCTAAATCTAGATTGTAAAAATAATTTTAAGGATTCGAAAGTGGGAAGTCCTTTTGCTGTATTGATCTCTTGTTCCCATGCACGGTGCGTTTCTGCTGGTAAACATTGTACCACCATATAGATGAGAATTGCATCCCATTGCTTAGTGGAAACTTGCAATGCCTCGAGTTCGAAGATACATTCCGAAGACTTATCTAGCAAGGTTTTGATAGCCTTGGCTGATTCGTGGGCTGCTTTAGGTAGATTAAAGAGTGCTTTCAATTGGGCATTTACCAAGACCCGTTTATTATCATACCTTTCAAGCAATATCTTCCATGCGCTGTCATAGCTCGAGTTGGTCATGGGAAATTGACGCAATAAGTGCTCTGCTTCTCCAGATACACTTGACTTTAAATAATGCAATTTCTGCACCGGTGATAACGCAGAATTTGAATGCACCAGGGACTTGAAAAGATCGTGAAAAGGTCTCCAAGAATCATAAGATCCTGAGAATTTTGGGATTGTGATGCTAGGTAGTCTCAGAGACGATGAAGTTTCATGTTCTGATTTTGGACTTGGTTCAACCTTTGTTTCGAATGTATCTAATGCATCCCTAAGAATACCTCGAAAAGTAAAGTATTGATTTTCCACCTTTGAAAATTGATCCTTTGCGAAATAATCGTACTTTTGAAGTTCACTATCTTCCAAAGCTTGCGTGGCTTGAATAATTGTATAGTGATCTTTCTTGTACTCTGACCAAATTTCACTTAGAGCGGTTAATCGCTCAGAAATGAGACCTTTCGTTCGTTTTTCTACATCAGTTTTGTTGTAGTTATTGAACGATTTTTCAAAGATTATTGCGGAAGTGGCTTGGTTGCCCAAAAGTTTTTGAAGAGCAGACATAATGAAACAATTGATAAGATAAAACACTAGACCTTAAATCCGGCTCGAAGGACCATAAAATGTACTGTCCGTTAGTAGAACGTACACGCAAATTTGAATTTAGTGAAACTGAAATGGATGCACTGGTAAATTTGGATCAAGGTCAGTGGTCGAATCTCTTATCAAAACAAACACTATTCACTTCGTTTTAACTTCCAATAAACTTTCACACCTTTGTTTTTAAGATTACCCACTAATTATATTAAGATCAGATTATATAATAAGGTATTAGGTCAGAGATCAACACACACTATAAAACACTTGTTACCACAGACTTAGAATATACGATTATCAAGAAAAGTTGTATTGGGATAAAACTCAATATATAAGTTTTGGGTCAGAGAAGTTTGTATCACACTGAAAAACACTTATTTGCAAAAATTGCAATATAAGATCGTCAATATATATATATATGTAAAATTAATAGAATAAAGTCAAATTATGGTATTAAACAAATATGCACCAAAAGAGTATAAAATGTAAATATATATATGAGTAAATGTATAATAAAATAAATATATGATAAATATTATATTGTTACAAGTGACTGGTACTCACCGATCTATAACTTGACGCTTGAGGGTTGGCTTTAAGCTAATGTTAAGACCCTTTGTTCTAACCATGGGTTAAAACAATTCTTTATTCCCGTCGAGACCAGAAATAAAGTGTTAATGTTAATAAGATACTATCTCAGTCGAGACCCGAGATAATATTCTTTAAGTCAGTCGAGACCCGGCTTAAAGTGTTATCTTATCTTCAGTCGAGACCCGAAATAAGATGCGTTTATTTCCGTCGAGACCAGAAATGATTGTTAGTAAATATCTTATCTTCAGTCGAGACCCGAAATAAGATGCGTTTATTTCCGTCGAGACCAGAAATGATTGTTAGTAAATATCTTATCTTCAGTCGAGACCCGAAATAAGATGCGTTTATTTCCGTCGAGACCAGAAATGATTGTTAATTGTTAAAAGTCAAATATCAGTCGATACCCGATATTAATGTTAGTCCCTAACAGCCAACTTACCCCAAGCGATGCCAAGTACAAAAAGAGAGATCGAGATCAGTCAGCTTGTCGTTTATATAGCCCTTGCTTGCACACGACACCACTGATAGAGTAACAGCGGCGCATGACTACAAGAATTGGCAGTGCAGCTGTGATCTTACGGTACTAGCGATAAAATTTGCCTAGCAACGAACAAAAATGCATAGCAACAAGAAATTTAGAGCAACACATGCTGCTATGTTAAATTGACTTAAATTTGCAAAAAATATTCTGTCTATCACGCAGCGAAGAAATTCCCGTTGGATATTACTTGTAATGATGATAATGATGCAAATTGATCGGCTTGACTGATTATATACATGCTTTTGTTGGATGTTTTACCTATTTTTTAGGAAAATTGTAATTAGATTGAATTTATTGTCTTTTCAGAACTTAATTTTAGCATGGTATATTTTAATATGTTCCCTTTTCAGGAATTGTTTTTTATCACGAATCTAACAAATGGAAATAATTTTTATTTGATCTGCTCGTTGAGGTTATAATTTTATGTTGTATTTGTGCAATATGTTATGAAGATGACAAATACATGGCTATGCTGGGTGGTGTACATGTTTTTTGCTTAATAGTAATCAAATTAGAGATATGTTTACTAAGAATTTTATGCTTTGTTTTCAGCATGCTTTCTTTCAGAAGTTTTCTGTTTATGAAAATATATTCGAATCAATTTGGTTCGAACAGATAGAGTCAATAGCTCTAGATGATAATTTAGTTAAGTTGCCGGAAATTGCTTTAGAGAAACTCTCTGGGGATTATAGAAAATGGACGAGTTTTCATGACTTTTTCAAATTCTTATCCATAACAATGCTAATTTATCTAACGTCCAATCTGCTTCGACCATACTTAACGATAGATACGACTAAAAATAGTATTAGTTAACGCCTAATTGAAACTAGTAAGACCTCATAGGGAATGAAAAGCCTTTTAAATACCACAAATGAATCCCTCCAAGCATTGAACAATTTAATACTACGACCTGAAATGCATTCATTGTCTACATCATAGTGCAAAGCCTTCAAATCAAATCGCATTAGTTATGGGAGCAGAGTATAAGTAAGAATAAAGATATTCCATCCTGGGAGGAGTTAAAAGAATTCTTGGAGTCAAGATTCAGAACGTTGCGAGCTATCTCTCAGAAGAAAACTAATTCATTTAAGTATAGCCGAAATATTCCGCCTAGATCAAAATTTGTTCAACTATCATTCCATTTATTAGACAAACCAATTTGTAGTCTTTTCTTGCATAAACATAACATTCGCCAGTGTCAGAAAGTTTTCTCTTTGCCATTGCATCAAAAACTTGATTTCATCAAATCGAAGGGCCTGTGTATCAACTGTTTAGGTCAAGGGCATATAATTGCAAATTGGCTAAGCCAACAAAGGTCCAGTTATTGTAGACAACGTCATCATAGTCTTTCCATCGTAAATCGGCTGTTGGATTGAAACTGTAAGCTCACAAAATAGAGCTCCCAATCGAACAATCTTTTCTGCTACCGAACATAACATACAATTATCAAGACGCTCTACATCCCATCCGAATTTGCAAGCAAATTTGTCGCCTTCAGCATCTAGCTTTATATCTCACCGCAAAACCACTGCTTCATGCAATTTATATTCAATGCTGATAGATTCGAATTCTCAAAAGTCTCATTCATCTCTAGCAACTGCTAAGATCTCCAGCTGGTCGAGAAGACACATTCCGGGCCATGATAGCTCAGGGATTTCAGGTATTATTAGTAACAGAGTCAGTCGTTCACAGTTTAAAGCTGAAAAGGGAATGCACTAGGGCTAATAGGCATACGCCAAACACAAGTAGGGCAAGTAAATACTATAGTTGAATTTAGGCTAAAGTCGCTATACCCTGATGATTTTTCCGTTGATATAGGCGCATTAGTTCTTAGTAAACTGACTCATTTCCTTGTACCCAGAGAAATAATTAGAAGAGACTGTAATCACATGGAAGGCCTCAAATTAGCTGATCCACTATACCATTATCCTTCATATATTTTGTTAGGGGCTGATATTTTTGAATAAATCATTCTGACAGGTCACACCCATGGGAATTCGGGAGCAACAGTAGTGCCAGAAACCGTTTTCGGATGGATACTATGTGGTTGGATAGAAGAAAGCATAACACCTGTAAGAATAAATAGTCTTCAGATCAAAATAGAATTTCATCAACAATTAAGACAGTTTTGGAAGCTTGAAGAAATTAATACAGAGAAATATCTTACAAAGGAGGAGCAGCATCTGGAGAAAACTTTCAAAAAACTCATAAACACCGAACTGACGATATGAAGTAGAACTCCCATTCTCCGAAGAGAATGCTCATGATTTGGGTTTATAAAGAGGAATTGCTTTATCTGGTCTTTACCAAATGGATCGAAGGTTTAAAGCGCATCCAACCTTGAAAGCTTAATATGCTGCATGTCTCAACGAATAATTTTCCTTAGAACGCAAGGAACCTACAATCAGTAAAGAGGAAAAATATATAATCAAGAATGGCAGTAGGTACTATGTCATACCCCATAACTTCGTTATGCAGGAAGATAGTACTACCACGAAACTTCGCATTTTATTCAACGCATCCGCTGCTATAAGTAATGGTCCCTGAAACAAATTTTATTAAATGGTTCTACGTAATAAGATGAACAATCAATTCCATACTTCGTAGATATATAATAACCTTTACAGCGGATATCGAAAAAATCTATCGGCAGATATTAGTCACGAAGCCATATGCCGCTTATCAAAGAATAGCGTGACGTATGTCAGCTGAGGGACATGTAAAGGACTCCTCAACTTTCCTAGAATATCTTCCAAAGAAATTAAGACAGATTGATTTTCCACGATCCGGCTCGAAGGATTGCAATGTTTCAGGATATCTAAGGATTATAACATCCTTCACTGCCTTACAAGTAGACACTGTTCTAAAGAGCTAATAAAGCAATAGAACGCACAGAACTCACTTACTAATTTAACGAACTCAAAAATTCTTAGTTATGAACACTTATTCTATGCACTAATTTCAGTTAAATTTATATTCTGTACAGAATTCAGTAAATCACAATAATAGACTGTAATTTATATTTCTAATCTGATTTAAGAGTTCGAGTAAGTTACGACAGTCGCGGATCAGAATTGCTCTTCAACTTAATTGCATAGGTTATTTCTCCTTCTTCATTAACGTAGAATGTTCGATTCAGTTTCCGTTTTTTAACAGGCATTCTAGAATGGGGAAATTACTTTAAGCATTTCGTTTTTTTTTAAGATATCATGATCTCACTCGAGGCAGAATTCTTCTCTTCTATGATTAATTACTATATATCTTAAAGTTAAGGCTCTACAACTCGCTTAACGAAGAAGCAGGAATGGCAGAAACGTGAAGTGAACGATACAAATGTCAAGTGATTGATCACTGTGATACAACATCGCTCTGTCCGGAAGCAAATCTAATGTTAGTAAATAGTTATATTAATATTATTTATTATAATAAAATATAGGAATAAAATATAAGAACTAATATAAAAATTAATGTAATGTGATGTGATATTTAGCGTTGTGAGTATTTCAATGTTTCCTACATTAATTATACTAACTTACAGGTAAGTAGGTTTACCTATTTTTAACCTAACCCTACTATTCAGTATGTTCATAAAAATTCCAATGGTTTCAATAAAATTCAGTGATTAGTATGTGCACAAAAATATCAAATTCAACAAGTTAACCTTAAAAATTAAATAAACCTAATACTTAAATCATTACTAATATTAATCAAAAATTGTTTCCTCTTGCAGTTGCATACGTATACACAGTCCATTGCGGACATATTGAGTAGAGGCACGATTGATGATTACAACGGATGGTGTAGGGTAAGTATTTGATATAGCGCTCATGATGTTTTGTGTGAAGTTTATTGTCTCTTTAAGGACATACAAAAACGGCGACGAAAAAGGCTAGTAGAATCCCAAACATGCCTCCTTTTTATTTACCGTGAAAAATTTAATTGAGACTTTTGGATTACAAATAAAGCAATATTTTAGTGAAAATCAACCGGTGCAAAATCGTTTAGAACATTTTTATCCATTTTTTAAAAGCCCAATTATACCATCATACTGCAAAGTTTAATTAAAGCTTGAATGTAACTTTGGTAACAAAATCAATCCAGTAGGATTATTCTCAAGTATATATAGGAGAATAAGAAAATCTGCAACAAATTGGCAAATGCTCACAAAGCCCCCATCTATTCATGGCCCCGAGGGAACGTATGTGCGGCAAAAACACTTCTGCAATAAATTAAAATTGCAGAGGCAGTATAAAAACCATCGGGAATATGAAACGGATGCGGGAAAAGATACGAAGAGAAATCTCTTTTCAATTGGGCAGTCATGTCCAGACGAATTCACATGAACTATACTATATAGAATTCATGATTCTATCCAGATTCGTCCCTATATGTAGAAGATGACTTCCCTGGCGGAGCACTAAGATGTCTTTATCGGAATTTTATGTTCATTCGATAACATTTACAATCATCAGGAACAGAGAGGTGATTTTGAGGATTACGAGTGCGACTTAGTCTGGTAGGGGTCACATCTCCGGACTTCGGAAAAAATATTTCCTTATCCCCCTAAAGGGTTTAAGACAGAGCTTGGCTGAAAGTTTGCTGTATGTAGGCCATATAGGTAGCAGTGAAATTTAATTTGATTCCTAAAACGAAAAGTGATACGGTTCTTTTATTAACAATATACATTTCAAGGTACATTGAGTCCGAATGAGAGTCATAGATGCTTCTGCAGAAAAAAAAAAATTTGGATGAAATAGCCTTTGATAACTGAGGATTACTTTTCCGATAGGCGCAGAAAGGACATTGCTTGTTATGTCTCAGCATCCTATTAAAGTGGGATTTGATGGACTAAAAAAAGAGGGTTACTTCCCTAATTTGGCCCGACGGGAAAAATAAAGGGGTTTCCTATGATAAGAGTACGTAATTCGACAAATCCTTGACTGGAAGAAGCTTCATTTAGTGAAATTTTGGATGTCGTCTTATTGAAATTCCTTTTTTGTTCTGGGGTCATTGGAAATCTATAAAAAGTCTCTTTACGACAGGGCGATCCTTTCATACTCTGAAGTTTTGAACGAAATCAGCTTAAGGGTTGAATTTGCTTAAAATCCCTCCAGCAGGAGTATACAACCGCATTGCTTTCTATTCACACACGCATTTTGCTGCCGGCGAATCTCTTGTTATCCTAGAAGTAATGGCTTTAAGCCCACATCCGTCAGGCAGGCTTTTCGTAAAATCAATTGAAGGCTTCCATTGTTTAGGTATGTAAATTTGCCACTCCTTCATCCTTACTATGGCTCCATTCACAATGGACTTGCAAATTGCATCTCAAAAGTCTTTGATTCAATTATCTTTGAAAGGGAATTGCATTTTTCGATTTTATTTGCAATTGAAGTTCTATCTCCGAAAGACCGGCGGCCATGAAGGAGAATTTGAATACTGCTTAGATTTTTGATTGCGGTGATGACAAGGACTAGCATAAATTTTTGGTGGCTTCAAAGTGGGAGGCAAAATATTTAAAAGACATCTCTCTTCTCCCAGTATGTGAGGTATTTTTTTATTTATTTGTTTAAATGCCATTAGGAAAAAACTCCACCTGACCATTATAATGAGAAATAAAATTTGGGATTAATCTTTAAGATGTTTTACCCGGGTAAACTTATATTTATTCAAGAAGGCATTTTTTGGATTCTCCGGTATATAGCAAAAACTAAAAAAAAATTTTCATTTGTATGGGTTGTGTGATGAAATAACATAAAGAAAAAAAAATAGCTTTTTCTATATATCGGAGAATCCAAAAAATGCCTTCTTGAACAAATTATAATAAGACTTAAAACAAGAAAAATATATAGACGTATGTAAAGAAATGAAACAATTAACTTATATTAAAATAATTAGAATAAATTAATTAAAATGAAATAATGGACAAATACTACAAATAAAAAATTACAAGATAATGGCAGGAAAAAAACAATGTAAAATAAAATAAATAGTAAGAATTAAGAAAAAAATAACTAACAGACTTTGCAGTTTGTCGGAGTTACGCTGAAATAAATCAATTACTTAGTTCTGACATTCTTAGCATAGAGCAGATAGGCATAGCAAACCCAATTAGTAGAATGATAAGGTAGGTATATCTACCTATGTATACATATAGAACGAATGCAAGTCATTTTACAAAACGCGTATGCGAATATTATTTTATTTTCTTTAAAAGTTCATTATTGATTATCTATGATTTGTGTTTAAATGTACTCCCAGGTCCCTGCTACATATCACTGGTTTTGTCACGACAAATAAAATAGTTTTTTTTATATTATCAAGTCAAGCTTGGAGGATACCCTATGATGCAAAGCACTTCATGGTAGGACGGTGATAGGGAAAGAAATTAAGGGACGTGAGGAGAGTCGCGAAGGTGTTGAAGTACGTCACCCTTAGACTAATTACAGATTGTATGCCGGAAGAAAGACAGAAGATGGCAGACTGTTCCACATTCGCACAGTTTGAGAAAAAAGAGCATCACAGAATTTTACTGTACCGCCGAAAGTAATAAAAGATGTGCGTGATTTGCAGCGCGAATATTGCGTGGAGGATCAAACTAGATATTTCATCAGGACATTGACCATGCATGTAGCGATAAAAAAAATTAAAGGCATCTAACATTGCAGCAGTGCTCGAGTGAGTCGACAAGTTATTTTCAATTCGCCAATGAACTTGCAGGCTCTCTTTTGGACAATATCCGATGAAGGTGAGGCTGTGCGACTAGCCCCCGCTCAGATATGGAACTATATTTTCTCTAGGTCTGATGTAGG
Source organism: Dioctria rufipes (assembly GCA_963924295.1). Classification (NCBI taxonomy): domain Eukaryota; kingdom Metazoa; phylum Arthropoda; class Insecta; order Diptera; family Asilidae; genus Dioctria; species Dioctria rufipes. Next base: position 125,174,829 of record OZ002743.1, read on the forward strand.
ACTTTTGGTGGAACGTTGATGGCTCATAGTAAAGCCTATGGTATTATACATGCTTGTCAATAATTAAAATATACAATTTTTACTACACCAAGTGAAAAATCTGTTAATATATTATTGTTGGCTCACCAACCAAAACCACTGACAAAATAAATTGACTTGAAAAGAAAAAGAAATTTTTTCAAAGTAAACAATTCAAATATACATAAAACTTATCTGAAATCCACGTTAAAGTTTGGTTTTTCCTCTCTTCATTCCGTCCTGTAAGGTAGTCTAGTTGGGACACCAATCAATACATCTGTGTCCTCAGCACCTCTAAAAACCTAAAACAAAAGACATACATGAACAAAAAGAAAATAAATGAAACATGAAAAATAAACTAACACAAAATTAAACATAATTACAAATAATAATAGTAACAAAAAGTTTAACCTGACACTCAAATTTTTAAAGATATTGTAATTATTATTTGCGTGTCAGGTGTTATATCACAAAAGAAACAATTGGCTCACTAACAATATGGACAAAAGAGTTATTTAAATTTACACCCGAAAAATTAATACAAAAACACAGCACTTGTCGCAATTTAATTTCAATATAATGTCTGTAACTTTATGGTGACACATCATACAACAATACAACATACATTTATTTAGAAATTGGTATACGTTGAATTCGCTAATCGAATTATATTTATTCGAGATTCACTAAAGAAATAAAATAAAATTTAAATTTTTCATACATTACATAAGGGAAAAAGAGACAAGAAACAAACGAAAGAAGATCAATATAAATATTCCACCCGAAATAATACAAATATTAAATCATGCATAGTAAAACAGTGCAGAGATACGCGAATTCGGTATTTTCGATGTTTAGTATCTTAAAATTTCCAATTAGAAAACGCGAATTTTTATTAAAATAAAGTATGAATTTATATAATTGGGAAAGTTTTACACAACTTTATTTATATTTTTAATTTTAAAATTATTATTTGACAGCTAACTTCATTTTTTTCTTTATACATCTTTTTTTCTCTACACATATCTTTTCTTTATATTCAAACAGAGAATGGATATGACACCACTTATAGCTATTTTTTCTGTATCTTAGAATCTCCTATTGCTCTGTAAGCAGTTGCTTAAGCTACTGATTCTTACTCTCAAAGTCTGGAAATTATTGCATCTTTAATATTGCAGTATTTGTATAACATGGGGGGATAGAAAACAATATCACTGATAATACCTAAAACACTCTCATCAACAGCACCTATAACGGGCGGGAACAAATTTGGTATCATCTTGGTGGATTCTAGCGAGCTCGAAGTGAGGCTTTGGTTTGATTAAATAAAATATGTACAATTCTTCCAGAATAATACCGACTTTAGATTGGCCCAAAACGGACTTATAAGTAAGTAAAATAAGGCTCACTAGTGATGTGAAAATACAAGACCAAGACCAAGACTATAATGGTCTTGGTGTTGGTCTTGGTCTTGCAAACTTAGTCTTGGTTTTGCTCTTGGTAAGATTGGTACAATATTGGTCTTGGTCTTGGTCTTGCATAGTCAAGTCTTGGTGTTGGTCTTGGTCTTGATCTAGCTCTTGGTCTTGCAATTCAGTCTTGGTATTGTCTGTGATCTTGTAGTAGGTTTTAACTTTGGGCTGCACAGTCAACTTTTGGTTTTAGTTTTAATCTAGGATTTCGTTTTTTTGCGCAATTCTATAATTTATGTATCATGCCATAAATTTATAAATAGTTAAAAACTACCTTATCCCCGTCTAAATAAATCTTGTCTGTACACGGGATGTGTTATTTGTGTCCTTTTAATCTTTATATAAATAAAATACAATAGTGCTATGACTTGTGATTGAACTATGAAAATGAAAGAGAAAGGAAGCAACAGAAACGACATTTTGTGAATCCAATATATTTATTACATTTCTTTTGCCCAGTTTTTCTCTGAAATTCCGGTAAAGTACGTACCGATCATAACTATGCTTCGCTATTGCACAAATTACCAGATTTTTATCTTGCATAATGTGGTCTTGCATAATGAGTCTTGGTCTTGCATAATGTGATCTTGGGTTTGGTCTTGTTAACGCACACAAGGTCTTGGTGTTAGTCTTGTGAGCATGTTTACAATCTTGGTCTTGGTATCGGTCTTGCATATTCTGCAAGACCAAGACCAAGACCAATTTAGCTCATCACTAAGGCTCACGCACCCTTTAAATTAAAAAGACATAGCCAAAATAACATTAAGCCACCGTAAGGAAACTTTCCTTAAGTTTAAATGTCAAATTGCTGTAAGTAAAGTGACGTAAAGGTCGTTCTTTCAATTTCCATTTGTTAAATATTTTTGTTTTTTGCACTTTTGGAAGAGGTTATTACCTAAGGGGGGGGGGGGGGGGGAAATATCAATAATCTGTAAATGTAAATGTTCAGGTAACAAGAATTGAGTTTACTTTCTATATATTGAGATTAAAAAATAACTGGACAATAATATCAACGATTGTTTACACACAAAACAACAAACCGAGAAAATTGTTCTACAATGCAGAGTTGATGGAACGCTTAAGTTGCTGACGCATAACAATGAATGAACTTCGCATTGAGTGAATGAAATTTGATGACAATTAAAAAATATAAATTTGTGGCATTGACCATTTATGTACGATTAGCAGAAATTATAAAATTTAAATCGTAATTATATGTTGGGTTGGGTGAGGTAAAAAGTTGCGCGGGTAAGAAGTGCCATCTTTAATATCTCGTAGTATAAAACGGGAAAAAAACAAAACGTACATGCAATGAATGCACATGGCGTGGGGTAATTTGCGCCACATAGGCAGTCGCTGCCAGACATTAGGTAAAAGCGCACATGTAATAGTGCTATTAATTTGGCAAAAAGTAAAAAAACATCATGTCGGACATTTTAGTTTCTTTCTGAATGTGCTCATTATGGTTAAGTCAAGTAAGGACCTTTATATTGATATTTTCTTTGTGAGCACTCTGATACTACTTGAAACTATAAATGTTTTGTTGTCATTGTTTTCTATCTAAAAACATGTTCTTGTACCGTTCGGGGTAAAAAGTACGGTGGGGTACATTTTATGTGTAAGGTAGATAACAAAGACTAAAGGTTATAGTTATCTGTTTAAATATTAATAACAACCTGAATTGCGATGCGGCTACAAATGTTTTCCAAAAAGTAAATATAAAAATAATATTTTAAAGTGATGCAACTAAAATAAGTTTAGGCTATCATATTAAATTGGAATGCTTGTCTGTGTTGAATATTTATGATGATTTTTGAAGTTATGAATAAACAGGTGGATCTTTTTACCCTCAAGAGGGGTAACAAGTACCAAACGACTTGCACACTTAAAATCAATTAATAACGTAAAATAATAAAATTGTTTGCATCTATTTGATTGTATGTTAAAATTATCATATAATTTGACCTAAAAGTTTATGATATATAGATGACAATTCAAAAAGTGGCACTTGCAGCCCCACGCTACTCTGTACATTCTCCCGCCACAAGGTTAAATGTTGGTAACTGGATGGTGCAATTTTGTTGCTCCTCCTTGATGGTCCTTGGTGCTGGAATCGGACTTGCCCTTGTTCTTAACTTGAAACTCAACTTTTGTCTGCTGTCTGGTGTAATCTTCTCCAATAGTTATCCGATTCTTTGGTTCGAAGTATACAGAATGGTGACATATGATTCTCGTTATTGAAGAGTTATATTTCACAATGACTATGATTTAATTTGAGAGTGAAGATTGGTTGGTTTAACTTGCATACAAGCTTGGTCTTCTGTTAACCTCTCGCACCTTTTCAGATCTTCTTCTTCTATTGAATGATCTCGACGTCGATTTCTTGCCAGATATTTGCTAGAAGGACGATTGTAAATCATTGTGATTAGTAGGAATAATTGTCATTGCATACAGTTGATAGGTTTCTGTGTTCACTAGAGCAATTCGAATGGCAAATAGTTCATTCCTTTCCGTTATTCATGTCCTTATATACATTGATTTGAAAAAAATTACTCCCAGTCCCTGGTAACTGTACATTGGATGGTAAGTGTTCACGAATTGTTGTCAGCTGCACGTCAAGTTGTGCAGGACTTAGCAGGAATGTATTTATTTTGTATTTATTTTTCCTTGCTTAATGCCTGTAATGAGTAGTAGAATTTCCCTTTGTAAACGTTAAAATGTAACTAGATTTAGGGTTATCAAAATAGCTGCGGAATTGAATGCTTGATGCAGAACTGAATCATATTGTGAATTATTTAATTGATTGCCTATTGTTGCGATTCGAGTATTCATTATCTTGAATTGGTGTTGAACGACTTCATGGCTCCTTTGCATAATGTTGACCGTGTTCTCTACTATTGAAGTCTGATTCGGTGATAATTGTCTGGCATAATCTTCATTTGCCTTGATTTTATTTATTTATATTTCATATTGGTCAACAAGGTCTTGATCCAGGATTCCACACAATTTATTGGCGACCGTTCTATAATTACGAATTCGTGAATATTCATTTTGTTTTGTTCATTTGTCGTTCATTGGTTCGATTTCTAACGATTAATGGTTGGGTAGTGGCAAAACATAGAACTCTAGACAGTCGAGTTTCTTCATCACAAAACTGATTGATTTTCCGGATTGATTTTCGAATGTTTTAGAGCTCTTCCTAATATGTTGTTAGGTTATAATATACTACCAAGTTCCATTTGCTACAGTATAATCGCAGCTCGGAGACTTCATCAAAGCATAATACTTCGTTGTTATCAAGCTAACTTATATAGTGTGCTGACAGTTTTACACTATGCTACGACAAACAAGGTAGTAATGATAAATAGATAATATAATAATGATAAAAGTATATATAACCATAATAACGATAGAAAATATACATAACAATAATAATGAAAAAGAAAAGTAACTTTAACTATGCTGATCGCTTATTGACTTTCTGAAAGATGAAAGTGAATACAATCAAACTGGCAGTTAAAGAAACGAGACATTGATGAAACCGGATCATGCATGCTATAGTTTGTACTATGCTGAGGAACAACGAAGAAGTCACAGTACCTCAAGGAGTGCACAGGAACAGATATATTGAAAGTATTTTAGAGCTCAGGGGAGTTTATCACTCCTTGTATACAGTGAAATGCAAAGAGAACTTTGGAAGTTTTACATTTATTTTCAAGAGTATTTAACAGAAAGAGTTTAAGCCTATCAACATATGGTGGCAGAATAATATGGTTATCCCAATGAAGTCCACGCAGGTCATGTCGGACAAATCTCCGCTGCATAATAACCTCGATGCGATTTATGTATACAGCATAGAAGGTAGACGAGACAGGACTGGCAAAGCAGCTTTTTTTTATAACAGTAGTTACTAGAAGCATTAAATGAGGATGTTACAACATAAAAAACAAAACTATTTGTAGTGTCGGATATGATTTGTTTCGGGAGCCATAGGAGTTAAATAATGCTTAACGAGAGTCCCACTGGTATCGGAATAAAATACCAAGTCAAGAGATTTTCCAGCGTTATAAGTAATGCCGCTACACTGCATTAGGCCCGAAGAAATAATGTTGTCAATAAATGATGTGGCATGTTGAGGAGTCGCCGTGTATGAAGGCAACAAGCCCTCATAGTCACGAGAGTATTTCCAGTTAAGGTTAGGCAAGTTAAAGCAAGCCCTCATCGTCCAGAGAGTATTTCCAGTTAAGGCTAGGCAAGTTAAAGTCACCAAAAAGCAATAATTCGTCGGCAGGAAGCAAAACTTCAGCAAGCATTTCAAAACATGAAGCCAGAAAGTCAAATATCTCAGGTGATGAGCATGGACCTATCTCGGTTAATGACTAATGTCGAAAAGTCTGGAATGTGTTCGAAAATTAAACATTATCTCACTTCCAAAAATCTGCTTTTCACATTTCTTTTACTTGACTTCTCAAAGACCTTCGATTCAGTTGACTTTGGCATCTTAATAACGAAACTGACTCGCAGGTTTGATTTTTCTCGCTCTGCGTCTAAGCTCATTTATAGTTATCTATACGGACGACCGCAAAGAGTGCTTGTAAATAATGTATTATCAGACTCTCTCTTGATATTATCAGTGGTTCCTCAGGGCTCTGTTCTAGGTCCGCTTCCTTTCAGTTGCTTCATAAACGATCTGCCTTCTGTAGTAACTCACTCTCGGATCTGCCCTTCGGTTAATTGAAGATGCTGCAAGCAAAATTAACGAGGACCTATGTAATATCAGTGATTGGGCAGTAAGTAATTTGATTCTATTAAACCCCCGGAACTGTATTATAATATACAGGAATGAACTTGATACGTCCTATTTTCTACCCATTCTCCTTGACTCCATAGTGATACCTTACTGTAACAAAGCTAGGAACTTAGGCCTGACTTTTAATAAAACACTTACCCGAGATGATCATATTAGTTATGCCCTGGGTAGGATGTATGGTGTTCTGAGCAGATTATGGTTATCTGCTAAGCTTTTTCCACTTGAAACTTGACTGCGACTCGTCAAAACACTTTTATTACCTTTGTTCTTTTTTTCGATATTATATATTGTTAAACTAATTCATACTCCGAGCGAAAACTCAATGTGGTATTTAATTCATGTGAACGTTTCGTCTATTCGTTGCGTAGATACGATCATGTCTCCCCTTACGAGAGTTGCTTAGTTCGGTGCTCTCTTTTTATCTATTATAAAATTAGAACACTTATCTTTATGTTTAAAATCATTCATTATAAATTTCCTGAGTACCTCTATCTGACAGTCGAATTTAGTTCATCAGCTCGTACCAATAACCTCAATATACCAGTTCATATTACCTGCCAAAGAAAAACGTCACTGCTAGTTCACTCATGCATCGAACTGTGTACCTAATCATATTAAAAGTATGACATCGCTCGGTCGTTTCAAGCTGGAAGCTGTCAGTTTTCTCAATCCCACAGTTTAATTGTTTCAATATTTTACTATACTCTACTCTCTTATGTAGCTTTTTCTTTAGTTTTCTTTAGTTAATTTGTGTTTTACATTAATATTAGGTACCTTAAGTATATTATTAAGTTTTTTGTTTCATTAGTTCTTTACTTTGTTTCATTCTATACACTCTACATATTGTTATAATTTTATTTGATATCTTTGGATTGTGCAAACTTAAAGGGCTTTGTCCTAATTGTATAAATAAATTGAAATTAAATATAGAATATGCATTAGACCACTTTTTCTAGAAGTCTTGGGACCGGATTCTATAACACGGAGAATTGTCGAATTTGGGAGATGAGAGTTGATTTGACAGTTAATTCTCCACTTGGAATTCTGTAAATTGGTGAATTTTTATTGAGAATAACCAAATTCTCTAGTCCACTTATTAAAATTCTCCGATGTTTTGCAGTAAGAAGAATAATACCCAAGTGAGAGTATTGTCTATTTTTGTTGTATTTTGAGAAGGTAGGTAACTTAGGTAACCTACGAATTTTCAAATTAACCGGTGGAAATTGAAATTTTTCTTTTCGCATTTCTCTCATGTTTTGCTTAACTGTCCAAAAAAGTTAGTGAATTCGGAATGGAGAATTAAGGAGCTTTAATCTGAGAAAACGAAAATTCTTAGTCTTTATCTGTTATTGGCAATATAGATGCACCAGTTAAAAATTACCAGGTGTGAGCACATTTAGGCTTTCTGTCTCTTATGTTAATGAGCATAATGGACGAGAATTGGGACACCCTTCTATTTGTGTCATTAGTGTAGTCATCTCTTCATATTTCATTCTCGTTTCATTAACTACTAGATGCATATGATCCTTGATCGATTTGACCCCGGTTTCCCTCCGAAGTGTGGTGACGGCTTTATATGTATCTTGTTGATGAAGATTGCTTATTACTTTTCTTGCACCTACAAAATTAGTGGCATTATCACATGTGGCACAGGCCTCTTCTGTTAACTAATCCCTTAAATGCGGCTATGAAGGCCATAGATGTAAGATATGTGACTACCTCGATGGTGGATGGTGCTACGTAAATGGGCGACTCAGAGCGACCCTAGCTGTGGGTAACATTCCCATCATCTATTACTACGTTTCGGCATTGTATCGGTGACATTAAACACATTTATGAATATAACATTTAATTGCATTTAGGTGCTAGGTGTAGTTAACTCGCTTTTGTGGGGAATTATGATTGGATGCTTCTGTTTGAAAGCTAAGTTTGAGTTTTCTAGTCTACCACCAACACGTGATACTTCGTTTGAATCAATAAATGGATTTCGACAGTTCTTGACCTTGATGTATGTAATCTCTGGAGTTTTCGTTGAAATGCTGTTCTTGTTTATAATTAATGATTGAAACGAACTAATACATCTTTGATTTCTTTCACAGCCAGTGAGTCATCTTTTCTTGCATGTCTAAATTTTTTATAAATCACAATCGCAATCATTTTTCCTTCTAGTTCTGTTTCTACGATTTTAATTTCGGGATTTGTGATCACTTCATATTTCAGCCAGTATGCACCTTTCGATCACAGCGAGTGTGCTTCCAGTTATGATGAATAGAATCCTCGAGAAGCTACATCTGAAAGATTCTCAGAAAACTGTACGTAGTGCTAATTTTAATTGCATGTCATTAATTGTATCTCTGCAATTCTGTTGCCCACAAAGGTTTTCTATTTATGTGGATTGTGGATCGGCACAAATCTACGAAAAACTATTCTGGAGTCTGTTCAAGTAAAGTAGGGGATATTTGGAATATCTAGAGTGTAAATAGTTTCCTTTAATAATTTTGCAAAATGGTGGCGTTAGTTTTGATTTTAAGAGAGCAACTTAAATTTTAACGGTGACTTATGAATTATATTGAAGTAGATTTCTTTATTGTAGGTCCCTTCTGAGGCATCCGAGAGTCCGCGAAACTCGTATTTATAATCGCCATGAGAGTATACAATCCATCTTGCTATTTTAATTTTTGTTAACAATGATTGTTCTAGTTTGATTTGGTCCCATTTTTGTTTAATTTTCCCAAATAGGGGTTCGTACCAGTCTGGGCTCTCATCCCAGATTTCTTGAAATAATAGTTTGAGAGTAATAGTTTGAGAGTAATATTTTGAGAGTAAAAGTACAATTGGATCGAATATTTTATCGACTTAGGACAGAATCTCACGTTTAATCAATGGATAGCCATTGTTTCCAATATTCAACTTTATTTTGAAGTAGTCAGTGAAGGATTGCAATGAACTCCAAGTACCTTAATTGATTCTTCGTAGTCGAAATGCATTTTTGTAGCTGATTCCCTTGCTTCCCATGGTAGGTTCTGTAGGAAATCTCTGTTATTGCTACTCAATTTTATCAAATTGAACTCTCGTCTCTTAAAGATGTTGATTAGTTTATGACTTATTTTAATGAGTTCTTCCAACGAATCCCTTCCAGAGACAATATCATCTATGCATGTGTCTCACATGATAAATTTTTCTGCAAATGGACAGGCTTTAACTGGATCTTTAGTCAATTCTTGAAATGTTCGAATTGCTAAAAATTGTGCACTTGTTGTTCTATACGTGACTGTAGTTAACTTGTGCTCCTTGATGGGCTCTCTTTCACCAATTTCTCTAATAATTCTGATCTCTAATATCAATGTTTACTTGGCGGTAAATTTTTTCAATATTAGATGTGAATACTTGAATACTAATTTATGATTCCGCCAACTGAGGAGAATTGAAATTAAATTCAGTTGTATTTGTGATCCGACTAAAAGTATTTCATTTTAACTTTCATGATTATTTCTTTGTGCTATATCATCAAATACCACTCGTAGTTTTGCCGTTGATGTAGGCAATATGTCAGTTACTAAGGTCAAGTAGTATTCACCCATAAAGTCCTTATACATGACTTCAAACGCCTTTTCTGTGTTGAATTTCCATTTCATCTGGAGTAGACTTGTTATTGCTATTTCCCTAGAACCCCCAAGATTGACAGCTCCACGATCCCTTTTAAATGGTAATCTTACTCTGTAAAGATTGTCAACATTTCTTCGATGAGTTGTTCTGAAGTGATTTTCACACATTATATCTTCACCTATCAAAACTGCATCAGTATACAAGTCCTCGATTTCCCAAAAATTTTCGAATTTCTTTATTGAAGTCTACTTCAGATAAAGAGCATTGGGGTGCTATAGTGGACACATTTTGATTCAATTCGCCCGGTAGTATCCAACCTAGATGTATTTCTTGAGCTGTCGGAGTTTCTGGAGGGCCACGCATAATATTTTCCATTAGTATTTTAGGACACACTTCTGCTCCATGGCTTACATAAATTCTTCTTGGTTCATCTAAATTCGGATCTGATAATATCAGATTCGTTGTGTGTTTCCATTTTGATTTATTTATAATTTCTTCAGAAGATTACTCTCGTTAGCTTACTAATGCTGTTGTTGTTATGAAAAAATGATGATGAAAATTTTGGCTTTACTGTTAATTCAATGCACGTTTGAATGATGTTAATCTTTGCACCTACTACTGTTGTTACAGTTGCGTTTATTCGTCTTCTTGGCAGTTTTAGCTTCTGAGCCACCTTTTTAGTTATGAAGCTGGCTTGAGCTCCCTTGTCAATAAGCGGTCGCAGCATAATTGTATTGTTGTTTGTTCTAACTTGTTGTAGCATAGCAATGGCAAACAATACAGTCAGTGTACTGATTTTTACTTTCTGGAATATGAGTCGATACTATACTGACTTACTTGGTTTGCCGATTCCCTCTTGTTAGTTCCCTGATAATATAGCTTCCAATAAAGTTTTTGAGATGATGAATTTAAATGTAATAGTGCATTACGTTTTCTGCTACATATCACATACGTTTTTTTTCCGCTTTTACAATTATGATTGCAACAATCGCACTTACAGCAGATTTTCGCTTTTCTGATCTCTTCGTTGTCGTGTCACCAATAAAAAACTCGCGTAGATAATCCACACATAAAACCTTATTTGATTAAACTACTTAGAAAAATAATACAATTTGAGCTTGTTATCGATACTTCTAGCTCACAACTCATAATCGCCCAAAACACATCTGAGCAACCTGATCCACTCGCAAAAACGGGTCGCCTGTTAGAATCTTTACAGGCGGAAGCGACTCTGACTTAGTGACCAGCGCAATACCTTGCAATTAATCGCAAAGCATTACATCAATCACTGCTGTCAGCTGCAGACCCCAATATTGTTAGTAAACAAACAGTAATTCCAGCTGAGCATTTCACTATGTGAAGTGAATTACTTAACCCTGGCTTAATGCTTAGTTATAACAGCAGTGTATACGACAGTTTTTTAATAAACAATTCGCAATCGTCAAGCATTTAACTGTGTGAAGTAAAATGCTTAGATACCCCTAACTGCTTAATTAGTCGTACACCTGTTGCTAGCTAAAGTCATAATGTCACAACCATACCGAATTGAATATTGGGCCACGACATTCCTCCCCCTGTGAAAGACTAATTCCCTGGGCGAATTAGATCAGGATGTTCGGTTTAGTTTCAGCTACATTGTACATTTGATCATATATGTATATACAATATTTGTTTTGTTTTTTTTTTTAAAACATCTTCTAAGTTTTATCTTAACAATATCTACTTCTCTTGATTCAGTTCTAATTTAACATGTATTTTTTTATTTTTTTTTCTCGTGATCTAATTTATTTCTTCACACAATCATTTTGTTCAATTATAATTATATTATTTCCTTAGCTCTAATTTCGATATTCCTAAAAATAATTCTACCATAATAATAAAAAAAAAAAACTGTACAATTACTTTTAGGATTATGTTTACTTATACAAAATTTTATTCTAGGTTTCTTTAACTACATACATTTGTTTTATCTAATCATATTATATAACTAATTTTTCACAAGTAATAAATCTTGTCATTTGCTTTGCAAAAACAGCATATTGATCTTATTCCCACCATATCGTGCTTGCTTACCTCTTGCCTTTTGTCTATAATTTTGACTGATTGATTGATTGATCTTCGTCGGTTCCATAGATTCTAGCAATTGAAATCTCTTTTCAAGAAAATTTAAGAATTGCTTGAATCTCTCTGGGATTTTTCAGTAATTGTTGATAGATGTTTCGAGATTGTTTGTTTAGTTTTCGTATTAGTAAATGTATAAAAAGCGAATCTCAGTTCGTAATGTCGATGTCTAGATTTTTTAATGCTTCTAGGCATTCCAGTGTTGAGTCGTGGGGTTTTATTAACAGCCTATGATTCTTTTAAAGTTTAATAGATTACAAATTCTTCTTAGTTGGGCTGAGACTACAGTTCTCGTATTATTATATCTGCGATCTAGGTTTTCCCATGAATCAGATCATTTGGTTCTTCATTCACGTATGCTTTTAAATAAAACATTTTCTCGGCCTTAGTAATTGTATAATTCTTCTGTATCAGTTCAATGAATAAATTTCTGTTGTACGGGCATTTTAGATAATATTCGAAAACAAAAATTAGTATATAAATACGTGGAAGCTTTACTTCTGAACTTCTCTCAGTTCTAGGATTAGGTGTGTTGCTAATGGTGTAGATAGACTCTGCACTTTTTCTTGTAATTGATTTAATTCTTCCTGATAGATGCTTTCAGCTGCAAAGATCAAAATAGTCATATGTGAATTTTCCGAAGGCCATTATATCGGCATGACTATGCACAATCAATTCCCAGTATAGTCAATTAATAGTTTAGTCTTCTGGGTAAAGTATACTGGAGGGTTCTGCTTTTCTTCATTTGCTAGAATTTTAGCTATGTTGCGTTTCAGCGTGTCGAATGTCGATTTTAGCTGCATGAATCTTGATTTGCCGTAAGTGTTATGAAATTTCATCTGAGTTTTTCTTTCCTTCGATTGCGTCTCGAATTAGGTTTTCTATAAGAGTTTGGTCATATAGTGTTTGAACTTGTAGTAGTTCTCCATGAAATATTTGTGATCACGGTTTTGTTCCCTCAGTGCCTCGGGTTTTATATTGATATTTTCGAATTTTTCCCATACAGTGTCGTGTGACTAAAGTCGTGCCTCGCCATACTCTTTAGTCTTCCTAGTTGAAGAATCTATCCTGATTTGCGTGGCGACTTTCTTGACGATCTTTATGCAATTTGTATCTTCTTTCACTCACTAATTCATGATGAAGGTGACGCATTAGTAAGTTGAGGATGCTTTTAGCCCGCCGTGGATGATTTGAAAGTAGAAAAGAAATGTATTGTACTTTGTTGAAGACGTGGACCCTTTGTTCCAGAGCTTCAATAATTATCTTCGACTTTATAACCACAGCATTTGGACGTTAATTCTAGAGATTGCATATTTTTTGCTATAATATTTTATTTTTACCTGAAGACCTAAGTTCTATAGGCTTGATGACTATAGTGACCTTTTGCTCGAAGAACCAAAAAATGTTCAAGTAATAAGAGCTGAGTTTAGTTTCTAAACAATTTATTTCTGTGATTAAAAAATAACTGGACAATTATATCAACTGATTACATTTATATAAATAAAAATTGGTTGCACACAAAAAAACAAACCGAGAATATATTTCTACAATGCATAGTTCATTCAAAACTTAATTAGCGACGCATAACATTTATTACTGCTGCAATGAATGAACTTCGCATTGAATGAAATTTAATCACAAAAAATATAAATTTCTAGCATTATTCTTTTATATACGATCAAGAGAAATGTAAATTATAAAATATAAATCGTATTTATATGTATTCTGTATAGTAAATAAGGCTCAATTTCATATAGTTTCATAAAGTTTTTTTGGTCCATTTTCCCCAACCTTTATGCGAGACCTCACTTAATGCTGGAGTAAATATCGAAGATGCACTTGCATGGGACACTCTGGTTCCGATTATTGACGGTCATCATTCACTCAAGTTTATTCAAATTTGTTATGGTTCTAGGCTGAAATGTGATATACTTTCGTATTTTGCATGAATGGGCAAAAGAACTTGGCTATGGATTATTGTAGTGGAACTGAGATAACGAGTTAAAAACAAGAACTGAGAGAAAGTAGGATTAACAGGATGATAAAATCTTCTTGAATACCCTCAAAATCCTTTCAAAATATTCATAATAATATACATCGGGTTAAACGACCTCAATTTTTTAAGAAAAATATAAATTTCGATTTCACTTGCTGAAAAGAGATGCAAAATTTCAGTAAAATAAAATTCTCATTTTTCACGAAAATATCAGAGAATCCAGCATGAGCTACACCCACTTAACCCATTCACTGCCAACTACGAGATATCTCGTAGTAACCGTATGTCCCAAAACTGCCGACTACGAGATATCCCATAGTGAGTGCTACAATTTTAGATTGATTACAAATGGCAATTTGAGTTAGGAATTATTAGAAAGGATGAATGAAAAATTTATGTAGTGTAGAAAACATATTAGTTATCAATTTTTATTAGATAAATTATAACTTAGACGATTAAATTATAACAAAATAATTATTTATATGAGCCGCTCAGTGCACAGATTTATTAACCCCATAAAAGAACATTTATACAATTTCATACATTTGTTGTGAAAAAAACAATTTTTTTTATTCAACGGCCCAACAAATGTTATTATGAGAGACTATATCAGCAATTTTTGTGGCCTTTGTATAATAAATATTTTTTTTCACACGAAATGTATGAAATTGTATATATGTTGCCTATCTTTTCTTTTATGGAGTTAATCAATCTGTGCGGCTCATATATGAATGCATTACTGATATTTAAAAATATTTTTATTGTTCTTGCTGTGTATGATGAGCTTTAAAGCAAGGATCAACGCAAAGGGCTGGTTTGTTGCGGCACACTGGACTAAAATACCTAGTTTCCTTGCGTTGTTATTGTTTTGTACACATTCGGCATGGCTTTGTAGGCATCCTTTTTTTTTCTGTGGGAGGAAGATGCTCTAAGTAATGAAAATCAGTTGTATTTGTATTATAGGTGTTGCTTTCTCCTGCAATGCTACCATCGCATCGCCATCAAGTAAATGCATAATAACTGATTCCCTATATTTTAGCAGCGTCATATTTTTATTCCCTCGATTTCGAAGTAGTGTAGGACCATTTTTTTGTACCAACGGATGGTTTTCTTGAGGAATGAATAGTAGGACATACGTTGGTCAGCGCGATCAACACCTGCCATTCCCAAAGTATAATCTCTAACTATATCTGGTTTAGTCGAAATTTTTCCATTTATGTTTTTCACTTGAACCATTTCGCCTTTATGCATATTTTATATAGTCAGCACATCACGCTTATCTTTCCATTTGTTGACCATAATGGATCCTGATCTCATCCATTCAGATTCTCCTCGTTTCAGTTTTTTTTTACCAAATTTTCTGGATTTCCTTTTCAATCGAATCTTAACGTGCCGCATACATATGTTGATTTAGTCGTTAGACCTTTCGCGAGCTCATCTGAATTATAGTAGTTGTCCATGTAAAGCTCATGACCACGATTCAAAAAACCATCCATCAGAGCCAAAACGACATTTGAAGTATGACTTCGTCCACTTAGGTCATCATATCTGCCCGCATAAATTTTCACTCTCAAGGCTATTCCTTCAGATTCGCAAAGCTCATAGAGTTCGATGCCGTACTTGTGCCCTTTGTTTTTTTGTATTGCCGAAAAACCAACCTTCCTCGCCAAAGAACTATCGCTTCGTCAAGAAACAATTTTCTCCCCGGCTTATAGATGCGGTCCATAGTTTCGTTGAAGTGTCGGGATATTGGATTGATCTTAGATAATCGATTATCACCTTGTTCTTCATTATTATTAAAATATAGAAATCTCAAAATTAATTGAAAACGATTTCTAGACATTCTCTTTCTCCAAAAGTCGAAATTATGAAGTTCAGTTTTTTTCCAATAATGTTCTATGGAGGGTAAACTAATTGTACCGGTGTGCATAAGTAATCCAAAGAATACCCGTAATTCTTTAGCGCTGGTATCCTTCCAATCTCGCAGCCGGGAGGATCGCAATAATGTAGCCTTTGCTATTTGTTGGCTAGCATAGCGATTGGCCTCTTGAACAATTTTGTTCAAAAAAGATTCTGTCAAAAACAGATCGAAGAAATCTCCTGGCGATTTTACATTGTCTGGAATTATCAACCCAGGATTGCCTCTAAATTCAAACTCTGGTGGATGCCTTTCATCGGTTGTCCATCGTCCATCTTCTTGATATGCGGCGCTTGTTGATGCTTCACCGGCAGGAATATGAAACTGCACACTCGATGAAGTCGATTGAATCGTTCGAAGTCGTTTTGCTAGGATAGGTCCTATTTCATCTTCATTTTCAGAACTGGGCTCGGTTTCTCACTCAACACTTCCTACCGAAAAAATGTCGCTCTCGTCGTCAGAGAACTCCTATTCGCTGTCAGAAACTTCTTCTTCAAAAAATATCGATTCTTCGTCACGATCCATTATTCTGAGTTGAGGAAATCAGTTATTTATTATCGCGATTTTCATTAAAAAATGTATATAGCTATCATATACTTACGTTAATGCACCGTACTTAATTTAAATTTAATAAGTATTAGTTTCTAAATATCTCCACTTATTTAATTCAATACTTGTTTTTCTTTTATAATACCAGCAGATACGGCCTATTACTTTCACAAAATCTTTCTGACTGGCTTCATACTTCGCTCATCGCTAATAATATGTATTTATACTAACATTTTCTTAGGAACCACAAAGAAAAAAAAAAGTATATAACGTAAATGTAAATTCTCATTATCCTGGAAGCAAAGTAATTAAATCCTATTTTATTGTGTTTGTTTTTCTTAATAACCAAAAAAAAAAAGTGCAACAATCCAAGGATGCTACCTGAATATGGGCCACGAATATGAATATGGGCCCTGGTAACTACTGTCTCTTTACACGTTTTTCGCAGTGATGCTCATTACACATCTGTATTATTGACTGCCACCAGATGAAATTAGGAGACAAATCCAGCCGGGAAAAATGGGAATGCCTGACTTAGAAAAGGTTTATTGTCAACATTACCTGGAATTCATTAGTAATGAGTTATGAGCACTTGGACATACCTTACGTTGTACTGGCTTAGGAAGGCAGGCGTTATGCATTGATGTGTAAATGTATACTACGTGCCTTGCAGGAAATGGAGGGAGTGCATTCAGGTCGGAAAGGCGTCATATAGTAACAACGTTTTTCTAATAACAATGAAGGAAGGAAAAGTGCGTAGATGAAAAATATTTTGATTTGTGCATTATTTTAGAAGAAAAAGTGGATTATGTACAGCTAATAACGAGATACAAATAAGTGAAGGCAAAATAAAAGGAAACATCTTTGAATATGAAAAAGTTGATTGAAAAAAAAAAACACTACGAGATATCTCGTAAGCGGCACTCAGCACAGAAATTTTATTCACCCACGCCAGGGAGGACGGGACAAGATGGGGTTAACGCCGCATCAGGGGAGAACTTTGCTAAGCAAGTCCCTTGCGTTGCAAGTCCCTCTCTCAAGACCGTCCGTACGTGACGTAACAGTCACATCCTGCCCGAGGTGTTCCTGCACAGGCAGACGGTGGCACTCCTTGGAGTAAGCCAGATGCCTGACTGAATACGGCGGATCTAGAGAGGAAAACTCGATAAAACCCGCAATCCCGGGTGTAAACAATCGTGCCCATGGGATGAATGGCACTGCGTGAGTGTGTCTTCTAACGATGAACTCTGGACACCAGGCGACATCCAGTTTAAATTAGCCTTCCCACGGTATACGAATCTCTGCCGTGGGTGACTCTCCTTTCTTCGTAACTCGTGGGAATCACATGGAGACGTTTATTAAAGAAGAGGGTGGTGCCCCTCCCAATGCACCAAAACCAAAGGCAGCTACAATGCCTCAAATAGTAGACGTAGAAGACGACCTGCTCATGGAACAGGAATTCGAAGGTCTCGAAGGTCTAGCGGAGATTATGCGAGAAGACTGTACTCTCTCAGATGAGGAGGTCGAGCTGATCTCACAGCCGGACCGTGAGAATGAGAAGAATCCTGCTGAGTCGATCATATCTAAACCCTCTACATCTGGTGAGGTAAAAACAGATGATCCGACAGGAATCCAGAGCTCCGCTAAGGACTCAAAAGGATCCATTGGGAGCTCAAATGTATCTGATAAGGATCCAATAGGCCCCACGAAGGATACAAAAGGGAAAAGCCGTAAATTGAGCGGAGCAGCCAAGAAACGGCTTCAGTGGCTGGTGAAACACGGGCACTGACCAGCTGAGGCCCGTGAGCTAGCAATGAAGCCAATGCCGAAAAAGGAGACCGTCAAGGGATCCAAACGGAATCGCTCCGAGAACTCTACCCCTAAACCCACACAGGTCAAGAGGTTGAGAACTCAACAGGGTGAAGAAGCAGAAAGGAAGCAGGAGCAATCCAAAAAGGACATAGCTCCCAGGTCCCTCTCCTACAAACAAGTGGTTGTAGGCGTTAAAATGGGAATCCTTTCAGCAAACTTCCCCGAAGAAATGCTGACGGCAGAGCAAATTATATCTGTCCGTAAGACGATCCTGGGAAAGATTCTGGAGATGGAGAATGACCAGCTCAAGCCGGCATTCCTGGGATATAGTGCTAGACCAGGATGGCTAGTTCTCACCTGCTCTGACAAGGCTACCTCGGAGTGGCTAAAGCAGATAACGGGTGAGATAAAACCATGGGAAAATGCCAATCTAAGGGCTGTAGAGGAAAGTGAAATTCCTCGAGCAAAGATCCTGGTTGGCTACTTCCCTGAAAGTACAGAGATGCCTGCTGACGAATTGTTACGGTTCGTAGGTGCTCAAAACCATGAGCTTAAAGTAGCTGAGTGGAAGGTCCTAAGGAAAGTGACTGAAGGGGTTGTCTCACAGGTCACTCTCTCAGTGGACCACTGCTCGGCGGAAAAGCTCAAGAAGTTAAACTGCAAAATTAACTTCCTTTTTGGACAGGTGCAGCTTAGACCGAAAGGAGACCTAAAGCTGCAAAAGGAGCAAAGCAACTCAACAGAAGCCAACCCAAAGGCTGGGGCGTCCAAGACTGCACATCGGCCATTAGGCCCAGCAGCTGCGGTCACCTCAACCTCGAGCATTAACCTTGAGAGTAATGCTGAGGCTCCTGAGAAAATGGAAGTGGCTGAACCGGAGCCACCAAGGGCGATAACCCAAACGGGAACCCCGAGACAGGTTGAGAAGGTAGCCACAACTACCATTGCGTCTAACAGGCCAGTAATTGCGACACCCTCAACCTCTAAAAAGAGCAATAGGCTGACCAGTACTGCTGGGGAGCAGGCAGTGGTTAAATTAAAACCGCCAAGTTTTTATTTAAAAGGGCCAAAACCCTTAAACGAAAACCAGGGGGCGAAAGCCCGTAAAGGCTTGAAAAAGGGAACTAAAAAGAGTCCCAGGAAAGAAGGTCATTCTTAATGACCAGAAGCAGGAGTGATATTAGGCTACTCCAAGTGAATCTTCATCATGCAAAAGCTGCATCAGATGTGCTTAGCAGAAGATTCATTAGGGGTAGTATAGACATAGCACTCCTGCAAGAACCCTGGGTTCTTGGAAGTCAAGTAAAAGGGCTTCCAACTAAACAAGGTAAGTTGATCTATGATAGGAACCATGCCACCCCAAGGGTGCCAACAGATAAAGGCAAACATGAGGTGGTAATGGCCTCAGCCTACTTCCCGGGTGAGATGGATCTACCTCCTCCAGAGGAGATTACAAAACTGCTGGAGTTCTGCAGAAAAAGGAATAAATCCTTCATCATTGGGTGTGATGCGAATGCCCATCACATCATATGGGGAAGCTGTGACACCAACAGACGAGGTGAGTACCTTTTTGACCTTTTTTTTTTTTAATGTAGACATAGCCAATATAGGGAATGAACCAACATTCTGCAACGCTATTCGCCAAGAGGTGCTGGACTTAACACTCATCAGCCCAAATATGGCGGATGGCATTGTGAATTGGCATGTCTCAAACGAGGCCTCGATGTCGGACCATAACCATATCAGGTTCGATATTAAGGCTTCCCCTATGCAAAGGGAGGAAACAAGAGTTCCACGACTCACTGATTGGAATTCCTACAGGGAATACATCAGAATGGGTCTAGAGGAACTCGATAACGGCCAAATAGAGACCCGTACGGATCTAGACCGTATCTCCTCCCAGTTGCACAGACTGATAATCTGTTGCTATGAACAAAGTTGTCCTGCTAAACAAAGGGAAACAACGCGAGCTGTACCCTGGTGGAACAGGGAACTAGATAGATTAAGAGCCAAGTCCAGAAGGCTCTTCAACAAGGCAAAAACAACTGGTGCTTGGGATGAATTCAAGCGCGCCTTGACTGAGTACAATAAAGAGCTTAGGAAATCCAAGAGAAGAACTTGGAGAAATCTGTGCGAGGGTATAGATGATCTACCCACAAGCGCAAGACTTCAAAAGGTTCTCTCTAAGGATCACTCCAATAGTATCGGCCTTCTACGGAAAGTCGATGGCAGCTACACGAGTAGCCGGGAAGAAACTCATTTTCCTGATTCAAGAGTTATGCAAGATGACGACGGAACCCCTGAAGAGCTAAGACCTGAATGCAGGCCTTCCAACAGGATCAAAAGTCTCTCTGGCAGAATTTTCACTCAAAAGAAAGTTAAATGGGCCGTCAACTCCTTTAAGCCATTCAAATCGCCTGGAGCTGATGGCATCTTTCCGGCCCTACTTCAACAAGGGCTAGAGGAGATACTGCCAAATCTCATTAAGACCTTTAGAGCAAGCTATGCTCTAGGGTATATACCCAGGACGTGGAGGGAAGTTAAGGTATCATTTATACCTAAAGGGGGAGGGCGTTCACCTGCACTACCCAAATCCTACCGTCCGATCAGTCTAACGTCATTTCTCCTCAAAACAATGGAGAAAGTGTTAGACAATTATATTAGGAGCGGCGCACTTAAGCGATCACCGCTGCACCCAAACCAACATGCTTACCAAGCAGGGAAGTCTACTACAACTGCCCTACATAGTCTTGTTCTAAGACTAGAACAGGCGGTAGAGGATAAAGAGACAGCCCTATGTGCATTCCTAGACATCGAAGGAGCATTTGACAATACCTCCTTTGAAGCCATTGAGAACGCAGCTACCAATAAAGGAATCGAACCTCCCTTGATAAAATGGATAAAAGCTATGCTTGAAAGCCGGAGAATCACAGCTAACCTGGGGGAGGACTCTATAACAGTAGTGGCTGCTAAGGGATGTCCCCAAGGTGGGGTTCTGTCCCCTCTACTATGGTCACTGGTTATATATGATCTTCTACAGAAGCTAACCAACTCTGGCTTTGGAAATCAGGGATATGCAGATGACCTGGTTACTACAATTAGGGGCAAATATGATCAGATAATCTCTGAACTATTGCAGAATGCCCTAAATATAGTCTGCAACTGGTGCCAAACAATGGGACTTCGAGCCAACCCTGGCAAGACAATAGTTGTCCCATTCACAAGAAAAAGGAAGCTTTGTTTGAAAGCACCATCTCTTGAGGGAACAACAGTGGAATTCTCAAAGGAGGTCAAATATCTAGGTATTACCTTAGATAATAGATTAACCTGGAACTCTCACTTAAAAAGAATACTAGATAAAGCTACAATGGCAATATGGACATGCCGCAGGGTTTTTGGCAAAACTTGGGGTCTAAAACCAAAAAAAGACTCTGTGGTCATATACATCTATTATAAGACCCATGGTCACATACGCTTCACTCGTTTGGTGGCCAAAAACAGAACAAAAGACGGCTCAAGCTAGTTTGCAAAAACTACAACGGCTTGCATATCTAGGAGTAACAGGTGCCATCCGTACCTGCCCAACCACAGCCTTAGAGGCTATGTTGGACCTGCTACCCTTGCATTTGCATGTGAGAGGGCAGGCCATACTTAGTGCAATAAGACTGCAAAGGGCAAACCTCCAAACCACAAACAATTTGGTTGGCCACCTGAGAGTCCTCCAAGAATTCGTAGAGGACCCGATGACTAACCCAATTTCGGATGTTATGCAAAAACGCCATAACTTTGAAACGCCATTTAAGGTGATCTTGGGGGACCGTCAACAGTGGCACAAGGTGCCATCTCGCAAAGGCACTGGGGGCCTCACCAACCATTTTTCAGGCAGAAATACACGCAATAGAACTCTGCGCTCGGGAGATAATCCATAAGAATATGCGTGGAGCAAAAATATACATCATATCAGATAGCCAAGCAGCACTTAAAGCGTTAAACTCGTTTACGTTTGAGTCTAAGCTGGTTTGGGACTGTCTTACTGTCTTGAAGCAACTGGCTGAGACAAATAGGGTGACACTAACATGGGTACCAGGACATGAAGGCATTAAGGGGAACGAGATTGCGGACCGCCTTGCAAAGGAAGGAGCCAAATCTCCGTTTATTGGCCCGGAGACTGTCTTCGGACACCCAAAGAGTCACCTCCTGGCTGAGATCAGGCTTTGGGAGGACAGAACTAAAAAAGAATACTGGGAAAACACCCCGGGGCTGAGACAAGCGAAAAAATTTATAAAGTATTCGCAACAGAGGACAAAAGAACTCCTCACACTCAGCAGAAAGGAACTAAGGCTCATAACGGGCCTACTTACTGGGCATTGCCTACTTAGATACCATCTCAAGAAAATGCGTAAGGTCGATGATGAGACCTGTCGATTCTGTATGGAAGACGATGAAACTGCTGAGCATATCCTATGTGATTGTGAAGCCCTATGCCGCATAAGGCTAAGACATCTAGGAAAGGCATTTCCACTGCCAGAGGATGTTGTTAAAATGGCCCCCAAGGACATTATAGGTTTCATTAAAGACCTTAAGTTCGAATGGGCGCCCTAGGGCGTTTAGGGGTAATGTCACAAAAGATCTCATAGGTCGCGGTGGCAGGATGAGAGACGGGAGTCCTGTCTGCATCCCCCGGAAAAATAATTTTTTTTTTTTATTTATATATAGGCTGTTTATTTGGTGGCTCTTTGGCTCTTTTCAAAATCCTTAAAACTAAGTGGCAAAAGGCTCTACAAAGTGTAAAAAGAAGACGCTAGCTAAACTAAATGGTATAAAGTGTCAATAGGGACAAATAATAACATCTAAAACAATTATAACAACTAATAAACAACAACAATGACACAAAAAGGAAAACAAACAAGACAAAATGCTCAAAAGAGTCTAAAAACGGTCACAAGAATTTTGAAAAAGATCTAAAGTTTAACCAAAAAATTTTGAACCAGTCCCAATTTTGACAATTAGGTAAGTGGCAGTTCCAATGAGTTCCAAATTTCCAAAATAAACTAATAAAAATGTTGCTAAACGAGCGAATTTAAACAAAAAATTTTGCAATTTAGCACCGAAACCGAAACCGAATTAAAAACTTAATAGCCGAACGAACGAAAAATTTACCCGATACCGTTATAGAGCCCCGCGAGGGCGGCCTGTAGTATCATAGACCTCTACAAACTGCCCTCATCATCCCTCCAGCTTAGCATCTCTAACGGAGCGCTTATCCTTCCCACAGCACTTGCAACGGTTCCAAAGCGAGGAGAAGCCCCGTGGACTAGTGTTGCAAATGCTGTGGCCTGATATCACCAGCGAAAGACAAGAGCGCCGTCCTGCACTGACGATAGTGGCTGCCATGTGCAGTTGAATGTATCTGCGTTCGTTGCCAGATATTCAAGACGTAAACGTCTCTTCAATCTGTCAACGAAGTGGCGCTTAAGTGCATGTGCGTGGTGTTGTGGGTCAGTGTTCTGATTCCCATCTCCGGCTCTCATGTAGTACAAGTGAATTGTAGATTTGGCCAGTGTCAACACAAAGCTAATCAAACAATTCACCCGACTACAAACCTTTGGTCCCCATAGAAACGATGTCCTAGTAATGCCGAAATTCGGGTGGATCAACTGACACATATCGCGCACCAGTTCCATCAGACTCTGCAAAGCTGGACAAGTGAAGAACCTGTGAAACAAGGTGCCTTCACCAGAACAAACTGTGCAGATCCTCTGAACCCGCCGGTCGATATGTGACAACTGATTAGGATGCATAAGACTGTGATGCAGCAATTTGAATGCTACATCAGCATCTTTGTAACTAGAAGGATAACTGTAGACTACTCTGCAAGTTATCCCTCCCATCACGCCCATATTCACCCCGAGGTGTGTTCGCCATCTGTTGTATCCTGTGTACTCCGGAGGTCTTATTGACATAAGCACGTCACGGAGCACACGTGTTGTAAGTGTGCTGAAAGGTGTGTGAGGCGGTCTGTCCAGAACGAAAGCATCTTCCAACTTAGTGCCAGGGTCACTGGTCCCAAGTTGGCGAAATCTCTCCCGCGCAGAAGCCGCCAGGTCGTGTAGTTGTGGAGTGTTCGTGTTTATTCGACAGTTTCCAGAGATATCAATAATATCTCCGAGAACTGTCAGTGTATGCGTGTCAGCTTCAAAACCTCGAGCATTACTGAACACTGAATCTATTAATTCAGGATTAAACCTGATTGGAATCGACGCGAATTGCGTGTACCGCAGAGCATTCCACTTAAGGTGAAATGCTGGCCTGATTCTGCCCCAGGTCTGAATCGTTGAGATTAGATCCTGTGGCCAGTCACGAGGATAGGGTGGTCGAACAGAGAGCAGGTAGTAATACTCCCCTATGCCGATCCCTCCCAGTACATTCACCCACAGTTGAGAAATTAAGGTGTCTCTCTGGCAAAACACTCGTTGGAATGCACGCACTTGGAGACACCTTGATTTCACAACCAAGTTAGTGAGACCTAATCCACCTATCTTGACTGGCAGACAGAGCGTGCTTTCAGCAACCCATCGTCTTCCGCACCAAAAGGCGTCTATCGCTTTTGCTTGAAGAAGACCTACGAAGCCTTCATCAAACGTCTCAGACTTTAGCAGATGAACGATGGACGAGGTAATCAAATAGTTTATCACGACTGACCTTCCCATTAGGGATAGTGGAAACAGTCGACTACGCCATGAGTTAACAGCTCTAGAGAGTTTCTCAAGAGCGATGCGGCTATTATTTGATTTACTCTCGCGTCCGATATACACACCTAAATACTTCAGGCAAGTATTAGTCCATTGGATGTTCAGTGGAGTATCTGTACGATCTCTCCACCTTCCACACCACAAGCCTTGACTCTTGCTAAGGTTGATTTTAGCGCCCGCTATACGTTCGTACTGTTCGAAAACAGCACGAGCGACCGGAAAAGCTTCATCTCTTGTCACGAAAATAGAAAGGTCATCCGCATATGCCAACATAAGAGGCCTCACATTGGTATATGGTAGATGCACTGAATATTGTCCGAGCATTCGACGAAGATTCACCAGTAGCGGCTCCAACGAAAGATCATAAAGCATACCTGACAATGGACAGCCCTGTCTGATACCTCGATGAAACGAGATAGGAGCCAGAACCTGTCCTTGATGCTTAATCAAAATCGCTGAATCTGTATACAGTTTCCCGATGATATCGAGCCACCTGGGCGGGAACCCAAATGCCTCGAGAGCAGTCAGGAGATACTCGTGCGAGACGCTATCAAAAGCCTTTTGCTGGTCAAGAGAAATCATGACCATTTGTGTACCTGTCTGTTCATGGTAGGCAAACAAATGTTTGGCTACCGCGATGTTGTCGTAGATACTACGACCAGGAACACAATAGGACTGTTCCGGGTGTATTACCGAAGCAATCACTGAGCGGAGTATCGCCCCTAATGCTTTGCAGACGATTTTGTAGTCAACATTGCATAGGGTTACTGGCCTCCAGTTCCCCATCCTCTGCAAATCTCCTTTCTTTGGAATCAATCGCATAACAGACCTCCTCCAACTAGAAGGAAAGTCTGAATGTGTCTCAACCGCCGAATTGAAGACTTCCAAAAGGTCAGGAATTAATAAATCCCTGAAACGTATGAAGAATTCTGGAGTCAAGCCGTCATAACCAGGTGAAGTGTGTCGCCTTAGATCCTTTGTCGCAGCGATCATATCCTCCAATGAGATTACTGTATCCAGGATCTCCTTGCTGTCTTCAGAGAAAATGGGAATATTCTCAAGAAATTCATGAGTGGTCGAGGATGTTGTCGACGTCGATTCAGAGTAGAGACTACTGTAATAGTCTCGAATAAATTCTGATAGCTGTTGTCCGTTGAGGACTTGTCCAGATTCATCGACTATCGATTCGACTTCACAAGAAGCAGTACGTCGTCTAGTTGCCTGAAAGAAGTACTCGGTTGGAGAATCGCCTTCCCTCAGCCAGTGTGATTGGCTGCGCAGCACAAACTCCAAGCTGTGCTTGTAAGTTTGTGTTGCCAAGCGTTCCTTTATTCTGTTAAAATAAAGAATCAACTCCGGCTGAGTTGGAAGAAGAGCTGCCACCCGAGATACTTCGGCCGACAAGCTAGAAGTTTGATACCCACTTCGATTGAAATTCGCTTCGATAAAAGATCGAATTTGGAGCTTTCCAACATCCCACCATTGACTAAGAAGAGGAAAGTCACCTTTCCTCTCTTGCCAATCGTGCCAGAATTCAGTGAATTCATTGATGAACTGCTCGGAATTCAACAAATAGTTGTTGAATATCCAGTATGCAGTTCTTCTTTCAACTAGAGTGCTGGTTGCCACTACAAGAAGGTGATCGCTAACGGAACACATTTCATGAGTGAGACCCTCGTGTATGATCTAGTCGTAGGGTGCATCCAACGATAGATATCCACGAGTCTGAAAACACGGACAAAATTCCTCAACCGAGTAGCATTGACAGAGTTGAACTCAACTCCGGAATGCCGATCCATTGAGGGATTTAGCGTGCAGTTGAAATCACCTCCGAGGATAGTTTCGCCACTAAAATTCACCAGACAGGATTGAACACTATCAAGAACTTGTCTTGTAATGTCCTGATCATGAGGAAGGTACACGTTTACTACCTTGATGTGTTTGTCTTGAACGACAAAGTCCAAGGAAGAAGCGAAGCCTGGAAAGATATCTGTATATACAGGAGACGATAGTGTAAATTTGTTGGATACAATGATTGCCACTCCTGAGCCTCGGCGAGGCGCAGGTGTGGCAAACATTGCATAGCCAGTGTGTAGATAAGCATAGCGCTCAAGGTGTGTATACGTGTCATGTGTAAAATTCGTCTCCTGCAGAAGTGTAATGTCTATATCGAACATTTTGGCATGTTCGATAGTACTGTGTAGTCTTGTATGAGCACTTAAACCCCCGGTGTTAAGACAGCCTATCTTACACATTCACAGAGATAAGAAGCTCAAACGATGATGGTACGACGTCTATTGACGAGGAGAATCGACCAAGCGATGCTCCTGTATCAACCCCTCCACCTTCCTATGGAGTCGATCTAACCGGGATATACCGTTGTAATTCCCCTTCTTCTTGCACTCCTCTTGTAGGAGTAGAAGTTGGGGAAGTAGCAATTCCGGCTTACCCAGCTCCTCCACAAGAATACTCCAGATTTTGCCTGAATTCTTCTTGTACAGGAGCCGGGCAAGAATCTTGGAGATCTTCTCCCTAGGAAGGGTTTCCATCCCCTTCGAGACCTCAAATTGGCTACCAGTCGAAAAGGTGCTACCACACGACTCGTAGCCACTGAAGCTCGAGAGACCAGTCTCATCCAAGCCGGTCATATCGCAGTCCGAAAGCTGTTCGAGAGATGCTTCCGCCTCTCTCACAACAACCTTCGAACCGCGGGCACCACTATCGTCCTCCTCCGAGTGGGGCCGCTTGGGTGCGACTGGCTTTGCTGGCTCTGGAGGAGGCAGCATCACCCGGTCGACTTTCTTCCTCCTCGTCCTCCTTTTTCTGCCTACATGGCTAATCGACTCCTCGTCCGAAGTAGCCATGCTTTCACGTGCCGACGTGGCGCCGTTTACAGCCGTAATAATTTTTGCCTCAGGGACAATTTCAGGCACTTTAGCCACTGGCTGCTCCAAGATAGCAGGCTGAGTGCTGGCAGAAAGTTCCTTCTCCGGAGCCACTACTGTAGCAGTGGTTTCCTTCGAAGGAGCCTTCTCTTCAGCCTTCTTTCCGCTTCTCTTGGGGCAGTCAGCAATAAAATGCCCTACCAAATGGCAAGCATGGCATTTCGCTTCGGTGCCCACGTCTATCCAGTATCTCGAGCCGGATATGCTCAGGTAGAAGCCTGACGGAAGCGTACATCCCTTATTTAAAGTGATGGACGCTTCCCGGCTGGTACCGAAGATACCCCGCCCGAGACCCTCGTCCCCGATTTTAATGGGAATTGCGCGAACCTTTCCATGAACCTTCCCGAATCTCCCAAGGAAATTCGAGAGGTCTTCATGTTGGGCTCGCATAGGGACCCGTGAAAACACGACCTTCGTGGGCTTCTCTTTTAGCGGGAATGGAACGAGGTGTCTACCCTCCACCTCGATGCCCTCAAGCATGAGCTTGGTAGCGCTTTCGAGGGTCGTGGTGTACACCTCAACCATTCCTCCAGCTATAATCCCCATAGAAAATAGCTGCTCACAAGAGATGACGCGGAAGATCGCCTTCAGGTATGCAGACTGAGGACATCCTCTGATGTGATCAATCTGCATCCCGTAGCTCTCGTCCTGCCACCTCCCGTCGAAAAAGCCCTGGAGACCCGCACTGGTCTTGGGCCGAGGCTTACCTGCGTCCAATGGGGCTGGACGAGGAGTGATGCCCCTACTCTGAATTTCTATTGTGGTAGCTTGTTTGGAACTGCCACTTACCTGAGCATATGAAATCCCTGACACTAACGCCGGGGATCGTGGTGCTACTGCTGGTGGCTGCTTGTTCAAGGCGTTTGTCTTCGTAGAAAGCGGTGGCCTCATTATTATACCAGTAGGTATGGGCGCTGTGGCTGATGCCAGCTTGATAACTTCCACCAAGCTTGGACGTTGTCCTTGCCCTGAGATAGTCATCAGTGGTTTTTCTGCTGCTGTTGAGGTTGCACCGACTGGTACAGCTACTACTGAAGCTATAGCTATTGCTTCTGTGGCTGCTATGGCTGTGATCTTTGGATCTGATGATCCAACAACTGCTGTTTGTATTGCAGACTTCTCCACTGCAATTTCTTTGGCCTCTTCATTTGGGCCCTTACCGGCCTTTTCTGTGGGCCCCGTGAGATTTCTTTTGGAAGAAGAAGAAGCTTTTGTGCTCTTCTTCTTTCTTCCAGTTAATTTCGGCGGATCTCCTATCCGCCCAGAATCGCTACTGCTCGTACTCATACTGAGTGCGGCAGAGCAGCTTATATTGTTTTTATAATGTGCTTTTTTTTTAATTATTTATTTATTTATTTTATTTTTAATAATATTATTGCCACTTTATAATTTGCTATTTCAAATTTCTAAATTGATACTAAAAATTTTATGGTTGCCATGTCGTCATGGCAACAACCGAAATTCAAATTAAATTAATTTATTTTTTCTAAATGTCAGAAAATTCTTTCTTTTTACAATTTTTTTATAATTTTTTGCAGTTTATTTTTTAGATAGGACACAAAAAATTCCTTGAGTAACACACTCACACACTGTTCGTCACTTATTGCACCTTTTTATTTATATTATTGCGCGTTTTCGCTAACTTACACGGACTCAAAATTGACGCGTCCGCACTCTTTAGAATAATAATTTTTTTTTTTATTTATATATAGGCTCTTTATTTGGTGGCTCTTTGGCTCTTTTCAAAGTCCTTAAAACTAAGTGGCAAAAGGCTCTACAATATGTATATAAAAAGGCACTAACTAATCTAAAAAACAAAATACAAACATGACAGAGTCAATAGGGACAATAAAAGCAAACTAGACACTAACAATTAAAATAACTAAATGGAGTAACAGTAAATGCACAAATGAGACCATGTGTAACGGACACTAAAAATTTTGAAAAACTCCTAAAAGGTGAAACAAAAAAGAAAAATTTTTAACTTGTCCCAATTTTGACAATCAGGCAAGTGGCAGTTCCAAGAATTTCCAAATTTCTAAATTAAACTAATCAAAATTGAATTCCCTAAACGAACGAATTTTCAAGAAAAAATTTTGTATTTTAGAACCGAGACCGAAACCGAATTAGAAAAAAAAGAAACCGAACGAACGAAAAAATTTACCCGATACCGTTATAGAGTCCCGCGAGGGCGGCCTGTAGTATCATAGACCTCTACAAACTGCCCTCATCATCCCTCCAGCTGAGGATCTCTAACGGAGCGCTTATCCTTCCCACAGCACTTGCAACGGTTCCAAAGCGAGGAGAAGCCCCGTGGACTAGAGTTGCAAATGCTGTGGCCTGATATCACCAGCGAAAGACAAGAGCGCCGTCCTGCACTGACGATAGTGGCTGCCATGTGCAGTTGAATGTGTCTGCGTTCGTTGCCAGATATTCAAGACGTAAACGTCTCTTCAATCTGTCAACGAAGTGGCGCTTAAGTGCTTGTGCGTGGTGTTGTGGGTCAGTGTTCTGATTCCCATCTCCGGCTCTCATGTAGTACAAGTGAATTGTAGATTTGGCCAGTGTCAACACAAAGCTAATCAAACAGTTCACCCGACTACAAACCTTTGGTCCCCATAGAAACGATGTCCTAGTAATGCCGAAATTCGGGTGGATCAACTGACACATATCGCGCACCAGTTCCATCAGACTCTGCAAAGCTGGACAAGTGAAGAACCTGTGAAACAAGGTGCCTTCACCAGAACAAACTGTGCAGATCCTCTGAACCCGCCGGTCGATATGTGACAACTGATTAGGATGCATAAGACTGTGATGCAGCAATTTGAATGCTACATCAGCATCTTTGTAACTAGAAGGATAACTGTAGACTACTCTGCAAGTTATCCCTCCCATCACGCCCATATTCACCCCGAGGTGTGTTCGCCATCTGTTGTATCCTGTGTACTCCGGAGGTCTTATTGACATAAGCACGTCACGGAGCACACGTGTTGTAAGTGTGCTGAAAGGTGTGTGAGGCGGTCTGTCCAGAACGAAAGCATCTTCCAACTTAGTGCCAGGGTCACTGATCCCAAGTTGGCGAAATCTCTCCCGCGCTGAAGCCGCCAGGTCGTGTAGTTGTGGAGTGTTCGTGTTTATTCGACAGTTTCCAGAGATATCAATAATATCTCCGAGAACTGTCAGTGTATGCGTGTCAGCTTCAAAACCTCGAGCATTACTGAACACTGAATCTATTAATTCAGGATTAAACCTGATTGGTCTGAATCGTTGAGATTAGATCCTGTGGCCAGTCACGAGGATAGGGTGGTCGAACAGAGAGCAGGTAGTAATACTCCCCTATGCCGATCCCTCCCAGTACATTCACCCACAGTTGAGAAATTAAGGTGTCTCTCTGGCAAAACACTCGTTGGAATGCACGCACTTGGAGACACCTTGATTTCACAACCAAGTTAGTGAGACCTAATCCACCTATCTTGACTGGCAGACAGAGCGTGCTTTCAGCAACCCATCGTCTTCCGCACCAAAAGGCGTCTATCGCTTTTGCTTGAAGAAGACCTACGAAGCCTTCATCAAACGTCTCAGACTTTAGCAGATGAACGATGGACGAGGTAATCAAATAGTTTATCACGACTGACCTTCCCATTAGGGATAGTGGAAACAGTCGACTACGCCATGAGTTAACAGCTCTAGAGAGTTTCTCAAGAGCGATGCGGCTATTATTTGATTTACTCTCGCGTCCGATATACACACCTAAATACTTCAGGCAAGTATTAGTCCATTGGATGTTCAGTGGAGTATCTGTACGATCTCTCCACCTTCCACACCACAAGCCTTGACTCTTGCTAAGGTTGATTTTAGCGCCCGCTATACGTTCGTACTGTTCGAAAACAGCACGAGCGACCGGAAAAGCTTCATCTCTTGTCACGAAAATAGAAAGGTCATCCGCATATGCCAACATAAGAGGCCTCACATTGGTATATGGTAGATGCACTGAATATTGTCCGAGCATTCGACGAAGATTCACCAGTAGCGGCTCCAACGAAAGATCATAAAGCATACCTGACAATGGACAGCCCTGTCTGATACCTCGATGAAACGAGATAGGAGCCAGAACCTGTCCTTGATGCTTAATCAAAATCGCTGAATCTGTATACAGTTTCCCGATGATATCGAGCCACCTGGGCGGGAACCCAAATGCCTCGAGAGCAGTCAGGAGATACTCGTGCGAGACGCTATCAAAAGCCTTTTGCTGGTCAAGAGAAATCATGACCATTTGTGTACCTGTCTGTTCATGGTAGGCAAACAAATGTTTGGCTACCGCGATGTTGTCGTAGATACTACGACCAGGAACACAATAGGACTGTTCCGGGTGTATTACCGAAGCAATCACTGAGCGGAGTATCGCCCCTAATGCTTTGCAGACGATTTTGTAGTCAACATTGCATAGGGTTACTGGCCTCCAGTTCCCCATCCTCTGCAAATCTCCTTTCTTTGGAATCAATCGCATAACAGACCTCCTCCAACTAGAAGGAAAGTCTGAATGTGTCTCAACCGCCGAATTGAAGACTTCCAAAAGGTCAGGAATTAATAAATCCCTGAAACGTATGAAGAATTCTGGAGTCAAGCCGTCATAACCAGGTGAAGTGTGTCGCCTTAGATCCTTTGTCGCAGCGATCATATCCTCCAATGAGATTACTGTATCCAGGATCTCCTTGCTGTCTTCAGAGAAAATGGGAATATTCTCAAGAAATTCATGAGTGGTCGAGGATGTTGTCGACGTCGATTCAGAGTAGAGACTACTGTAATAGTCTCGAATAAATTCTGATAGCTGTTGTCCGTTGAGGACTTGTCCAGATTCATCGACTATCGATTCGACTTCACAAGAAGCAGTACGTCGTCTAGTTGCCTGAAAGAAGTACTCGGTTGGAGAATCGCCTTCCCTCAGCCAGCGTGATTGGCTGCGCAGCACAAACTCCAAGCTGTGCTTGTAAGTTTGTGTTGCCAAGCGTTCCTTTATTCTGTTAAAATAAAGAATCAACTCCGGCTGAGTTGGGAGAAGAGCTGCCACCCGAGATACTTCGGCCGACAAGCTAGAAGCTTGATACCCACTTCGATTGAAATTCGCTTCGATAAAAGATCGAATTTGGAGCTTTCCAACATCCCACCATTGACTAAGAAGAGGAAAGTCACCTTTCCTCTCTTGCCAATCGTGCCAGAATTCAGTGAATTCATTGATGAACTGCTCGGAATTCAACAAATAGTTGTTGAATATCCAGTATGCAGTTCTTCTTTCAACTAGAGTGCTGGTTGCCACTACAAGAAGGTGATCGCTAACGGAACACACTTCATGAGTGACACCAACGAAATGTTCTAGTATTCCAGGTGAGACGTAAAGTCTATCGATTCTGGAGCCTGCGAGACTTCCATGGATATTTCGCGAGACCCTCGTGTATGATCTAGTCGTAGGATGCATCCAACGATAGATATCCACGAGTCTGAAAACACGAACAAAACTCCTCAGCCGAGTAGCATTGACAGAGTTGAACTCAACTCCGGAATGCCGATCCATTGAGGGATTTAGCGTGCAGTTGAAATCACCTCCGAGGATAGTTTCGCCACTAAAATTCACCAGACAGGATTGAACACTATCATGTCTGGATCTGGTAGACCCGGTGTCTGTTTTGTTCTCACGTCGCGTTTTAAGTCAATGTATGTAACCCGCGCAAGTAGGAAGAATAAAAATATTTTCTTTTATTCTTGGAAAATTATATATATAAGTATTTTTTCCGTTTTTTTTTTTTTAAATATAACTATAGTATAAAAAAAGATAAGGTTAGAAAAACTGAATAGGTAGTGTAGAGATTTTATTCTATGAATGAGTCTTCGTTTAAGCAATTAAGATCAACATTTTCCAGAAAATAAAATTTAATCT
Source organism: Dioctria rufipes (assembly GCA_963924295.1). Lineage (NCBI taxonomy): Eukaryota > Metazoa > Arthropoda > Insecta > Diptera > Asilidae > Dioctria > Dioctria rufipes. The sequence continues at coordinate 125,208,760 of OZ002743.1, forward strand.
TGTCATCATTATATTATTTAAGGTAATGTTCGATAATTAACTTCTAAGTTTTATTCAAATAAATGACAAAGCACTAAATGCTTTTCAACAGAAACTTATGTAGCTGGGACTACAAGTTAGTGCAACTGGAGCAAGTTTGTTAATATAACTTCCATGGTTAGTTGTTTTGCATTAATTTGAACTATTTGAATCTAGTGGGAGTCATTTTCCTTCGCTGAACATAAGTAGGTATAGCTTCAAAGATTTATCGTTGGAAGTTATTAAAACAGCAGTGCTCATCGTAATCGTTTTCACATTTAATCTGGCGTATGGATCAGGATTCACAGATTTCGTGAGAATGTCAGCCATTGACAAGTTGCAACCGTTCACATTATCCTAAGAATATTCATTGCCCCGATTATCTTCCATAGGTTATAGGTTTTGTATGATTTCATATGCGTAAGATGGATATGGTTCTGAAAAAATAAATTATTTGTTAGTGGATAAATGCAAATAACAGGCGGTAAAGATTACTATAGCTACCGTTTTGTTCATTTGTTAACATTACTGTATTTTCATAATTGAACCTTGAATCAAGGTATAATACAGCGAGGAAGGCGTCATGTTCTAACAATTTTTCCTTCCTTTTTCTCATTGAGTGTAATAATATATCTTCTAGCTGTAACTCTCTGAACGAATTACCTGTACTCAGGTTTGTAACTGCACTTGTGCAATCATTTATGTGGCCCTCAATGGTTTTAATGACATCATGTGCTTCGAGGTGAATAGTATGCGCGGCACATCTCACCAGCCAAAGAACAGATGCTGATTGGATTGATTCATCCCTGTCGAAAAGATGTCCCTGCTCTAAAGCATGCCTTTCTTCCTGCATGCACTGTTCTTGGCAGCTGTTGCAGTATTTCACATGCTATAAGAGCACTGGTGCCGTTATCAGTGGAACTTGAGTAAATTTGGATAATGTCAATATCAAACTCCCTTAAACATATCACAATCTCATTACTAAGTACCTACTGGCGCCGAATGTTTTTTCTGAAGTTGAATCATTGAAATCATCTTAAAAAATTAGTTTAAATTTTGTTCTTTACTTCAAATTTTCACAGAAATAATATCAGAACTTACCAATTGTGTATACATAAAATTTGTAATTTCGTATATATTGTATCTTCACACCCGGAACGCTTCGGTCATAGACAAATTAATAACATCAAAGACTGGACACGTAGAACAAAAATATGCAACGCTTTTCTAGAATATAAAAATTAACGATGCCTCGACGATGGCTCGACTTGGCACTTGATGACGTGCACAAAGGGTAAGCCACCAATGCCTCGCTCCATACAAAATCACAGTTGCCTCGATCCGATGAAGAGAAGGCCACAAGTTTTTCTTAGAAATTTGTTGGAAATTTCTTCCTTCTAATTTTTATGCATTGGCCAGGCCGAGAGCAATGTCGTTGTGGTATTGTCCCTTGAAGACACAATTTTGTTTTTTATTCTTTTAGAAATAATTTCCTTTATTTGGTCGTAGATTGTTTTCATGATTAATCTAATATTTCTTGTATTTAGGTTTGTTTTAAACTTTTTTCAAAACTCTTTGAAATAGTATGGGACATTGGGGAATTGTGAGTCACACTTTTTCCAAGCTCGATAACTGCCACAAAAATCAACATTTTTTAAAATTTCAAAATGGTTTATGTTACTAGGAAGGAAACCATAACTTTTAGCTTAAGCAGTATCTTGAAATTATTATCTGCTGAAAAAATCTGAGCGTTGGCGAAAACATGCATTTTTGAGATTTTTAAAAATGTTGGTGAATTGTGAGTCACCGTCTGAATTAAGTAGAAAATCAAAAATATCGCTGTAAAATATTTATTTTATGGTTGGAAATTACATAACAATTAGTTTAAAAAAATATATAAAAAGGAAGGTATTAAAATTATTCGGATTCGCAATTCGGGAATGTGAAATAGGCTCCAGTACTGACGCATTTCAAATGAACAGCTCGATCGCATAAATCGCAGCGAATGGAATTGTTTCGGTTCAATTTCTTCGGCATATCCTCCATACAAAGTATGCAGAAGTCAACTTCTTCGTCTTCAGAAGAAGCATTTCGTTTCGTTGTTGATTGTGCTCCCCAAAAAAAGTGACTCACAATTCCCCAAACGTTTTGATTGACAAGAGGGCCGTGTGTGATTCGCTCATTGCATGTTTATGCGAAATTCCTTTTAAAAGTTGAAATGTCGATGCCATAAGATAATTATGAATATATTTACCTGAATCGATTCTCCGAAAATCGTTGTCTCTAAGAGTGCTATTTTTGGCAGTAAATGCTACAATAAAAAAGAAGAAGATTGCAGATTATTCTCTGCGGCAGAATTATTCTTCTGCTTATACGTAGGCAACAAGATGCTAGTAAAAAGAAGAAGATTGCAGATTATTCTCTGCGGCAGAATTATTCTTCTGCTTATACGTGAGCAACAAGATGCTAGTAAAAAGAAGAAGATTGCAGATTATTCTCTGCGGCAGAATTATTCTTCTGCTTATACGTGAGCAACAAGATGCTAGTAAAAAGAAGAAGATTGCAGATTATTCTCTGCGGCAGAATTATTCTTCTGCTTAGGTGTGGGCAGGAGATTGCAGATTATTCTCTGCGGCAGAATTATTCTTCTGCTTAGGTGTGGGCAGGAGATTGGAAATGATAGGAATTTCAGATTATTCTCTGAAATATAGAATTATTCTTCTATTTTGGAGGTTGGGAATAATATTCTTGTTAATCGGATTATTCTCCGAATCAGATGAGCTCTGAACCAAGAATGATTTTCTGCTGCGGCTCGTCGGCTTTATATAGCCGCCGCATCCAGTTATGAGCTTTCGCCTCTCGGTGTTGCCCTAGCGACGTTTATTGAATTGATGACTGAGGCGAAGCCAGCTGATTAGAGTAATGTCACTTGATGACATTGTAAATATGTAAACATGCTGGTACGTGTACTGCAGTGGTTTGTGAATATCTATGTTTATTCCATTTTTTTTAGTTTTTTTTATATATTGTTTAAGTAAAGTGTATCGAGAAGACAACAGCCTGCCGACTTAAATATTTTAATCATAGCATAAAGGTTAATGCTGAATTGTGGTGGAACTTCCAGTGGCAAACTTTCAACTTGTGAATTTTTAGATAAGTATTCTGTTTTGATTATTTATTTTGAAAATGAATACTTTGTGGCTTTTTTTGTTTTGTAGGAGGATGCAAATATAGAAGTGGAAGCGTCGAGGGAACGTGAATGCATCGGTGGACTGAACATCCTCCCGCCTCAAAAAAAGAAAATTGTAGCAAGCAGTATAGGAAGGATAGTAATGCTAACCTCCTTCAGATTCGAAATATGTTTATATAGACATAACACATAAAAAAAAAAAGGGAATTTTAATATTTTTAGTAATAAACTTACATTTTTTCTGGTGAAAGATGTATATTTTTTCTCCTTTCTTCTTCATTTTCAGAGTGACATCTCCAGGGAAACTCCATTTGAAAAAGCTTGTTGTGCTCCTGACTCTGTCCCAAGGTACTTCTGTAGTTTCTAATAATTTAAGTATGATGGGAGTAGAAACTATTTTCCCTGCTAGGTCGTTCGGAATTCCTAGATTGGCCGTAGGTTGATCTTGAAATTGCTTCTGTGGGCAATTTGAGGGATCCATAAATTGAGCGGGTGGATCAATAATTTGGTCTTCTAGTGACAAGTTGATAGATTTGGTTGGTGATGCACTTAACTTAGCCGTGTACCTTGCTGGATCTTGCGTGGAATCTGTATCAATTACTTTGGGTGTTTCGGCGGGCATCATCATGTTCAAATCTGGCATACTTGTTACTGTAGCTTTTTGTTTGGGTGGCCTGAGGCGAGTTGAAACTCCTGTGCAGCGATCAGTTGGTTTGTCTTTAGCCTTTGGTCTGCTGCCGGTTGCTAAATATAATTCTGGCATATTTAATGGCGTGATGTCTTTTACTGCAGGCAACCTTGGCTGTGTTTGGACCCGAGCTTCGGGACGATGTTCTTTGTGCCTTGACTTAAAACTAATGCAGTCGTTTGTCCTTTTAGACTTGGCTGGAACTGGTTTTGGCCTTGTTGCCTTCCGAAATTCAGGACGGCTTTGGAAAGGCTCAGGCTCGAATTTCAGCACTTTGTTGGGCATAGGCATTCCTCGTAGTGCTTTTACTGTAGCAGATGCTCCTTGGGCTTCAAATGGACCGACCTTTCGCTTGATGGGTGACGAATGCACTGGTGGTGGTCTGATGACGACTGATCGGGGTCTGCGTCCCTTCTTAGGTGTTGGAGGCAATGGGCTCACTGGCCTGATACGTTTAAAAGGAGCCAAAAGTTCCGGAGGCGTGGGAGATAGGCCTGTATCCACAGAATCCAAAGATTCTGAGTTGAAAATTTCCAACAGCTCATCCATGGTGATTAAAGCAAATAAAAAAAATGAAAAAAATAAAAAAAAAATTAAAAAATAAAAACGAAACTGAAACTACTGCGCGCACTTGTCACTGTTCAAAACTGAAGTGATTTTTGGCAGGTTTCGGAATCGTTTATATTTGAATATAACGGGTGTTTTGAAAGTCTGTACTGCCACAGAGTACTAGACTTTGGTGGGGATAATCGATGATTGTCCTGAGATGAGTTGGTGAAGGGGAGAGGATAGTTATTTGGAATAGGAAGGATGAGAGTATTTAATTCATTTCTATTATTGGATGAGGAGGAAAGAGCTCTGATATATTTTGCTTCAGTTCGTATTACTGGGGGAATACTATTTTGTTCCATTACTGATGCAGAATGAGAGATAGTCTTTGGATGATACTGATGCCATCTATTGGTGAGAGGCTTAGTTTCTCTGTGATCTAGTTCAGTTTTCTTTTTATTATATTGAAAAGTTGCTGACACTGAACGAGATGACGATACTTTTGTTTCATTTTTCCATTTTGTGTTGATGGTGGAGAGAGTTGTTAAAGTGCAGTACTTCCTTGCTTCACTCGGTGTATTTCTCCAGATTTTTCTCTGAGAACTGTGATGCAGAGGTGTATTATGATTCTTGGTGGACACATATTCATTTTTTGTGGGGGGTAGGAGTTTTCTTTTATGAACTTGATGTTTTGGTAAACTTATTGGCGTGGTGGAGTATTCCCAAACTCTCTTTAGATTATTATTCAACTTGGTGTTTGTCGTAGTATAGGTGGATAGCACAGTCGTCGTCGTGCTTTTTACTTCTGGTACTCCTCCGACCAGAATCCAGCCCAGTTCGGTGTTTTGGGCTGTAGGTGTATCGCTAGATCCTCTTCTAATTCCATTTTTAATGATGGCGGCATAGATGTTTGCTCCGAGAAGAACATCGATTTTTCCTGGAACTGAGAACGTAGGATCTGCAAGCGGGAGATTGTTTATGTGTTTCCAATTTGACACTTCTATTGTCTGTGTTGGAAGCAGATCGGTGATTTTTCGGATTATGAGCATGTTGCTCGCTATTTTAAAATTGTTTTGTAGAGAATTAATTGTGACTGTGGTCTGCTGTACAGCTGTATTAGTGGGAGTTGAACCAAGTCCAATTAATTCTTGGGTGGTTGGAGAACCTTTAAGCTGTAAGAGTTTACAGGCCTTTTCGGTCATAATAGACACTTGAGATCCAGAGTCTATTAATGCTCGGAATGTCATTGTGATTCCGGATGGTGAGGTGACATTTATCAGAGCTGTAGAGAGGAGAGCTCTTTTCATATTGGCAGTTAGAAAATTTTGAACTTGTTGTTCGTCATTTCTACAAGCTAAGGGTGTGCTTGGTTCAATTTCCATACTAGAATTTTGGGTGGATTGATTAGGTGATTCTGTCACCGAATCGTTTTGCTCATAGTGGAGCAATGTGTTGTGACTTTTGTTACAATGGTAACACCTTTTATTGCTTGTGCAATTTAAGGTTAGGTGGTTGGGAGATAAGCAATTTTTGCATAAATGCTTATTTGTGACAACTTCATGTCGTTGTCGGGTGTTCATATTTCTAAATGTTTGACAATGAAATATGATATGGTCACCCTTGCAATGGCTGCAAGAGGACTTTTTTGTAGGTGGGTGCTTTTGTGTTGAACTTTGGCTTCTATTCAAGAATCCATAAGTTGGTTTTGGTGAGAATGGTTTTCTCTGTGTCGTATTTAACGACGTGGTTTTATTTCCTATCATTTCCAGAGTCCGGAATCGAGACTCTAAGAATTTTGTTAATGTGTTTAATTCGGGTAATTCTGTGCTACTGTGTAGGCTCTGCTCCCATAGTTGGTGTGTGTCTGAGTGTAATTTTTGTACAGTCAGATAAATAATTATAGGATCCCAGTTCTTAGTTTCTATTCCTAAGTTTTGTAGTGCTAATAACGCTTCGGTTATGTTATCTAATAACCTTTTAATATTGTCGGCGGTGTCATGATTTATGGTTGGGAGAGACAATAATTTTTTTAATTGTACGTTGACTAGGATCCGCTTGTTTGAGTAGCGTTCCTTTAATAGCTGCCAAGCTGGTTTATAATTTGCGTCGCATACTTCATAATGCCTGAGCAATTTTTCAGCTTCTCCTACTAGATTTGTTTTTAAGAAATACAATTTGTCAACGTCTCTTAAATTATTGTTGTTGTGTATTACTGAGTTAAATAAATCATGAAATGAGATCCATGTAGAATATTCACCATTGAATGTCGGCAGCTTGATTCTAGGAAGTCTTTCGCTATTGCATGACATTGTGCTAGCAGAATTTGTCTGTGTGTAAGGTGGATTGCTGACAGATGGTGTTGGTGTTAATCTGTCTATGTCTTCTTCCATGCTTGCTGCTTTCTCAATGTAATATTCCTGTACTTCGCTAAATATCTCTTTGGTGAAATATTCTAGTTGGAGATCTTCTTTTGTCGCTCTCTTTTTAATTGCCCTATGCCGCGTTTGGAATTCTTTCCAGTATTCGGTAAACGTTTGTAAACGTTTTTCTGTCGATTTGACAGTTTTCTTTTTTCCTTCTCTTTGGTGCCTTTTAAATAATTCTTCCATTAAATCTTTGACTTCTTTTTGGGACTGTACCAACTCTGACACAGAGTCAATGGTTTCGTCACCAACGTCAGATGAAATGGATTCGCCATTTTTCGGCATTTCTAATCGAGAAGCTTGAATTATGTGATATTAAGCAATATTTCAATTTTATATTTGACTGACTGAGTTATCCGGCTCGAAGGACCAATGTGAGAGCTAGTCTCGGACGTGGGAGGGAATGCCGGTTTTTTAATGGACAACTCAGTTTTAAAATTCAAATATTAAATTCTTTATTCAAGATAAATTCATTTGCTTAACCTAATATCACAAATTCATTTCATAATTTCATAATTGAGAACTACAAACTAACCTACAAACTATAAAATTCAATTTAATTCAAAACAACTTAAAATCTAGTGAAAATCCAAAGATTCGCGTAGTTTGCCTCCTAGGAAAAAGAAGAAGAAGAATTAATTGTCTATGCGAAAAGTATTCTTATATAAATTTAAGAGTGCTATTTTTGGCAGTAAATGCTACAATAAAAAAGAAGAAGATTGCAGATTATTCTCTGCGGCAGAATTATTCTTCTGCTTATACGTAGGCAACAAGATGCTAGTAAAAAGAAGAAGATTGCAGATTATTCTCTGCGGCAGAATTATTCTTCTGCTTATACGTGAGCAACAAGATGCTAGTAAAAAGAAGAAGATTGCAGATTATTCTCTGCGGCAGAATTATTCTTCTGCTTATACGTGAGCAACAAGATGCTAGTAAAAAGAAGAAGATTGCAGATTATTCTCTGCGGCAGAATTATTCTTCTGCTTAGGTGTGGGCAGGAGATTGCAGATTATTCTCTGCGGCAGAATTATTCTTCTGCTTAGGTGTGGGCAGGAGATTGGAAATGATAGGAATTTCAGATTATTCTCTGAAATATAGAATTATTCTTCTATTTTGGAGGTTGGGAATAATATTCTTGTTAATCGGATTATTCTCCGAATCAGATGAGCTCTGAACCAAGAATGATTTTCTGCTGCGGCTCGTCGGCTTTATATAGCCGCCGCATCCAGTTATGAGCTTTCGCCTCTCGGTGTTGCCCTAGCGACGTTTATTGAATTGATGACTGAGGCGAAGCCAGCTGATTAGAGTAATGTCACTTGATGACATTGTAAATATGTAAACATGCTGGTACGTGTACTGCAGTGGTTTGTGAATATCTATGTTTACTCCATTTTTTTTAGTTTTTTTTATATATTGTTTAAGTAAAGTGTATCGAGAAGACAACAGCCTGCCGACTTAAATATTTTAATCATAGCATAAAGGTTAATGCTGAATTGTGGTGGAACTTCCAGTGGCAAACTTTCAACTTGTGAATTTTTAGATAAGTATTCTGTTTTGATTATTTATTTTGAAAATGAATACTTTGTGGCTTTTTTTGTTTTGTAGGAGGATGCAAATATAGAAGTGGAAGCGTCGAGGGAACGTGAATGCATCGGTGGACTGAACACCAGTTGTAGATCGCATTCAAATCGTCGTTCATTCGAGCCGCACAATCTTCGATTAGTCCTATTGGACGACTTAAATGACCTGTACATCATCAGCATAAATGTGAATATCAACATCACGTACTACTTGCGGCAAATCATTGATGTACAGGCTGAAGAGCAAAGGTCTCAGAATAGATCCCTGTGGGACGCCGCTGCCGAGGGGGAGAAAGACAGAATAGTTATTATCATCCAACACTACCCTCTGGAATCGTCCACTCAGAAAGTCTCCCAACAGGCGGATTGAACTTCTAGAGAAATCAAAGCGGTGGGATAATTTTTCGAGCAGACTCCCATGGCAAACACTGTCAAAAGCCTTAGAAAATTCTAAGATGGCCAGAATGGAAATTCCTCTCTTGTCCAATGCAGCGCGAATGTCGTTTGTGACCTTCACAAGAGCGGTTTCACAACTATGCCTAGGTCGGAGTCCAGACTGCCCTCAATAAATCATTTGCCATTAAAAAGTGCTGAATCTGCCAATACAACAACTTTTCAAAAACCTTAGAAAGAAAACAGAGCAAACTAATGGGCCTAAAGTCCTCTGGTGACGTAGCTAAAGCCTTCTTGGGAATTGGACTGACATTCGCTAATTTCCAGGCTGTAGGGAATTGGCATTTTGTGATGCATGAATTAAAAATATGAGATATGGGACCAACGAGAAGTGGAGAAATGGAGCGAAAAAACTTAGGTGACATGTCGTCAGGCCGCGAAGCATTCGATTTGACAGCAAAAATTGCTTTAAGCACCTCATCACAACCAACTCCTCGAAAACAAAAGCCATCGACGTCTTCACGTATATTGACTGCAGCAATGCTTTCTATGATTGCTGATTGTGACGGAGCGATTCCAGCACAATCCGATTACTGTTGGTTGCTAGCAAAATATGAGTTTAATTCATGAGGAATACGATTACTTTGAGACCTATTCCTACCACAGACGCCGGCGTTGCACAGATTGCGCCACAATACTTTCGGTGGAACATCAACGTTAAATTTCCTCCTATAATAAGCATGTTTCGCTGCTCGGATTTTTACATTTGTTTTATTTCTAATACGTTTGTATGATTCACGACTTTCGACGTTCCTCAGTCTTCGATATCGAAAATAAAGATACTCTCGCTCTGTTATTAGAGTCTGAATTTCTGTGCTAAACCAGGGACAAGATGTATTATTTATCTTCTTTTTGCGCAGGGGGACATAGGTGTTATATAAATACGCAATCGAATTGTTGAAAAAAACGAACTTGGTCATCAATGGCAACCAAATCATATATTTGAACCCATGGAAATAATTCACATTCAGCAAAAAGAGATTCCGTATCAACATTGTTAAAATCCCTGTATTGGAAAAACATTTTTTCATGGCGACGAATAACTTTTACGTCATACGAAATAAATATGATGTCATGGTCAAGAATGCTTAAACATAATTGGTTAAAAAAGAGAACTTTAAACAGGTCAGTAACAAAAAATAAATCCAATAGGGATGGGTTCACTGCGTTATAATACGTGGGACAATCGTTAACAACGTTCAAAGTTAAAGTTTGCATGCTAGAGAGGAACAAATCGACCTGAGAGCTGCCTCTAAGAATGTTGACATTAAAGTCCCCTCCGACGATAACATTAGTGTATTGTTGACTGTCGTCGGAGAGAGCATCGAAAAGTTCGGAAAAGTTTTCGGTGCTGAACTGACCAGGCGGAGAATACACCACGCACAACACACAAACATCAGCTCCAGTATTCACCTCCACACACAAAAATTCAACAGGACCATTCGATGAAGTAGCAAAAGTCGCAAAATTTTGTTTCTCATACACCGCCACACCGCCACCAATTCTATCATGACGATCATTTCTGAGGACTTCGAATGAAGGAATGGATATTAAAGAAGATGGTATATCTTCACGCAACCACGATTCACTTACAAGAACTGCGTGAAGTCGAGCACAATGGAAGACTTCCGTCAATTCATCAATCTTCGGAAATATGCTACGTGAATTTAAGTGATATACGTTAAAACCTTCGGTCCGCCCAGAGAACACCTTGAGCATAGTTCCAACACTGTTTAACGGCAGAGAATTATGACCTATGGTCACTTTTTATTACCAAACCAGCACCCGGCTCGGCACATTGAGGAAACGACGTTCTCGAGTGGATATAAAAGCAAAAGCATGCAAAATCAAATTTGCGAGGGGCTGTGACACATATGCAGTGAGATTGCGACTGACATGAAAATAAACAACTTATTAGTTTAGCAAAAAATAGGGAGGAAAATACTAGCATTGTGAATTGAATATGTATATACTAACTAGACTAACCAACTACTTGACAACACACGTCAAAATAAATTTTACTTACAAAACAGCTGTTTAAAAATAAATATTACTTAATACACGTTAAAAGAACAAAAAACGACAAAAAAAAAGAGCAATTAACTAGATAAGTTGAGAACACCCTACACTATATTAAAAATTTTCTTCCTGTTGCCGTGTACTACAAGCTCCTGCATTATCAGCTTCATTTACTACACATTCCAGTAAACTCACTGTGTTGACTTTAATCGGCTGGTCATCCTTCTTTACACATATGTAAACCTCCCCCCGCCTTGTGAATGCTGAGAAAATTTTATTATCTCTCCTGTACTTCAATGCGCTTTGCAAGAATTTACTATTATAGTTGGTGAGAATCTCAAAAGCATTTATTTTTGTGTCAGACGTGAAGTTGTGGTCGACGTCGTTTAGTTTGAGTAAACCAAATCTCTTAAATTTATATAAAAATTCTCTTTGTTCAACAACAGAGGGGAACTTGACGATTAGCGGGACAATTCTACGATTTTTTTGCTGATGCATCGAGTACTTTGGACGGAAGGCAAATGTAAACGATGACAGTGCATGATTTATTTTATTTGAAATATTCATTACCAGCTGTTGGGGGTTTTCACTTGGGCGAGAAGGAATGCCGGTTATCACTACGTCTGTTAATCGATGTAATCGTCGGATGTTATTTAGCTCATATCGCACCTCTGCTAATTCCTTTTTAAGTTGACCCATGTCGTCGTCTATCTTTGCAATTTCTGCATGCGTATTAGCTACAATGTTATTAATTTTAACCGAAATGCGTTCTTCGAATTCTTCAAACTTTTCTGAAATGATTTGCGCCAAGCTCTTCAGCAACTTTTTCTCAAGCAATTCGAAATGATCAGCTGAGCTAATTGAGACAGAGCGATGGATACTAGCGGCACTATCATTATTAGGATTTTTTTGACATCTTCCAGAACCTCTCGTCGCAACGGGTGTATGCTGTGCGGATGTATTAGTGCCCGCTTTCACTTTAGGTTTTACACTCTTGTTTCCACTCATTATGTCGCAAAAAAAAAAAAACAAAAAAAGAAGGCTGTAGTTAATCCAATGGTCACAAATAACACAAATTTTTGGTCAAGTTATTCACGGCGACATTTTACTGGTTTAAAACTGGCAATAACTCGCGGTTATAAGCAAAAATTGAGGAGCTATAAATAAACACGTCTACTCTGCTATAAGACTGATACTGAATACTATTCCTGAGCGCTCCTTGAGAAACTGTGACTTCTTCGTGGTTCCTCAGCATAGTACAAACTATGGCATGCACTAGCCGTTTTCATCAATGTCTCGTTGCTTTAACTGCTAGTTTGATTGCATTCACTTTCATCTTTCAAAAAGTCAAATAAGCGATGAGCTAAGTTAAAGTTACTTTTCTTTTTCATTATTATTGTTATGTGTATTTTCTATCATTATTGTGGTTATGTATACTTTAGGCATTATTAATGTAATATTTCATTTTTGTAAACTCAGTAATCAGATCATTGATGAAGTTCTAAATAAATAAATAAATAAATTATCATAATAAATTGTTTAATACAACCCTCATGTATGTTCATGGCGGGGTTAAAGTTATATAAAAAATTAGCATTCCCCTTGTTCACTCTCTTGCTTTGAAACATTCTGTAGCTGTGACAGTAACAGTATGAAATATACCGTTTCATATTTGCCCCTAGCCAGTTTATAAATTCCAGACTATTTTTCAACTGAGACAGACTGCAGCAGACAGCACAAAACACAATACTTTGATTTAAATCTAGATATGAAAGATAAATAATACGTTGCGCCAGTATGCTATCGTTTGTTTGCTTGCAACTTACCTTGACATATACAATACAGCTGATTTGAGCTCTACCTGTGTATGTATAAAATAGTTTATTATTGCAATTCCCATTTTGTGTAGGTATAGCAGGTCTCAGAATTCCTTTTAAATTAATTAAATAATATGAAAATTTTAGGAAGATCAAGGAATATAGGTACAAGTATTCTTCTGTAATTTATATTTAACTTTTTCCTGTGGGTATCCGTCATAAAAAACTAAAAACTACATTTTCTGTGCAGTATCCCAATATATAAACTTATTTTTATGGGAAATAAGATTTCTCCGAAGAATAAAATCATAATATACAGAGTTGGTCTATGTATTTTTATTCTTTAATAGGTAATTTTATTTCCTGTGAACCATAATCTAAAAACACAAAACAAATCGTCTTCTATTATTGGACAAGATTGGGGCATGGAATATAAGAACGCTCAGAGAAGACTCGCGACTAGCAAAAGTAGAGACTAAGGAGTGACTAGGAGGGGAACGTAAAAATGTTTGGAATCAGTGAAATGATGTGGCCTAACACAGCGGAAAGAACAACAAAAGAAAGTAATGCACTCTTCTACTGTGGCAGCGAAGCCGGAGTTTCGATAATAATAGCTCACACACTAACAAGGAGTCTACAGACTTGGAAACGAATAGAGGATAGAATACTACCTATCAAAATTCACTCAAGAATTCGAAAGATCATAATTTTATAATGATAGAAATTGTGAACCAAGAAACAAAACATGTATTCTTTTCCCAACTCTTTGCAACTATGAGCAGCATCACAGGAACAGACGTTGAAGTACTGATGCATGACTTTAACGCGAGACAGCTGCTATCCAGGCGATCTGAAATAAGTAAACATGCAAATTGGACTTTAAGTGAAAGGAAATACTCCTGATGTTCGAGAAGTCTAAAGTCCTTCTATTAGCCAAGGTGAGTAACTCCTTAATTAAGTGGAACGAAGATTTTTTAAAAGCCAACCTTAGTGGGATAATGTAAACAAACTCGCATCCGATTAATTACGAACAAGAAAAATGTCAATTTAACATAGAACACGCTTAAAATGACAGCAAACTTTAAATTATCACATTCACGTATAATTATCGCAATGTCAGTAACATGAAACTACATAAATTAAAAAACTATCTCAACCTACAGAAACACATCCGGCCCTCGAGGTTTCCTCGAGGAGTTGTAAAAATTTCCAACGGGGGTTTTTAAATGAAGAAAAAAAAACCAAGCCTAAGAGCTAGCCTCAAGGCGCTGTTTGCTCAATGTTGGAACTTTTTCTCTCTCAGGCTTTCTTCTGTCAACAGGGGTCTGTTCAATATTAAGCTATAGCTGCTTTGATAGCACAGTAGAGCAACACTTTGAAAACTGTCAAATTTAGCCATAGAAAGAAAAAGCGGCTGCGAGATTTTGGACAGCCAAAAGCTGCTTTATGCTTTGCCATCTCTATGTGTAAATTGTCAAAAGCTCTTTGTATTGAATTGCGAAATTTTATATTGAATTGCTACCCTAATTATAATGAGCGACCAGAAATATTGAGTTTGTCTCTATCGCAAATGGTTACCACTTCAAGAAGTTTTAAATTTATTATTATTTCCCTGTGCCAACATTTTTAAGAAAATGACAGGCACACATACATAAATATTACCATAGCTGCTTTGTTGCTTAGAGTCAGGAGTGTAAGCAACAAAAAGCTGCTATGCTAGCAGCTATCTTAAAATCTTGGGCAGAACAAATGTCAAAAAGCAAGTAAGAAAAAGCAGCTTTCGAGTTACTTTGGACAGCCAAAAGCATGCGAAAGCAGCTAAAAGCAGCTATATCTGTAATATTGAACAGATCCCAGATTTATTTTTTTTTCAGCTTCGTTTTGAAAAGAGATATTTGGCAAATAAGAAATCACTTGAAATTCGTAATCAACATTTTTGAAAACCGATAATACATTATTACTGCCCATAATATAAAAGAATTGTCATACATAGTATTACAATGGCAGCACTGTTATATATTATTAGGGGTTATTTTGACTCAAACACTTAGTGATATTTACTTTTCTTTAAAATATTATTTACACTTTTACAAAAACTTTTCTTTAATCTTATTATAACCAAGCACATTCATCCCTTTTTGGGTTCTTTTCAATTAATCACAATCAGAAATGCCAAACTTCTAGATTACTATTGCTTATTACTTACAGAAAATAACATTCGACTCAACGTCGAACCAACTGCCAGTTTTCTACGCTATCTTTTTTTCTTCTTCTAAAAACTGTTATTCACAAACTTTTAACCCATTTAGAATGCCGAACGTGCGTGATTGCGTTTCACTAATATCTTTTTTCATGACCCGCCAGGCAGTAGACTTTAAAATCAACTCACTGAGATTTTTACATACATATTTTATTTTCAACTGACATTTTGAAGGCTGCAACTTTAGGTTGTGTTCTCTGAAGCGGTGAAAATCTTCTCTTAGTTTGCTGTTAGGTTCGTCCAAACCCTTAGCAAATATCACGACATCGTCGAGATACATGAAGCATTTAATTTATCTAAGTCCCGTCAAAATTTAGTTCAATAGCGATTGCAAACAAAAGGGGGGGGGGGGGCGTTTTTAACCAAATGAAGTCTACACATCGCCGATGCTTTCTTTTACGAATATCATCTACTCCTTTCTTAGGAATTAGAAGTACGGGGAAATTAAATGGGGTGTCACTAGGTTCGATGATATCGTCCTCGAGTTATTTTTTGAGTTGTTCCTGAAATTCCTCTCGATGAGCTTCTGGCATGCGATATTTCTTTTTGTGTATGAGGGCTGTGTTAGCCATTAACGCTAATTTAAAAGTCTTCGTCGGGGTGTATGTCAATTTATCACCTAGAAAATGAACGATATCAATGTAGTCGTAGCAAATATGGGTTACTGCTTCCCTTTCTCCGAAGTTAAGGTCTTCTTTCAAGACCAGTGATTCCTTCATTAGCTTGAACCTTTGTTGGCGATTAACAACCTTACCCTTATTCCGTCCTAGTGGGTTCACAGTATTCTTACTCAATTTTTCAAGCCTCGGCCGGAAATTCACAAGTTCAACGAAGTCCCTTCCTTGTGTTAATAATACATACCCACGCCTAATCATTTCTTGGCTTAATTATAGCAAGCCTACAATACACTCCTGGCCAAATCTCCGTACACAATACATCCATACATACATCCATACACACTAAATGTTCCCCATCTGTGACGGGAATCTCCAATACCCACTCTGTTCTTGGGTTCAACTTAATTCTTGACCCCTGAGTGCTATTACTTTTTCCTAAGTAACACCTTACCTTTCACTGTGGAAGATGTACATTTCCGCTCTGAGCCTCTGCGTATTCTGGTGCTTTAAAGGTGTCGCGTTGGACTTCCTTGCAAGGAATTTCCAGCTTCTTTTTCCTGCTACACTTTCTGTTCCGTCTCGGAACAAACAAAAACTATAAATTCAAAATTTACAAACCAAACACTCACATATTCTTCCCGCGATGATACGGCCAAAACATGATTAGATAAAAAACAAAATAAACATTAAAACAAATATAGAAGATGGTAAAAGTCTCAAATCATTTACGATATCAGACTTTAAATCAAAACAAAAGTACCTAATCACCCCAACACTTCATCTAAATCCCGACTCCAGCGCTGAGTCTCATCATTTCATATTTTTTCTGAAAAACAAAACAAAACATTAATAAATAAATAATATTAAAAACATAAATCGTAAAGACGTACCTGTATCTATCAGCTGCCATCAAAAACTTTGAAATTTCCAATATGGCAGCTAACAGCATTCTTATGAAGATCCACGATGACGTAATATAGTGCCATAATGTATGAAGGACGCGGGGCTTCATTGTTAAAGCCACCGGCACAAACAATTCCCATTGTGTTTCTGCCGATAAATAGCGAGCTCCTGAAAGTAGCAATTCACTCTAGTTGTGACTGAGCATCAAGACAGATCGGCAGTAATATTGAAACCAATTAAGTTTTGCTTAACAACAAAAACCAAGGGAAGTACTTAAATCCCTGTACTAACCGCTCTTCTTTAAAAAATTAATAAATTTATTAATAAATTTTTTCAGCACCTGATTCTGGAAGTCTTTTGAACCCAGCTACAATACGTCTGAATAGTTCTGTGACGCTCATTCTATCACCCCAACCCCGCTTGTCATTAAATGGATTAATAAAACATCCATTTATATTTTTACAGACTGAGGAGTAAACCACGTCAGGGGAAGGATAATGCCAGTAAAATATATAATATTTTTGAATTCTGAATAAAAAATTAGATTTGTAAGTACTTGAATTAGAAAAATTTGTAGAATTAGTGAATAAATATTGTTTTGGAATAACCTAGTTGTAAGTTTGTTGAAATTCTGTGATAAATAAAACTTTTAAATCTGAGATTTGGAAAAACTCCTGTCTTGTCATTGCTTAAACCGGAACATGCCACTTTTTTTAAGCTAAGCCCATATTGGAACTTAGTACTTTCTTTTTCTCTGCTCCCCATAGGCTTAGTGCTATTGATGGGTGCTACTTGAGAGCATTTCTGATTCGTTCCTGTGCTTACGAACATGATCAATTGTTCGAAAGGTCACTCCTCAGCTGTGAAAGCTAGCTGTACATCATCATCTTTAGGAAAAGTCATATTTCTTTCTTTTATTTTACCATCTTGGCAAGATTCTATTTCCGAAAGATACTTTGTGAGGCTATCTGACACCACACCTGCTTTGGATATGATGTCTCTCAATGCTAACACTCGATTCCTCATTCGTTGTATATACTAATACTGTATATACTAATAATGTTAATTTACCTGCTATTCCTATATCCGATTCTACTGAAATAATAAAATTAACAAACTTAACTCTATGACACTGGCTTTATTTCTGTGGGATCTTCATGGTCTTGAATTCTGTTAACTGAAGGCAGCTGCGGATAACTACTCCAGCTGCAGCTCCCGTTGCCTTTCTTTTGAGCTTCTTGTTCAGCTAGATATTTTTGCAAACAGTTTGCGGTGTAATGATTACAGGTTCTACAAAATTGTTAATAAGGGATTTCTGTGTCTGTTTGCAGCTGTCGTGGAGAACAACTTGAAGTATCCGCGAAACTTCCGATTTGTCTTCGGCAACTAGAAGTATTGTGACCATAGTTTCGGCATTTTACACAGGATGGTGGCTGCTTTCTTGATTGGTATTCCTTAACAATATGCCCTCTTTGCTCACACTGGAAGCATTGGATGGGCCCAAGCGGAGCTGCCCTAGCCTTGTGGTCAATGATATATTCCTGCTGATGCTGGACCTCTCTGGAAAGCTTTTCTGGGTGGTCTTCGGGTATCATTGTAGAAAAGATTCGCCCCCAGCTATCCCGAATTGTCACGGAATTCAGTTTTTGTCCGCTTTCCCAGACTTCTGGTCTCTTCTCTGGAGCTTTGTTGCATCCTTCTCGAAATAACTGGCTTCATCTTATACTTCATCTAGAGATTGGAATCTCCTTCCGGTCAAATGCACTTGCGTAGTCTTATTCCCTACGCCTGCTTTAAAAGTAGCCACCATCAGCTTCCAAATCTGCTATCAGCCCACCTTCCTTATTTGGGTACTTGGCCGTGACTGCCGCTTTAATTTTGTCTAGCAGCTCTTATCATTGTTTACACTCCAGCATTTCCGTACGTAGCTGAACGATTTTGGAAGTTTGTATGCCGTTTTGATAACTTGCTGCAGTGCTGCTTCGAAATCCTTCGACTAGTGGGAACACACTAGATAATACGTGTCATCTCTCAGTTCCTTGCTGTAGTTTAAGTAACGGTACACTTCTTTTCCCAACTGTGGTGACCTTTCTCCGAGAATAAGAGTACATATTTGGATATATTATCCATAACTTCCCATGTGTTTCCGCCATACTATTGTTGAGCAATCCATTTGACTTACTGCTTCCTGGTTCGTTTGTATTTACCTTCGACGAGCTACTGCTGTAATATTTTGTCTATCTTTCGCTTCTCACGGCTTTACCCAAAACACTACTTTGGTGTCCAATTCTTACTGACCTCCTGCCTGTGAACTTTCTCTTGCCGGAATGGACCTTCGGCTTTTTATTCTGTCTCCAATTCCTCCGTCGCCACCTGTTCCGCTTTTAGTTGCTGCTCCAAAGACAATATTTTATTTATTAAAGCTTTGTTCTTACTTTGATCGTCTTCTAACAATTTTTCTGCTTGGTTTTCGCTCCTTTGTACACCGAGTGAAGTCATTAGCAGCAAGTCCAAAGCTTCGCCTTGCGTACAGATCGTGGCGGCCGTACTCCACTCCTGTATCAGTTGTCTCTATTCTTCACTTGATGTTTCGTTTTTGCTCTCCAATATACTGCCAGTCTTGTTCGTAAGTTTCTAACTTCTCCTTATACTCTTTTACTTCTTGCAACCATTCCTCCAAATCCTTCGCTTGGGTTTCGAACCTTAACAGTTGCTCTCCTGTTAGTACGTTACTTCTCTCCACCGACATTGATGAAGATTATCTGATATTCTCTCTTTTCATTGCAACTCATTACATATGACAACGGATACCTTAGCTTATTAAATTTAACACGACACTTCAAAACGGATCAATCCCGAAATACCTGATCTCTGTTTGAAATTTCTTTTTGAAGTAACGAGTGAACAATACCTCGAATTACCAATATTATACTTGTATATGATTTTTGAATACGATAATGATCAAAACTTTATTGTCCGAGTAAAAAGGAAAAAACGTCTTAATATTATATTATATTGTTATTATTATTATAATCTGAAATCACACATGAAATTTCCCAATCATACGACACTCACTGCCTCACACACTCTTCGATTCATCAAATATCCTAACGCTTTGATTTTCCTGATAACTATATTTAATGAAACCAACAACAACAACACATTTTTAATACCTGAGAAGACCACTTAACCAAAATATAGTGTCAACCAACAAAACATATGATAAAAACGTTAATTAGAACTAGAAGAAATATTTTCCAAGATGCCATTTGGCTGTTCTATCTCTTAGCGAAAATAATTGTTGTAGTATACCAGCAATTCTATAAGTAGTTGTGACACAACGAGCATATTAAGTACAACAAAAATTGTTTAGATGCTCGTTGGATTTCGTATAAGAAGCCTAGCGTCGTTGAAAAATTTATATTTAAGTATGGAACAATTAAAAAATTAAAAAACTGAGTGCACCTGTTCCTATATCTTTCTATTTGCTTTTTTTTCATTACACAATTTTTTTATCAACAATTTCTGATTTTGTTATTAATTATTGCTGTTTTAATTTAATCTGTCATCTTATTATTTCCTTTAATTAATAAAAAAACAAATGTTACTAAAATAATCATAGCTCGTACACAATCGACTTACTTGCTGCGTAAGGGGTGGGGGGGGGGGGGGTATAAAAAATATTGGACCAGAAGGTTTTCTGGCAGCATTCAAAATATTAATCTATACGCTTTTCTGAACTTGTATCAATGGGCAGAATGCGGTCCTCACATTTTGCAAACTCAAGTCCCTTCAGCTCGTACTCTATAAGGATCAAGTGGTATTGAACTTCGGATTGATGCAAGTCCGTTGAACATTTCTCAGCAGATCATCATAAGTTTTGAAATTCATACGATTAAAATTTCTGAGAGAGTCTTCGTCTTCAACTCTTATATATCTACATCAGAATCGATGTTGCAGCATCTATATCCAAATTCCTTTGAAAAAGCTATTCTCGTGACCATAATCTCTTCTTTTTGGTTCCAATATTCATTCAACTTAAAATAGAAAAAGCAGTTTTTAAGATAGCAGCGCCAACTATTTCCAAGTTATATTGATTTATTTGGAAAAAAGATTCAAACAAACAAACTACAAACAACAAAAGTTGAACTACTACTAGTAAAAAGTGCGATTATATCCCGGATGCAAGTGTAGAAAACAGTAAATATGACACATATAAGTTGGGTTTCATCGTGACGCAATGAGTCATGCATTTTCAAAAATTGTATCGAGCTTAAATGTTCGAATATGATAGTGTAGAACAGATTTTAGTCCACCAAAATTGGTCGTTGACCAATTATAGCCTTTTCTATTGTGTTCATTATTCCGCTTTAAGAGCCGAAACCGAAAGGACTACTCGCTGATATGGCTTCGAAAAATGGAATCGGGGAAAGTAAATTAAACGGTAATTACTTAACGGATTCTTTCTTTCTACCGCTTTGGAAAAGATCTGTGTAACAGCGGAACTAATGAAGCCAAGCTGTGCAGTTGTGTCTGCCATTACTAAAGAAAGAAAAGAAATTGAATTTAACGGATTTTTATAATATGGGAACAGGTTAACTGAACAGGGTAAAGGAATCGTTATAATATTAATAACTAAACCCTTAGCACATTAAAGGTCCAAATTCTTTGATTTAAACTCATTTTTAGATATGATTTTTCTATATTTTATGGAAATCTTTTACAGACATATTTTATTCGATCTGTCCTACGACAGTTTGTTCAAGATTAACAGAAAAACAAAACTCAACATATTTTCCGTTGCATATCTTCATGATTGTTCAGAAGGAGCAAATTAATAATAAGAAAGAAAAGCAAAATTAGTAATGAATGAGTTTAAATTACGTGTCAAAAAAAAACAAAACAAAGAACAATGGAAAAAAATAGAAATTTAATTCCGTACGGTCCTCATTATAGCCTCCAGTGTTAATTATCTTATTATGCAAAGAATTTCGATAATTATATAGTTTTGGAGCTGGAAAACGTTACCTTATTCGGCGGTTCAAGTAAAATATAAACTGGTTATTAGTCATCCTATATAGTTATTCATTCTTTGCGCAGTGATTGAAATATAGAGCTGAGCCATATAAACATATATATGTATGTTTATCAGAAATCTCGGAACGAAATGTAGCCCGTAAAGAAAAGTTAAATTGTACAAAAGCGCACGCTCCTTTCTGCCAGATACAACATCCTCGCGATATAGAGAGGACATAAGAAACAGGTATGCCTACTAGTTATTTTGATACTTGATCTGTGAAGTCTCGGGATGACAATTTATGTACAGAAAAAATATTAAAATAACTTAATAAAGAAAAGTAATACACTATAAAAAATATTAGGACTATTCCCTAAATTTGAGACACGTTTTTCCCTAAAAATAAATGTAATTTTCTCTGATAGAAAGGGAAAGTCAGTTTAATTTCCCCAAATAAATAGAACATTCAATGAATTTAGGTACCTGGCACCAGAAAACCACTAAAGTACGTAAAATTCCCGAAATGTTAAGTTCTCTTGGATATAAGCAAGAGAACATTCAACGAACATTTTTTATGAAAATATATTTTTGTTTATATAATACACACATTGTTCTTGAAAACAAGTCATATATTGTTTTTCAATATTTTGCTTAAGCGTGCCTAGTGCACTAATATAGCTTTCATACTACTTAGTAGTATAGAGCATAAGAAATGAGCTATTCAGCTCATTCTTATTTTTTTTAAAAGGGGTGGTCTTCTATCACCTTCACCTATATTGGAGAGTGGTGCAGTGCTATCACCTATTCCCTACATTTTAGGGATTATTCTCTAAATTTTAGGGTATAGTCCCTACATTGTAGGAAAAAAAACAAAACAACAATTTGAAATTCCCTATATTTTAGGGAATGTTCCTTACATTTTAGGGAATACTCCCTAAAATGTAGGGGGGGGGAATATGAAAATTCCCTACATTTTAGGGAGTATTCCCTAAATTTTATGGGGGGGGGGGACCAAAACTCCCTAAATTTAAGGGAGAAAAACATACCTACATTTTAGGGACAAAAACCTAATATTAATTTTCCAAGATGGAGCTTTCCCTAATCTTATCGACAAATGCCTAACCTGTGTGTCACAAATTGTTGCCACTCACTTTAGGGAATTATTTTTTACTGTGTATACAATTACAGAAATTGAATTCCGCGCATCAAAGTGTTAATATTTTGTGCATGATTGCTGGAATTAATATAAAGATAAAACTAATTAATATAAAATGTCTTCTGTACAATCGTGTGATGTCGTGAAGCCCAAGATGGCCGACCTTGGCTCATAGCAGTCTTACCATGTTACCGTCAGTGTATACTGTGAAACTTCCTCAATAAATAAAAACCATTTAGAATAATATCAAGCGCAATTATAGGTAATAAATAATAAAACTGATTGGGCCCCATTAATATTGAAGCCAGGAATATTTTAATGAATTTTCCCTGATCAGCAGCCTATTCATCATTCCAAGCCTCAAAGGGGTATTAGCTGCTCCTGTTCAGAATGTTTTTGGTATAATGTGTGAGAGAATGGGGACAGAACGGATGGATAGATGGATGAAAATTTCACATAGCTGTGCAGTAATTATAGGTTTCCTCGTAAAATTTTCGTGTAAAAAGCACACTGTTCTCCAATATGGATCAGGGATGCGGTGAAAATTTGTTAAATCCTGGAAATTAACTTCATAGCAATGGACTGGGATGCGACCACATGAGGGGAGTAAGAGAAAATATTGCAACGCAAACTGATACTTTGGTTAAACGTTTTTGCCCACACTAAATTCCGCTATTAATTTGCATAACGAAGAAAAATTTAATTGTTCTCGTTAATTAGGTGTCACAGAGAGGAAATTTGCATTGTCGATTCAGCTCATATGAAAAATATTGAAATTAATTTTATGTTAAGTAAGGGCGAATAATGTCTGCTTCTGAATTAGTTTGCTTAAAACATGAGTATTTTGTGAGTTGGGTATTGGTTTGACAGCCATAGATGTATATGTACTTCTGGCTTCATAGTATAATAATATGGCTCATAAATATAAGTTGGCATCATCAACATTACTAAAAACAATTAAAATATATTACACCATGAAAAGTGCCTTATTTTGAAAAGTCTTGGATCTGCACCTCCTCCTGACAACATTTGTGTTATTATCAATACTAGAGCTAGATGGCTGTATTTGCGGTCGCCAATGATGGCATGCAGATTCGGCACAACCAAATTTGGGATTCCAGAATGCCTACCTGATATTTAAATTTTTTGCTGCACATTTTTAACCTGCTGATGTATATATTATATCTGAGAATTTATTAACGTTCCAAAAAACCAGCCGGATACATATCCATTGAACTTTATTCCTTCATTTGTCTCTAAAAATTCTACTTAATCTCTAATTGTAAATGAATCTGTTCCATTTTCGTGTAACTATCAAAATATTCGGGGTATGTCTTCTAAAGCAAATGATATGAGTAAGGTACCTGCGGCAAATAAAGCCCGGAGGGTGATAAAGCCCACATTTCTTAATCCAATAACATATGTTATGTTTTAGTAAAAAATATCGATTTTCTCAGTTAATTGTGCAATTGATATTAGGGCTTTAAATTGATAACATCAGTTAATAAACAAAAAATATAATTGAATTTTCAACTAAATTTAAAAGGCAATGATTTGAAATATATTAGAAATTTTTATCATTAGCAAATCAATTAATTGCTCTTAGCATCTTTTTGAAATTAAATTTCGAAGCTGAAAATCAACTAAAATATTTACACGAAAATGCCCGTATTTCAGTATATATTCGCTAATTATTTTTTTCAGTGATGTAAGCTACTGTTTATGTTACTACGAATTCCGGGTTAGATGTCGGAAGGGGAGCCGAAGGTTAGCTAAAAATAACAAAATAAGGCTGATACACAAAAGCTTACTACGTTCCTATGTAGTTATCGAGATATAAGGATTTCCATTGACATCCACATTACAATTAAGGCTCTGATTCAAAAACCATTAGATGGTGCCCCTTACTGCATTACTGCAGTGAACTCTTAAGACTGTGTACCAGCCATAGGGTTATTATCAGTTGATTGCCTGGTCACAGTGATGTACCAGGGAATGAGGCAGTGGATATTCTATCCAGGGAGAGTTCAGCTATGAAATATATTTTAGGGGAAGAGGCCATTGGAGTGCCCCTGTGTATGAAGCGGACTCTAGAGTTACAAGTATACAAGATGGCTAATCACATATGGGAAAACTAAAAGCATCCGCGATTTCAAGATCGCTATGGACCGTTATACTTACGTTTCTAGGAAGGCCGAAACTTTAATAAGGTGGAACGAGAATAGCGTACGGAACGTTGCTGCAGTTAAAATGGGGTACTGCTTCTTTGGAAAACGTACAATGCATTCAAGTTCCATATAATAAGCTGTATTATTGAAGATTCAACATCTGCAATACTTCTACCTTGCCAAACGTAGATTGAATACGCTTGGTAGTCACTTTTCTACAACTTTAAGAAACAAAAGTCATGGAGTTGAGAGACCTAAATAGTAAGGTTCATTATTTCTTGTGGGTGATTTTAACGCCCCTCCACAAAATTGAAGAATTATCCCGGGTAGGCGATGAGGTGGCATCACAATCATCGATTGTTTCAGTATAGCTCGTCGAAGATATCTTGATAGACCCCAATCTAATCTAACTTAAAAAAAAAAAAAATTTCCTCAGCTGCAGTTTCCGCAAAGTCAGTAGATCTTCTTTGCTGTAGAATTAACAAGACTGCAGTGATTTATGTTAAGATGAAAAATATTGTTATACATATTTTTACTTCCTTGATACGTGATTCTTGGCATAAGATCCTAAGAAAGAAGGCCTGAGCGCTTCATTATGCTAACCTGCTAGTTGAAAGGAAACTAGGCAGGCAGAAAAACGCAGGACTGTGTCTAGATGAGATTCGAACTTTCGATCCCTAGGAATGTTAATCAGTATATATATATAGATATATAGATAAAAAAAAAATATTGTTTAGTAGCATCATCAATATTGGTAAATGCATCACTGGCGACTTACTTTTAGACAGGCTCCAATTATACGCATGCATCTTTAGTTCTAGGTATCTGGGCGGAAGGCTGGCCAGCCGTCATCAATGGAAACAGTAAAATTGTGCCTAAAATGAAAAGTAATTTAAAATTATAAAATTATAATAATAATGAAATTAGAAAGAAAATGTAACTGATTTAAGGATCCTCAGAATGTAACGATCGGACCCCCTGACGGGGATATAAAAGAAAGATCAAGACAGATCGTTGCTCTCTTTCTGTTCGGAAAGTCAAAGTTGAACGATAAGAAAATAGCGCGAGTTATTGAATAAGTATTGTGTGAAAAGTTAATTGTAATTCTTTCCTCTGTGCGAGATAACCAAATCATTAATTCCGGTAAGTGTTTCCCAGTTTTCATTTTCTTATTAAAAATCTAGTAAACACCGCGATTAGGACATTGCGGCCACAAAAGGTCAAGAGGAAGCGATCGAGCCTTTGTTCATTTAGATCACTTTCAATAACCAGGAACAAGGAAAAGGTGAAACGGAAATTATAATTTAAGGTAAAGAAGGGCCATTGCCTTCAAGGCTTAATTCAGCCTGAACTCAAAATCTGACTTGCAAAGTTGAATCACTGCTAATTCAGGTTCAACTTTGTAATTGTCCAAAACAGAACGGCAGAAAAAAGAATTAAATTGATTCTGAATTGAATCGCATTGGCAGAGGAATTAAGCTTGCAGAACAAAAGCTTTAATATCCCCTTTGCAGCACGAAATTGCAAATTCACACACTAGCCCACGGATATTTATATAGGAGTGGATACATACCTGTCTCAGAGGTCCGCCATTTGTAAAAATTTTCTAAGAACGTCAACGAAGCAATTTGTTGAGGAAACCCCATAATCTCACGTTGAATCCAGCCGCTTGACCACAAAACACGGAGCGGGAAGTGCACAATTAAAAAAAAACACAAAACATTCCCAACCTGGTGCCCCAAAGCTTCACGACATCTATGGTGAAATCATAAAAATCCCCAGATAGGCACATTCCGCAAAATAAAGGCACACTACTCGCCACCACTTTTGATAATTATCTTATTAAATTTGAATGAATGAACAAGCCTTTTCGTTTATTTATTATTATTAAATTTATTTCACTTAATAAATTCAATACAAATTTCCGTGACTATTTTCTTAACATTTTATTTTTGAATTAATTTACATTCTTTTTCTTTTGTTTTTTCTTTACGTCCCTTCGCCCTGGTTGCTAAGTTGTTCTTTCTTGACCGAATTGAGTTATATCACTGCCGTGACTGTACCGATCTGTACCTTAAGGTTTTTAATTATATTTATTTCTAGGTTACATGTTGATAGGCATGAGAGACTGTAATTAATATTTATTTATATTTAGGTTTATCTAGATAATTTAGGTTAAATGTTTTCAAGTCTCAAGCAAAATTCTTGCAAGCATTTGACACTCAACATTACGCGTGAATCACGATCGCGACTTTAGTAAATCAGCGCGGAAATTTCGCCACAGTAACCCGTGGTGCACTAAAATCTAAAACTAAAACAAGTCCACCTTATCTTTATCGTCCGATGCATGTTTGCAAACTGTAAGCACTCAATAAGTGGAACGCGATAGAAGTACTCATCCCGTTCTATTCAAACTGCAAGCAAACTAGCTGCACTCTACATTCAGAATTCCCCCTTATGCGACTGCAGAGGAGAATCTTATACTCACCCACTATTAACAAAAGTTGCAGTTTCCACTTAAAATAGCATCCAAGTGGAAGCTCTCTGAGCCATCATCAGCCCAGCTGATCTTCTCGAACGTGACACAGTTCCACATTATGTTGCTGATCGATAATATGATAATATGTCGGATGAATACAAGGCTTAGAAAAATAACAAAAATGCAACGAATAAACTCATTGCAGTAGAAAAACTATCTAGATTAACGTGTGATAAGGTTATAGGACTTAAATTAGGGTTGATGTAATACAAAATGCTAAATAAGTAAGTAAGAAAGAGAGAATATAATGAAGTAACGTAACAAAATAAAATAAGATAACATAAGATAATCAAAACTAAAATAGAACACAAATTAACAAAAGTATGATAGTAAATAGAATAACATATAAGATTTAAAAATAAAATAACACACTGACTAATGCACATAACATAAAGATCCAAATACAAATACAGGTTAACAAAGTTAAGTTCAGTGAATTCAGAGCTAAGCACCGTTTTTTTTAGATGTAACATTGGAAGCTCCTTGTACTGCTTAATAGAGGATGTATTCCTGATAGAATCAGGTAACGAATTCCACAGGGAGGTTCTCTGACCAAATAATTCATTAGAACCAAATCGGGTATTAGTTCGGTGTGAGACCAGCCTGGAGGTATTGAAGAGCTCCCTGACAGCAATTCACATATGTACTTCGGTAGCAGGTTCCATCTGCCTTAATAAATGAAAGCCCGTATGTAATTTTCATCCACCACACCCATATGCCGTACAATCTTCGGCATAATATCAACCGCCAAAGTATTTTTCATTTTTGTGAAATGAAAATCATTTCATGCTTTTTATTTCCGATTTTTAAAATAAAAACCAGTTTTTGATTTTTGATTTTTTAAATAAAAATCAGTTTTTAATTTTTCTTTTTGATTATTAGAAAATTAATCAGAAAATAATTTTTTACATATATTTTTTTTTAAAAATTCATAACCGTTACAGTCCATGAAAAAAATGAAAAAATTCGCAAATTTTTTAAAATTCTAACCATTTTCCTGCCAAAATGCATAATCACTATAGCTTTCTCTTGAAAGATTTGGAAACCTCACAATTTTACCTTTCATTTGATCGTGAAGTATACCCATGTACATGCAACTGTTTTTTAGATCTTCCTAAAAACAGTTTATCGCAGGATCAAATGAAAATATGCGACAAAACAAATTTATCCATCATTAGTAGCAAATCAATAAAGTATTAAACGAAATCATAAAGCAATGAAAAATATGAAATCTACCATTCTCTATACTCACATGTGAAAAATCGCAACAACAACTTTTAGAATTGCTTGCTGATGTAGTTTTCCGACGCAGTACAGAAGCTCTACAGCCATCACAAAAAAATGCAAGGCACAAATATTTTTATTAGAAAGACAAATTTAAATACATTTGCATGCCAAGCTTCGTATTATAGGCATAGGGAATTAATATAGACTGGGCCGGCTCTGATCGCTGGGTCCAAAAGTTCAAATTTTCTGTATAATTTATAGCACTGTGGGAAAAACTAAGCTTTTATTTAGTTGCTTCATTTAATCTGTTAAGTACTTTAGACTACTATACTGCATGCAGCTTGTCAGAAAAGAAACAGAATTGAATTCTTTAAATTGGGTAAAATGAAATATAAAATGAAAAGTTAAAACCTTATTAGATACTATTTTTCGAATAGAGGACTATTATATTTAAACAGATTAGAAACAGATTTCAAAATCTAAGCAATCTCACTTCATGTAGCAAGCTTAAGAAGCCCTTCAGGTTTGTAGATACGAAGCTTAGCCTTCATTTTTATTTCTGAAGACTCTTTTCTTAGGCACGTCAACAAATTTCTGATAGTTTTCCTCATTGATTATATTCCACTTCTTTGTATGAAACAAAATAGTAATTTGCCATCTAAATTCTTTTATACTATATATATCAAGTAATTTATAACAAGACATAAACTGAGATAAATAGTGTCAAAGTATTAAAAATTTATATCTCTTTATGATGCCCAGACGAAAAGCTCGTAATTCGAATTCGTATTAATTCTCCAACCCTTATTTGAATCAAAGGCGATAAAATTGATAAATCTTCGTTGAACGAAAACCTCACAAGCTCCACTGAACTGATGTCCAGTTGTTGCGACCCGGAAAATCCTGTGAGTTTTAGAAACCGATATATCTTGTTCAGTAAATTTGTCCTTCGTTCGCTATTAACAAGGCAACAGCTCAAATTGGCCTGTCGTGCTGCCATACACCGAACGACTCTATAATGTACAGCCTCCTTGCCTTAAACATATAGGCTTCACTGGAGCAACATATGCCGATAACGAATCTTCTAGGAAGAATGAGTTCATACACATCGGCAGGACAAGGGCAATAATTTATTCGCTTGCCAAATTTACTCCTCTTTACCGTCACATAGTTGGGGAACGAGTTCCAACCCTAGCGCCTAACACAACGTGGAGATGTGGATTTATAGAACCAAAAGATGAATTCGACCATGTCCTGGCCATAGCGTGTTCCCTACAAAATCTCTACTTGAGTATGTGTGAATGAAAAATTTCGCAGTCAAAAAGGATTTGCAATCTATTTCGCCAGCAAGACTGGTTCATCCTTTTGGTAGACTCGCTGAGGATGGTTTTTTCCATCTTACTTCATATTGGTGTCCTTGGTGACTTTTTTGGTCTCATCCATTCTCCACAGAGAGCCTGAATGCCGCTTAAAAGTCGATTTATGGCTGCTAGTTCCTCGACTCCATCTGTTACACTTGTCCAATAGCCAATATTCCTTGGATCAGTATAATTTCTCCTTTTGAATATAGAGACCGGGCATTGGAGGTGTGCTAGGGCATGTGCCTCCCATTCCACTTTGCGCAGCCGATTGCATCTTTCCTTACAGAACAATTTTCTATTGGAACAAAATTGAATTCTAATGCGACAAAAGTTTTCATTTTAATGCAGAATTTTCTTGTCCTTTGGATAAAACGGTGCGGGGGCAATGTGTGAAAGAAGTAATCGACAGCTGTATAAGATTAAATACATACATACAAATTTGCCAATAATTTAACTGATTAAGTGCATTTTCACGATGTGCAAAGATATTCATTGCGGTCTATCCGGTATCCAAAAGGCGACTAGGAAAAATTCAACAGACGAGCTTCCCTGATCAAAATATCTCGATAATTTCCTGAGAGTGGTTTTGCATGTCTCAAAAAAAAAAAAAAAAAAAGAAATTCTGATGAAAGAAAACGTATTCTTTCGAGTACGAGAAGCGCATTTGGGAATGTCGATGAAGTGAATTTTATTGTTCGTCGGAATACTCAAATAAGGCCAGGCCCTGAGTTCTTCGAAGTAGCAAAATCCCTCAAGAATTCATCACCCGAAACTTCTTTGGTTTTCCTTAAAGGGTTTTATCTGAAAATGTTGATTTTCCTTCTCCTGGTGTAGAATCTGAATATCTGGCAAAAATTCAACCATTCTCTTAGTTAGCTTAAGCTCTATAGAGCAAGATTAAGGGTGAATTGTGCGATATATGATGCAGACGATAGTAAATAAATCAGAAATTTTATTGAAATTGAGCGCTTTGAGGGATTAGGTCCTGGCAGCTACAAAAACAGTTACCCGCCTTATAAAATTTGGCCTTAGGATACTGCTTTACCTCGTCTGCAGAAGAAAACTGAATTTCAGATATGTAATTTTTGGGTATGGAATATGGATTACTGAAGGAATTCCTCGAAAACCCTAGATATGTCCCCTATGCTTGTGAAGGTATGCTGATCTTTTGCTGATATATTCATGCAAGGATGTGACTTTTATAGATGATGTCAGCAACCACTTTAATGCTAAAAATGTTCCTTCAATTTGTTGAAATATGTGTAAATCGGTTTACTGTGAATCTTGCGTTATACGATATATTATCAAGAGGATTTACTAACACATGCATTATTCTTTTGTGGAAATTGATTGAAGTCCATATGTAATCATTGAGTTGAGTAATTAACCTTAGAATTGGAGGCAATCGTATTTAATGTGATAGTCTAATTATATGTATTCTTTTATTTTTATATAATACACGTTACTGAAATCACTCCAAGGCAGGTCATAGATCAAGCACACATTTGCGGTACAACTGTGATATAACGTTTTCCTCTATATGACGCGTCAACCATATGGAATGCACTTGCTTACAGAATCAGCCCGCACATTAAAAAACATTGGTGGGATGAAGATTCGTATTAGCATGTGTACATCTGGTATCCTCGAAAATCAATTAATATTAAGAATGGAGCAATAAATTACGCACAACTTGGACAATAATAATTAACAAAATATTTTATAAGTATGTATACATTAATCCTAACCTCAACGTTATCAATAATCGTACTTCAGGTGGGATTGACGTTTGTATTTTTCTTTCTATTGATAGAGATAACAAAGTAACTAAATCCATAAAATTATTTTTATTTATTCCGTAATACCTACTGCTTAACTTTATCCTCGTAGATTGCTAATACTTTAGTAACAACTGCTGCCCTATGGCTATAATTATTAACATTATACGGTTGCACCCAAAACCTTCTTGGTTTTTTCCTTTACCTTTAACCACAAATAAGTAAATATACAGATGAAAAATGCTAATCAGAAAAATTTAAATCTTATACACATTTCTGATAACCCAGCTAGTTAGCTACACTGTAAAAAATGTTAGGACTATTCCTTAAAATATAGAGAATACTCCCTAAAATTTAGGGGGGGGGGACCTACATTTTAGGGTATATTCCCTAAAATGTAGGGAATATTGCATACATTTTCATCAAAATATAAGGAATAGTCCCTACATTTTAAGGAATATTCCTTAGATTTTAGGGAATATTCTCTAATATTATCGAAAAATACCTAAGCTTTGTGGCAACAATTTGTGCAAATTTTTTACTGTGATAAGACGAAAATTGTAGCTATGAAATGTTGTTATAACAGAAAATGTTCCTAATGTTCGGGCACACACCCAAGTCTCTATCTATTACCAGAGCAATGCAATGCCTGTGTCCAATATAAAATCAACGATGCCTCGAACTGATGTAGGGAAGCCCTCAATTTTTTTTTTTAGAAATTTATCGGAATTTGTTTCTTAGAATTTATACGGATTTTTCGAGACCAACAACAATTTGTATGAGCGTAGACCAGAAACGTATCTAGGGGGAGCAAGGGGAGCAATCGCTCCCCCTGAGTCACATCATCAAAATGTAATGCCTTTCCACCATCGAAATTCAGATTATTCAAAATTAAATAAAAATATATCCAACAATAGAAAATCTGTAATATATCCATAATGAGACTAAGGGAGACCGCACACTGCCGAATCAATTGATTGTCCAGTCAGCAACTGATATATTGACTCGTCACTGACTGATTGATTTTTAATCGTTGCTGATTGACTATCGTTGCATGTGCGCATATTGAATCGTCTTCTGTCAGATTAGTAATCGAGTCAAATGCGTTGAGTTGTGTGTCAATTTTCATTAAAACATGGCAGTATTCTTTAAAAAGAGTTAGCTAGACTCAAAAAATTAAATGAAAAATATAAACTCCCTTTAACAATTTACTGGTGGTTGAGGAGAAGAAGAAGAATGATTGCAAAAAAAAGAATGTGGAAGAATCCATCCAAGAGAAAAAGGATGATGGCAAACTATTACTACGTGTTTAAGGATTTGGAAGACCAAGTCCTATTTCAAATGTTCTACAGAATGACTAAGCATTGATTTCTGTCGTGAATTGGCTTTCCAAATTCTTTTCTGCCTCGTCAACGTCAATCCCTGGACTCGCATTTTCTTCCACTTCATCTAAAGTTTGAGAAGTCGATTCTTCGATAATACTATCACTTAGATTACTCGCTTGATTTGATGGGTAATGTTTGAGATGAGGAATTAAGAACTGTAATTCATCATTTAAATAATACGACTTTTTGGGAAATGCTCCAGAGCCTGAAGGCCGTATATTTTGAATGTGTCTCCCGAAAACTGTTCTAACATTTTTCAATCGTTCTTTACATGACAACGCTGAAATGTAGGAATTAGAGATTATACATAAACATAAAAGTGAACGTTCACATAGGTCAAATATGCAACGAAAATATTAATGAAACAAAAAAAAAATTTATTAATCAAGTCGAGTTACATACCAATTCGATTTTTTCAGTATTCCTTTTTGTTTTTTTAATTCTAAAAGTACGTTCAGAAATAAATAGTTATTTTCCGACACCCTGCATGTATAATAATATATGATATCTCTTACAGGTATCTGGCAACTGGATCGTCATTTCGAACGTTAAGTTTTGATTTTAAAAGAGGAGAACAGACTATCGTTGCAGTTGTAGAGGAAACAACCGAAGCAATAGGGACGACATGTAATTATTTTCCTTTCCAATCATAACTATATATACATAAATACACACATTATGTATGTATTTAAAATCTAATTAAATAAAGCAAAGATAAAACTTTACTTACCGCCATTTGTTTTATCCAAAACACTCGAAAGTCAATAAACAAAACTAACTTCCAGCGTCTGCGATCAGCAATAATCAACTGATTGATATTAATATTGCTGATGCAGACTAAGCACAACAGTCGGCTCGATTCAGTCAGTTGTCAGTCGTCAACTCCCTTCTGATTTTTTAGTTGCTGACTGACGTAAAATAGAGCAGCTTGCGGTTCCAAATGCTGATGCGTGTAATGAAGAAAGTTAGCTGACTTTTTAGTCACCGACTACAGTCGGCGATTGTGCAGTGTGCGGCCTGCCTTAAATAAATAAAAGTCTTGTATAACTATTATAACTGACTGTAACATATAAAATTCTTGATCAGACTGTTATCGAAAAACTGCCAAGATATAAGCCTTATGAGACTTTTATCATGGGACGTACATGAATAAAAGTATCTGGAAACAGTTATGGACTAACTGAAATTTATAAAGGTCTTCTAAGCCTGTTACCTTGAGTCTAGAAAATTAAAAGTCTTATGAGAGTTTTATAAAAAGACTTATTAATAAAAGTCTGTCATAACTCTTAGCACTGAGCCAAAAGTATAAAAGTCTTCTAAGACTATTATTATGAGACTGAAAATAATAACAGTTTTCGGTAACAGTTCTAATTAACTTTAAAATAAAAATTTTTACTGAAACTCTTATTACGAGACTTAAAAGTTTTTTAACAATTGTAAACTATTTGTAATTACATCTCAAATATACCATTCAGTATTGATGGAACTTTTTTAACTGATTTTCAAAAATAACAGTTATTTACAGTCCCTAATTTTTTTCGTCCGAATTTTCTTGAAAGTTGGATTGATTCGGTTGTCCTGGGCCACTTCACATTTTTATGAGCATAGATCATTTTTCCTTAGGAACTTTCTGAAAATGTGTCCTCTTAATTTGTATGCGCTACTTATGGTATGGTTGACATTTCCAAAAATAAAAATTAGGCAGAATTGATTTTGCTATACTGTATTTTCATATTTGTGCATTTCGATCCAGACATTTTATATTCAACAGATGGAGAAATGTTCTGTTGATAATTGAGGAAATATTCAACATGTGTATGCATTTATTATTGAAACTGCTGGAATTTGCTAGTAATATTAATGCAGTAATTTTGACGTGGGCTAGTATATTTTTATACCCTAGATGAAATCTATAGGGTATACTAAGTTTGCCATTCCGTTTGTAACACCTCGAAATAATGATGGTACAGCAAAATGGGTTGGGCACCCGTTCATAATATTAAAAGTTATTTTGATTTTTGCATGTCCGTCCGTCCGTCCGTTCGTGCGCAGGATAACTAAAAAACGCGTGTACTTGGAGAGCTGAAATTTTGTACACGGACTTTAAAAAAAAAGTAAAATTAATTTCGAAAATGAGACAAATCGGGCAACTCCTTCGTGGGGTTGCCATACAAAAATTTCGATTTCCACTATATATTTGGACGCTGCCTGAGAACGCGTCGATGTATAGACCTGAAATTTGGTGTATGGTGTTCACATTACACTAGCAAATAAAATTTAAAAAAATGGACTTAATCGGGCAACTCCTTCTTCGTGTTGCCATATAAAAATTTAGGTTTTTGACGTATACTGTGAAAACAATCAGTCCAAGACATTTTTATTGTACTAAAAACTTCTTCAGTATACGAAATCTCATAAAATTGGTTATAACCATTTTTTCTGTCCAGCAAACTGTTCTAGAAATATATATGCGAAAACCACTTCAAAAATTAAACTTACACAGAAGGGTAACAATACGAAATTTCATACGGGCATTCATCTAGGGCAGTGGTTCCCAAACTTTTTTCTTTGGCGCCCCTTTTTTAATACCATAAAGAGGTCACGCCCCCCCTGACCCGGATTATATAAATAGATAATAGAAAATATACGTTCACTAGATTAAAACTTATTTATTTAAAAAAATAACATTTAGAATAACTAATCAAATGCGAAGGGTGGTGCTGCATTTCCTTAACAAGGTGTGAAATTCTTGGTGACATCTTTGAAAGAGTGCAGCGCAGGTCGCTAGCAACATCAAGCTGTCGAAAATCGTATATAGATTTTCAAAGCCATTTCCGCGATTAAAGGATAGTTGGAAAAATATTTTATCCAAAATGAAGTAATTTCCAAATTTTCAAAGTCAATTTTCGCTACTGAATCGTGTTTTAAGTCGATTGCTTGTTCTTGCAAGTGCTCTAGAAGATATCTAAATCAAAATTAAATGGATTTCGTGCAAATTTATGTTCGTCATTGTCGTTTAAATTGGGAAAATATCGTTGGAATTCGTCGAAGAGACTTTCGAAATGAGATATAATATTAGTTATGATCTCTTCGTTTTTAGTATTGTCATTGTCATGAAGCTAATCTTGAAAACGAAGAAAAATTTGGTGTCCCAGCTTGCAGACGACGTTTCCATAATATCAACTTTTCTAAAAAGGCTTGAATGGCATCATGATGGGTTATTATATTTGCTGAAATGTTGCCTTGCAACTTTAAATTAAGCAGGGTTAATACCTCAAAGATATCAGTTAGATAAGCTAATTTAATTTGAAAAATTCTCATCAGAAAACGCTTCCAATAACTGTTCCTTTTTTTGTTGTCTAAGGAATTGCTGTACTTCCGTCCTTAAGTCAAATAGTCTGGATAACATATTTCCGTTGGAAAGCCAGTGTACCTCCGTATGAAATAGAAGCTTTTTATGTTTTCAACCCAAATCAGAACAAAGAGTTTCGAAAGCCTGGTGTTTAAGGCACTACTGTTTATAAAATTAACAACTTTAATAGCTATATATAATGCTTCGTTAAAGCTGTTTGAAAGCGTTTTAGTCGCCAGAGCTTGTCGATGTATAACACAGTGAATTCCTGTTATATTGGGATTTTTATTTTTAATAATGTAACAAATCCAGAACGCGATCCTAGCATCGAAGGAGCACCATCTGTGCACACACCAACAGGTTTTCCCATGAAATATTATATTTTTCAAAAAATCCAGAAATTGCATTCATAACATCAGCAGCTTTTGAAGTCATTTTCAGCTCCTGTGAGAACAGGATCTCTTCCGTTATAGCACCATCATAAATAAAGCGCACATATACCATTAGCTGACAACATTGCGCTATATCGGTACTTTCATCACCCTGAATTGCAAAAAAAGGTGATTTTCTGATAGCTTCCACCGTTTGAAGTTTGATATCTTCTGCCATTTCATGAATACGATGTTTAACTGTATTATTCGAAAGTGAAATTGGCGAAAGCTTTGGTTTGCTTCCGGAATCAAAAAGAACTTCAGCAGGTTTTAAAATGCAAGGTTTAATGAGCTTTTCACCAATAGTATGAGGTTTTTTTTTCTTTTGTAATAAGCAGCGCAAGTTCTTATGAGGCTTCCACAACTTTTTGATTTGCTTGAGAAAATTCACCAGTATTGTCCAACTTCATACGTTTTAAAGTTTGAAACTTAACATGGAAAAACTCTTTAGGTTTTTCTTTTAGTGCATCATGTTTTGTAGATAAATGTCGTTGAAGGCGTGTAGGTCCCATAGCGTCGTTACTAAGAACGTCATAACATAAAACACATTGTGGACAATCGACTCCATCCTTTACCATAACTGCAAACCAGTACCTAATATACTCTTCCATGTACTTTCCTTTTTTAGTGCTAATGTATTTAGCAGAGTCCATAATAAACTAAAAAATAAAGAAAACAAAAGTCACACATTGAAAATGGCTAAAAACGAGCTGACTACCAGAAATACATCCTTCCGAAATAAAAAACAGTTTTCTTGTAAAAAGCAATACTTGTAAAAAACACGCCTAAGGATAAATACTTACCATTATTATTAATTAAACTTGGGTCAAACAATATAAGATTATAATACGAGTAACAAGAAAAAAATATCAAGGTAATGGAACCAAATTTTTAATTAAGGCAAAGGCGTAACGTCCCGTAGCTCTGACGATCGAAACGGTGAACGACGACTGATCACTGTGCTCGCGACTGCCGCAGACCCTAGCTGGGATCGAATGCAGTGGTCGGATTATGGAAACAGTGTCAAGAGGTAGCATGATGTTTCTGTCTCTGTCTCTCCAGCTAGTTAAAGCTAGGGAGGAGCGTAGGTAAACATCTGATGTGAATGAATGACATGCTATCTCTTGACACCGTTTACATAATCCGACCTCGGAGAGAATGTCGTTGACCAATGGCTTGGCTAGGCGTTGTTGCCGGATCCTTAATATTTTCCTATTTTTTATGAATTGGTCAAATATGATTTTTTGTTATTTTAAAGCTAATAATTTTTATTAATACTTCAGGGCTCTTGTGCCGGCCTTAATATTACTTGCCCCCCCCCCCCCCCCGTCCCCCGTCAACTTCATTTTATAACATGACTTAAAACGACATTTTTCCTTAAATTGCAGATATTTCTATATCCTCATGTTCGTGTATACGGCTGCTACTCCTAAAGTGAACAATGGGATGGTTGAGTTAAATCTGAGTCATCAGAGCTTAAGTTCATTATGAGTCGGCATGTAAATAATGCATGCGAAAATGCATTTTTATTTCATGAGAAAGGTTTTTAATTGGTTATATTTCAAATAAATATAATGTTGTTTGAAATTTATTTTCGGAATAACCACATTAATTTTAATGTCCGTCAAATGGATCAATGATTACTATCATGAGCCCGTTCGCGTGTACTGGTGGTCGCAAACTAGAGCTGCATTTTTTTACCTTGCTCCAAATTGCAGCCTACAAGCAGCTCTGCATTAATTAGTTTGATTTAATGCATTGAATATAAGGAAACATGGAAGGATATACTGCTACAACACTAAATGAAATATTGTTAGACATTCGACAAGGAACATTTTCTATTAGAACAGCTAGCATCAAATAAAATATTCCAAAACATATCATTATAGGATAAATTGTCTAAAAGATATCCTGAAGGCGTAGGAAAAATTGTACCATAAAGTATTTTAACGGAAACCAAAAAAAAAGAAAACTGGTTAAGTGGTGTGATTCGTTAAAATATTGCGGGTTCCATTAAGTCCCGATAGCCTTTTAAGCACACTTCAAAAAACTGGCCAAGAGCGAGTGGGACTCGCACACGAATGGTTCCGTACCATCGTACAAGATTTAAAACTATGTTCTTTTTTTCATTATTATTCTTTTATTTTCATTATTTGTTCTTGTAGTAGCTATAGTATTACGCACTCTTTGGAAATTTCATGTGTCTACCTATTACGATTCAAGAGATACAGCAATTGTTAAGGTCGAGCAAAAACGTCGAAAAAATCAAGATTTTTGTATGAGGGCCCCGTTTAATTTTTAGTTTAATTTAATTTTTCTTATTTGTTATTATAGCGGCAATAGAAATACACACTAAATAAAAATTTCAACTCACTACCTGTTACGGTTCATAAGACAAACAGACGGACAGGGGAGGTACCCAAAAAATAAACAAGGCGATAGTGTTGTATTTCTTTGTGTAGGGTAGTTCACCTTATTAAAAAAATACACAAAAACCTTTGTTTCACTTGCACGACGACCGAGAGTCTTCATAACTTGACTCTGTACAATATTAGAAATAACTCGCAGTGCTTTCTCCGGCCAGTCACCATCTCACCTCACACATTCGTTTCATATCTGGGCCATTGCTATATCGCGTCACATTAGAATATTTTTAAGAAGGTAGGCACTTGTTTTTACCTTACGCGCTTTCATAACAAACCAAATAATTTTCAGTTTGTTCTGAAATACGATACACTGCAACTTTTATTGTTATGAAATACGATACACTGCAACTTTTATTGGGC
Source organism: Dioctria rufipes (assembly GCA_963924295.1). Lineage (NCBI taxonomy): Eukaryota > Metazoa > Arthropoda > Insecta > Diptera > Asilidae > Dioctria > Dioctria rufipes. The sequence continues at coordinate 125,248,477 of OZ002743.1, forward strand.
CATTGTACTTATTGTGCAAGGTCTTTACTTAGTATCACGCAAAGCAATGACTCAATGGGGAAATGCTGATCAATTGGTTCATTCGTTCTATGATAACATCAATTGAGCAGCATCAAGATTTATATTCGCAACAATGGCACGAATATATGCTTCAAAAATGGGCGATCAGGGCGAAAATATTATGACCTAGAGCTAGCACATCCAATTTCCGAATATGTAACCGAAGCCAGACATACTGTTTCTGAAGAGGTTATTCGAAAATGGTTTGATGAGCTGCAAGATTACATATATATTTAAAGAAAAAATTCTTTTCCCGTACGTACGACCACTTACGGATGTAGTCAATAGCCATGCCAGAAGCCAGGTTTTAGTTCGTTCTGAATCAGGCTGCATGAGAATATTCGCGAATGGGGTTAATGATTACATGGTTAATTACTGAACAAGTTCGAAAACTTGTGAAACTTTTTTCTGAAGGCCACAAATACCACTTAAAATTGGAGCTATGCGAATTTTTCAGGCAAAGGGCACTTCCTCTTAGCACAATACATATGCTACAACGAGCTTAATCAAAGGTAACGGGAGTGGTTAAGTGATGATGTTGTTTTAAAGAGATGAGTTTGGTTTGGATCTAAGGGGAATGGAATTCGACGCGATTACTTTGCACAAACGAGGATATTGTCAAGATCGTTATTCAATGATCTAATCATTCAATCTCGTATAACACATGTGATATTCCCTCAAAGTCCGCAAGAGTGTCAAGGGAATAAGCAAAATCACGGTACTGTCATCGGCAAAAGTATGTATGGGATTGAAATTAAGGCAAAGGAGATCATTGCAAATTAAGAGGAAAAACGGCACTCAGCATAGGGTGAGCTTCAGATGTATCACATCAAACAGATCAAAAACTTCCAATCCATAATAAAAGTGGAGAGGAGAGACCAAGAGCTTCAAGTTTGGCTAAAAAGTATGTTGAATAGAATACAACTTTAAGGCAAAGATTTGCTTATTATTCTTATTTATAAAACGTTGAATTCCATTATGTTATAGTATAATACCTTCTGGATTTATTCCTTTGAATTTAACTACATTTAAAAGATGGCGTTATGTAAAACAACACAATTTGAATTGAATTAGTTTTAATCTGAAGAATGTTATGTTACTGTGAATTATATCAGAACTTCTCTTTTTTTAATGGCTTTTCAAATCAGAAATAACGAAAACGTAATAAAGTCGTATCTTTCAAAACGACATTTATTTAACACCCCATATAAAAGCAGTTCTTTTTTATACCTGGCCGCGAATTGACACCTTGGTCGATGCAAACTAGCTTAGACTGGACGCAAACTGGTGATTTCCGCATACACTGATATTTTCAATTATTATCCAGACTAGACAAAATGTTTTGTGAATTTAAATTTAAATTAAAAGATAAATATTCAACTTACTATTGTACTACAAAAGTTTAAACATCGACATTAAGTAAATTCTACTAAAAACCCTTCTTGTAAGAATGGTATTTCCTTAAATGGCCGCGAATTGGTGCGCGAAAATTTTATCTTTGGCTATACAATATTTATCATTTTCCTTAAATGTTCCTATTTAAAAACTAAGTACGTAGGTACTTAATCTAAAGTAACAATATTATTAAATTTAAAACTAACTTGGGTGAACTTGAACATATTAGCATTTAAAAAAATTTAGAAAACTATAAAATTTTACCAATTGCAGAATCTACTATAAAAGTAGATGATGGTCTCAAACTCGGTTTCCTAGCACTATATATGGTTTTATCTATCAAGGGAATAATAATACTTAAAGAATTCCCTCCTTGCATAACATTTTGTTGGAGAGAGAATTTTTAGACTCGCAAAGAGTTGGCTACTGAAGTGGAATATAATATGGTTATATTATTTATATTAACTTTATTTTGAAATAATAGATTGTGTTATGTTTTCCATTAATGTAAGGTAGGTATACAACTTAAAGCTGGAGGTTTTCTTTTTTTTTTAATATGAAATAAAATTTATTTGTATGCAGTGGCACTTTTTTATACCCTAGATGAAATCTATAGGGTATACTAAGTTTGTTATTCCGTGTGTAATACCTCGAAATAATGACGGTAGCGCAAAATGGATTGGACACCCACGAATAATATTAAAAGTTATTTTGAGTTTTGCATGTCCGTCCGCCCGTCGGTCCGTCTGTGCAAATTCACAAGTCAATAACTTTTATCGAAGAAAAAAAAAAGTGACACAAATTCAATTTAATCAGGTAAATTTCATGTACTTTTGCTACATCGGCAACACCTGCAGACAAATAATAATTTCGTGAGATCGAATTTCACGCATGAAATTTGTTAAATTGAATTTGTTGATTCTGCATATTTCTATTAAATTTTTTATATAAATATCGACCTTTTGTAAATAGAATTTAGGATACAGTTTTATTAAATGAAAGCGTTGTTCTCTTGTTCTGGGTTTAATTGGCTAACCTTCTTAAAACAACCAGATCTGAATTGGGTAGGAATGCTTCACGGCTCAAACAAAAACTGGTGACCCCGATGTGCTCTTAATCGCTACTTGTGTAAGATAAGTAGTACTATATCACGCACCACAAGCAGTCCAGACTTAACAACAAAAAGTCAAAAGCAAGAATATGTTGAACAGAATTTATTTCGCCTTTGTGCACCGAAGTAAAATTTCTACCATTTAGTACCTATAGTTCCCAAACTGCAGTAAAAATAGATGGTTAATGAAAAAATTACGTATGCAGTAAAATTACTATAGTAGAGCAAAGATAAATTGCTATATTTAGCAAAATTCTTCATGGTTAAATAATTTTACTTAAAACGAGTAAGGGACGGTTACTCTCTGAAAGTAAACTTACTTTTGTGTAGTAGTTTTGCTAGCCAAATAATTGAATTTTACATACTAAAGGTAGTGTACTACGATTATTGCAGGCAACTGCGATGGTTCTGTATTTTGTAGTAAATTTCTTCGGCAATTTTGTTGAGTGTACAAACCTTTTCATTAAAATAATTGCGTTTAAGTCAAAGTTTTAGATAAATTCTTGGATTTGTGGGTTTAAATGGGTTAAGAGGATACAACAGCTGGCGGTATTTCAATATTTCAATGATGTCAATTCTTGCAATGTTAATTTTAATTTTCTTTGTTGGCATCCTGACGACGTTTTAAGATAATTTGAACTCTGCATTGTGCGATCTCCATTGAGATATCATTGTGCGTTGAACAATATATTTTTGTAGGTTCAAACTGTGCAAATACTATCGCATAAGCTTCTCCTTTTCGATTTGTATGACTTGTCTCAACGTGAATTACCTTGCACATTGATATACTAGTTGAGAGGCTGTGTTCCCTTCCCATTGTAATCCGAAGAGTGCTTTTAAAGTCCTATTTATTAAAATCTGTACATCAACTCATAACGTTTGTGACCATTGGGAGCATCTTATGACATTATATCGAATGCGTGACAGGATATGCGCATTGAACATATCTGATTTGCTACTGTTCTGCGTAAATTCACATTTCTTTTTATTACCCCAATGAATGGAATACCTAAGCTTTTACCCTAATTTTCTTATATGCTGTAATGGGTCCAGTCTTTAATGCGACTTCGGTTACTTTTCAACTCTGAAGTATCAACTATTTCAGGCACATTTTATACACTTTTACTTCAATGTAAACAAATGCCTTCTTTTTTACAAGAACGGTGGAATTTCTCTTGAAATCGATACCCAGATTTAAGCACCAAAGCTTATATTGTTAATTATACGGAGAATTGCTTTGATATGAGGAATGGTTGAGGATTGAAGTGGCTCAACAGCAATGACATGGAAAAGATATTGATTTTGTCATACAAAACCTAAATAAGTATATATACATACAAAAGATGGGTAACTTAACAAAAAAATCTAACTTTGAATATTTTGTAACTGTTTTCCCCAAAATAAATGTGGAATAAACTTAAATGAAACGCACTATTATTTAGTACCTTAAACTAGTCACAGGTACCATAGATCTAGTTGGCTGCTGGTTGTTTAACCCATTGCTGTGGGCAGCATTGGGTAAAGTCAAAGCTTCACTAAGAGTTATAAGATTCATGTATCTGTTCCCATATATTCAGAACAAGTGTATACTATTTGCAACCACTATAACCAAGCACACCGAAAGCTTAAAATTGGTAATCACCTCAGGCATGTTGGAATCCATAATTAATAGCCCGTGTACCACGTACAATTTATCCATCGACATTCGACATGAAAGGCCCAAAATCGATGCACAGTACTCACCCTTTCCAGACTCCCCTTCTGGTGTCGCCAATTGTCGCTTTAGGCTTTTCCATATCTAGATAAATAGGATAGGCTTCGAATATACTACAAAATAGTGTCACGATTTAGTCAGATTGGTATATGAAGCTCGATGTAGGATAAAGTGCGGGAGACAAATGCGACCAAGATAATCTGCTCATGCACTCAGTTGATATAGTTTAAGCTCTGCAAAGAGGGTGCAGTACACTGAAACTGAGTTTTGCCCCCCTGTCACGACGAATTGAATTCAACAACGTAAAATGTTGTAACAACTGAATCGAATTTAAGCCTCCGCATCCGAGGGCAACTTGTATTGTAGATACATTGCTTCGGCACTAGAACGCAGATACTGGGTGCATGGACGCCTGTAATTATTCTGTGCTAGAAGTTATCTCGGGAGAGGAGGAATATGCCAGCTGAACTGGGATACATGTCTCGATTGTGTGTAATTGATTATATCACATGTTAATTTTGATTAAATATGCAAATTGACACAGTTTCAGTTGGGATTAGTCGATTTATGAAAGAATCTAATTATTAATTTACGATAATTATTAAGTGCTATATTGTTGTCCGCTAATGAACTCGTAAATTATAATAAGATAGAGGATTGTTTTAGAGAGAGAGTGGGATTAAGCACTGTCTCGCAGGTATACTAATATGTTTCGTAGAGAAGAGATAATGCTAGAAAATCAAAGGAATATTATCAACCTCCAGATAATTCTATCGGCGCGCAATGCTTGCAGCTACGAAGGCTTAACAAGTGCTAAGGAATGACTTGATGATGTAGATTGTAGAAGAATATCTACTACAATCTGAATCATCGACGCATGAGAATCAAGATATCGATGTAATTAGGGTAAATTTCGAATACCTCGGTCCTTCTGGTGGAGGTTGGGCTTCCTTAGGTCGTAGCTACATTGGATTCAGACAGGACTAAACCACACGCACCTGCCTGAAGAGGATAGACAGAATCACATTGATTTGACTTTTCTTCCTGGATAATGTTGAATTTGCAAGCTCATTTTAAGAATTACTAATCGTCATGTTTGAATTTCAATTTATCGGAGTTGCAAATTTATACGGAATGCTCACAGTGGTAATCTTGTATCCTACATGTTTTAATTAAAAAAAATGGCATAGGGTTAGATTTAATTTTTACTCGTTAATTTAAATAGCTCTCTAACCCTTATAGAATTTCGAACAAACTCATCAGCAGGACACGAGGCATACTTTTACATACTTACTAATTAATTTTCGAATCATATATTCTCGGAGTAAGTTAAAAGAAGTAGACCTAACTAAGCTTACCTTTCAGTTGATTCTTAACCAGGGATTATACGAGTCAGTACAACTGACACTGACAGACTCTGACACTGACAGTACGTCGTGTAAACCCCTAGAGACTGTTGATTTTTACTGATTAGTTAGTACTGACTAGATTTGTGGCCAGCCAGTACTGACTAGTCAGTAAACTGTCAAACGTCAAATTAAAATTGTGGAAACTGAAAATAAAAGGTAGATGTTAGTGGGAATTTATGTTTGTATTTTCTAATCTTCTCTCTTTTGAGTGGGAAATGATTGGAAAGAGTTTAATATACATTGTAATCTTTATTTTTAGAGAAAAGTGATGGAATGAGGAAAAAATCATTAGATATACGTACAGAAACTGCTTGACGACATTTTCATAATGAACTTACCAGTCTGTTGATCGAACACAACTGATGTAAAAAAGAGAGACATTCAGAGACAGCGGCTCATGCCTACCATGATTGTGCTGTGATGTCAAATATGGAAGAAGTCATGTTCGCCCAGGCAGTGAAAATGAACAGAAATTCTCATGGTATTCACCAATGCAAAGGAGTTGATCGCTCTTGTAAATTTCGAAAACAATAATTATTCTAAAATTGCTTCGATTCCTTGGAAAATTTCTAAGGAAAACAGTTAAGCCCCTCCGCATTCGGCGGAATCACAATATGATCATAGCATATGATCCTCAATGCATCAATTCAGTTAATGTGTATCAGTTGCATAGCAGTACGGTTCTCATTGCCTTCTTTTGTATCCTTTGCATGCGTTCTAGCATTCCTTTGTTACTCATATATAAAAATGTTACGTTCCCAAAACCAATGATACACAACAATAGGTGTAGCCGGCTCAGGGCGATGACGTAGGTTCTCAATTCGACGCTCGGACTTGAACTAAACTAAATAGGACAAATCCCTCTTAGGGTGCCACGTGATTTTTCTTGTTTTTTCCTTGGCTGAATTACGAAATTAAATCCACCAGAAAAGTTAGATATGCCTGCAGCTTATTTCTCGAATCTGCTATGGTTAACCAAAAGAAAAGAATAATCAGATACAACAGTATTTCGTGATTAAGAGACTGGTTGGCAACTTATTAGCATGACGCAAGGACGGAAACTCTGTATCACAAGCTCATGATTCCATGTATCGTATAATGTTTCATGTAATTCAGTACTATGTATCGGCGAGAGGCGATCGCTCAACGCATAAAACAAAAGAACATCCGAAATCGCAATTTAACAGGATATAGTCCAATGTAATCAAAATTCAACGTAATTACAAAAAATAGAATATAATATTCAAGGTAATCCAATATCATTTAGCATAAAGTTCAATGAAATTAAATATAATAATATAGAATGTCTAAAGTAATCTAATATAATCTAGTATGAAGTCCAACGTAATTAAATATAATAGGATATAATGTTCAGAGTAATCCAACACCATCTAGTATAAAGTTCAATGAAATTACATATAACGGAATAAAATATCCAAAGTATTATGGTTTAAAATATGAGTTAGTAGGCGGCCAATTAACACCAAGAATAGGACTACGTGTCACAACTTCGCAATTCAATATTATATAACCTATTGTCCAATATAATCCGACCTAAAATCTATGTAAGCGGGCGGTCATCTCACGCAAAGAAGGGAGCCCATGTATCACCAACTCGTTGTGGTATACCTAACCTAATTACAGGCCTTGCTGTCGAAAATTTGATTTAAACAAGTATGGTGCACTAGGCACTAACGCATAATTCTTCTTAGATACGCGTAAAATAATACGAACATACTTTGTTACTCAGGCATATGAAAATGTGGTGTTACATTGGTATTATAGGTATTATATATAGCTGTTGCTGTCGTGATTATACTTCTTATTCTCACCTTAAAAGTCCAGAATTGACTCCAATTTTTTTACAAATATAGTCGACAGGTTTATGAAATGACAGATTATCAATAACATTCAAGTTTTTAAATTGATCAACACGCTTTATAATTTCACTTTTCATTAAAACAAAAACAATTTATCCATTCCCAATAACCATACGCTTATCTATATCCAAGTTTTAATTTATTCACTCTCAACCAATCATTCACCCGTTTTAATTCTTCTTCCATAATTGCAACATACGAAGTAATATTGTCGTGCTCTATCTATAAAAAGGCAACGTCCACAAACCGAATAATTTTCAAATATTGTAAAACTGTCACAATGCCGTTTATACACACCGAGAAAAGTAATGCACTGAGCACTGAACCCCGTGGGACTTCAATGTTGTTCTCATCCAACTGTTCCAACATGTTCACCTACTGTGATCATCCACACAAATATGATTCAAACTAAAAGGTTTTCCAATAAGAGGTGTTATTTTAATTAGCCCGCTATTTCGGTAGATGTCACTTTTGGAGCTGTCATTTTTTGACATTTGACAAGTAGAAACTACGCCACTAATAAAAGTGGAACGATACACGATTCATCAACGCATTAAAATTATTAAAATTCACTATCAAAATGGTGAAAATGTGGCAGAGACGGTTCGTAAAACTCGAACATTTTTGGGTCGTCGTGAAGCACCTTGTCGGACCGCAATACAGAAATTGATAGAAAAATTCGAGCTGTCGGGACAAGTTAGTGATGTGAAGAATAAAACCCGTGCACGTCGCTCAAGAACAGCCGAGAATATTGCTACTGTAGCCGAAAGTGTTGAAGAAAACCCAGGTTTGTCCATTCCTCGTCGTTCTTTGGAATTAGGCATTCCACAAACGTCATTACACCGTATTTTGCATAAAGATTTGGGTCGTAAAGCTTATAAAGTTCAGTTAACACAAGAACTCAAGCCGGTCGATCATCAACAACATCGAGTCTTTGCTGATTGATTCCTTGAAATGCATGAAAATGATCCGGAATTCCATCGAAAACTCATCTTGAGTGATGAGGCCAATTTCCAACTCGATGGCTTCGTCAACAAGCAAAATTGTCGTATCTGGGGCTCGGAAAACCCAAGAGTTATTGTTGAAAAGCCTCTCTATCCTCAACGTGTGATTGTGTGGTGCGGTTTATGGTACCGCGGGGTCATTGGACCTTACTTTTTCGAAAATGAGGCTGGAGCAACAGTTACGGTGAATGGATTGCGCTATCGACAGATGATTAATGATTTTTTATGGCCGGAATTGGATGGTATTGATCTGGACAACATTTACTTTCAACAAGACGGCGCTACGTGCCATACAAGCAACGAAACCATTGATGTTTTACGGGAGAAGTTTCCGGACCGTGTTATCTCTCGAAGAGGTGATCACAATTTGCCACCGAGATCTTGTGACTTAACACCTTGCGACTTCTTCCTTTGGGGCCACGTGAAAGAGAAGGTCTACGCCAACAGCCCAGCGTCGATTCAAGACCTCAAAGATGGAATTCGTTAGGCTATCGAGGACATAGGGCAGCCACTTTGCGATTTGGTTATTGAAAATTTCATGAAAAGTATATGGTCCTGTAGGCGTGGTCGTGGTGGTCATTTGGCTGATGTTATTTTCCATTATTAACGGAATATCTTCCTATTTATAATAAAATAAAGATCCGATGATTTATCTCAAAAATGGCATTTTTCTTTGAATATCAAAATAACACCACTTATTGGAAAACCCTTTATATTGTCATTTTGTTTATGGATCGAAATTTTTCAGCTGTGCATTTTTCATTTTGAACTTTTCGACCCAGCGATCAGAAAGATCTCATCGGTATGGTTATCTCTGATCGCCTACCATAGAAGTTAGACGAGAAATCTTCTTTCGTATTTTTCATTTTCTCAAATGAAATAATTAATGACTCTTTCCACGCCTTTATTATTATATTATTATTTTATTTTTCATGATACAAACAATTTACTAAACTTTTCCTCTTCCGAATCATATACCAAATTTGAATTTGTTAATAGGGTTTCTTGAGTCATCCATTACATACCTTTTTGAGGCTAGCCCGTCCCTTTAACGCATACACGAATTTGTCTGTCTGTATATTTATTTATATATTTCTTTTTTACTATTTTCGACACTCTCGTAGACCCACTTTTCGTCATCACAGCGAGCTGAAATTTGGCACACAGGTTCATGTCGCGTGGCAATTGAATCTGTCAAAATTTGAACCGGAAATTTCCATGGAAAACCCGGAAAATCGGGAAAAATCATTTGAAAATTTGGTACAAATGGGATTAGTGATAAATCCGTTTCAGGAAAAATGCAGAGTTTTCCGATATTTCCGGAATTTTCAGACTTTTTCGCAAAATTTTCCGGTAAAAAAGTTATCTCAATTATGCAGGATCAAGTTCCCTATCAACTGGCATCATTAATTTCTCTCCGACAATGGTGAAAAAATTGAGGAAAATTCATGTAAAACGCTTTTCCGGAACTTTTCCGACCAAGGAAGCGTTTGAGCGTTTTGCAACCTAAGACAAAGCTGTAGAGCGAAATGAGTTGCATAAAGTTGATTTTGTGGAAAATTCCATGGAAAACCCGGAAAAGCGGGAAAATCATCGGAAAAATTTTCATAGATATGATTAGTGATAAATCTTTTTCAGGAAAAGGGCAGAATTTTCCAATTTTTCTTTAAAATTTTCCGAAAATTTCCGGAATTTTCCGACTTTTTCGGAAAATTTTCCGACAAAAAAGTTTTATAAGCTATGCGGCATCATTTTTCTTCCGTCCTACTGGCATCAATACTTTGTCTTCAACAATCATGAAAACTTGCATGAAAAATCGAGGAAAATTCATGTAAATTTTTAAAAAAAATTCATAGTAATAGGAAAAGTCTGTGGAAAACATGGAAAATAGGAAAATTCTTGCTATATGGGATCAAGTTGGAATACAGCTAAAAAGCGCTGTTTAAAACATAATTTGAATTTCAGAAAATCGTTGCAGTACTTGAACGATTTGATACTCGAAAAATTTTTGTTTTCGGATCGGCACCAAACATGACTTAAAATGTCGGTAATGATAAGCTGAACAAAAAGTTCCAGGCAACCACGGTGCTGACTTCCAATCATATCATTGTAACTGCATTCAAAATTTCAAATTTTTCCAAACCTCGGTAAACCGTAGTCCGAGTTATCGAAACTGTTCGGATTGTGTTCGATGTACGGTCAGTCGATTGGAAACTCTCGAGTCGTATGGACTCAAAAAAATTTCACTGCGAATATTCAAAAATTGACTCAAAATAAAGAAGAAAGAAAGAAATATAAGGATAAATATAAGAAAAATTAAAGGAAAAAGGGAAAATTCAAAGGAAATCGGAAAATTAAAAAGAAAGTAAGAAACTAAAATTAAATTAGAATTAAGTAAAAATATATAAGTTCGGTTAAATTGATATTAGAACAATTTAGTTAACGTGAAAAAGGCAGAAAATAAAATAAGTAAAAAACTAGTTTTCAAACACAACTGAGGCCAAGCCGCATGAAAAAGTATAAAATAAACTTTTCTTCACACAGAGAGGTGGACTCAGATTCTTTAATTGGGACATTTCTCTTGAATATTCTTTTTCTTCATGAATCAAATCACTTACTATCTCTGATTGATCATACTGAAATATATCGGTGATTGTTAGGGAATAAAATCTGAGTCCACCTCTGTGTGTGAAGAAAATTTTATTTTCTACTTTTTCATGCGGCTTGGCCTCAGTTTTGTTTGAAAACTCGTTTTTTACTTACTTGGCATTAAACTTCGCTAATGGTCGTCTCGCGGAGTTTCGTCGTTCTGATTAAAATAATTAATCGCGAGAATAGTCTAAGTGGCGGTGATCAGATCAAAATCAAATCTTAAATAGTTTAGTTTTCGGCGTTCTGATTAAAACACTCATTCGCAATAAAACGAGTTCAGTTTCGGATTCTACATAAAATAATCATCGTTGCTGTAGACACAACTACGGCGTTTTGAGCGAAAAAATCATCTTTGCAAGACAAACGATAATTCTCTAATTTCGGCGTTTGGGAAAACAATTGCTTAATTTGTGAATGTTCTGGTCGGATTAGGCCCGTAGGTATAGGTGGCTAATACATATAAATGCAGGAAAAGAAAATAAGCAATAAGTGGTGACGTCGAAATAATGTACCGCTTTTTTGAGCAATAAAGGGAACTATAGTTTAACAATTTGTAATTAGTGTTAGTGAATAGACGGAATAAAGAATAAAAAGGTGTGAAAGACAGAAAGAATTTGTGTTTCTATAGTCGGGGAGTGATTTTTATGACCGGTTTCTCGAAGGCAATACCCCTCTTAATATATATATACGCAACACATTAATAATTTCCTTTTTATATTATGCTTCGATTTGGATTCAACCAAGAACGCACTGCGGGAGGGGGCGCACAAGACCGTTCCTCTGTGTGGAGAATAATTATTTTCTAACTTTGAAATTTTCAAGAAAGTAAGAATTTATTATGAGCAAATACAAGATTTGTGAGGCTTTCATGTTTTTAACTCCATGGTCCCATTAAGATCTCAAGTTGAAATTTTGATATGTTTTAGTGAACAACATAAGACTGAAACAAAAAATTAATAAATTTGAAAATATGTCTTCCAGGATATTCAAGGATAATCGATATAGTCCTTATCCTTGACATCCCCTTTCGCATATATTTTTGAGATGTCATTTTTCTTAGATAGCATGAAATTCTAGCTTTCAAATGAGCCATTGTTATGGTCGTAGCATAGTGCAGGCAGCAGTATGCTACATTGTGGCTAGCAGCATTAGGTAGGCGCGGACTGTTTCCTATATGGATGGAGACCTATACGCGCTGAACGCACCCGAATGAGGGAGAAGAAGAAAACTTCCTTCGATCTGTCTGTCTTGTGAAGGAAAGGAAAAGAGGGTTCGAGTGACAGTGTGGTTTTAGAAAGAAAGAAATGAATTAAAAGGAATTGAAATAAAAATCTAAAAGTATCGGGAGTCAAAACAATAAATCGAGGTCCATAATTAGCTGAAAATCAAAGAAAAGAGTGAATAGGCAAGTTTTTTTCGGACAAGTTGGTCACAGAGGTCCAGTTGCGAAAATAACAGAGTAATTGGAAAGGCACATAAAAAAAGGAAGAAGTTGAGTACATTCTGTGCTTAATCGCAGAAGGGCGGCACATTTTGCACGTTTTTTTGCTACATTGAATTTGCACCCGCGCAGAAGGAGGTTAGGGCTGACGCGGTAACAACTTGAGAGTGGAGATCCAGGAACCAAAAGGGGATGATTCCATGTTCACCAGTGCCCACGTGAAATCGAGAGGGCTGTGAAAGTCTAGATAAGTTTCTGTTGCCTCGCCCACCCTAGTGCAGGATAGCTTACATTAAGCAAAGATCTGGACATTAGAAATAACCCAGGTAGAATATTACATAGTAGAAACAATCACATAAGCACTAGAGCAAAAAGATCTTTTATGGAAACAGATCTCTTTTCGTACAACAGAGAACGACGAGTGGTTTCGAGTTTGAACGAGCACATATGTTACACATACCTTTACGGTAGCTGGAGCCTCACAATCCTGTCTGATTGAGCGGATAAGTTCCGACGTAAATATTTTCAAAATTTTCAGAAACAGCACAACCGCTTCCAGGGAGCACTTTCGATGGACCAGATTGTACGTAAGTCAAAGTTTATGCATTGTTTTTATTCTACAATTAATTAAATTGCTTTTGGTACATATTGAATTCCTAAGCTTACATTAAAAAGAAATGAACGCCAATTTTAAGATGTAAATTAGAAAATAAGAAAGAAAGACAATGAGAAATAATATTTTTAACAACGTACAATTGAGAGGTACTGAATCATATCGTCCCTGGGATATTTAAAATGTAATTCCTTTTTCAATGGGAACATTTTTAGATAAATTTTGGCGCTTTTTTATTGAGTCTTAAGTAAGATGGAATGACTACTTAATGATAAAGCAGCTAACAAACCATAATAAGATAATCCTATTAAACTTAGTGATTTTTATAAATGCACAGGATATCAAAATATTGCAAATAGAATAAAAGAAAAAAACTAAAAAAACAAGAAGTAACCAATTTTTAAAGTATTTCTTGAACTATAGAACTATTTGATATTTTTAATTTTTTTGTTTTCGGAATTAATAAAAATAGATAATACAAATTCCATGACAAGGTACGACGATTGTGAATATATTTACTAACTATATAAGTGAATTGTACTCCTCAGTTGTTGTTAAAAATATTATCAAATTATATTCTTCCCCTAATTTTTTCAAGTCATTGGAACGTAATTATATAAACATCTGGAGTTATTTAATATGGTAAAGTGACTATTTAAATTGTTGCATTATGCAAGCTAGAGATTGTGTAGAGTCACGTTTTCGGGTATAATTTTCATTTAGTGCATATAGGCTTAGTGTTTCGGTGGTTGCGCGCTTTCGATGATCAGATTTAAGCTGAATGTACGTTACCTTCTTTTTTATCGTCTATTGCTATTGAAGATCTAATCTTTTACATTGCACCCAGACGATATTCATATATTGTCGCTAGAATTGATCATTCATTTTGTGCATTTGAAAATTTTCATCGGAACTAACCTTACGGCACTTTAATGAATTAAAGAAAATTTAAAACAAATACAATTTTGTTCTATAAACATAAGTAAGCTGCCTAATTGAAGCTACGGTTGGCTTGTAGTCTCATAAGGATGTATAAGTCGGAGTAAACTGTAAATATCTCTCCTCTCTACTCAATTTATTTTCCTTTGTATGAAAAGAAGAAGTAATTCGTTAAAAAAAAAGTATTTAAATAAATGAAGAAAACTTGATTGTGCAAATAGTGTTAAGATTTTCGGATTTTAGTTATGTTCTCTTGATCGAATGTTGACATAGTTATACATTTTTGCATTGTGAAATAACGGCCAACCCGGATGGGACACATATTTGTGGAGAATAGTTCAGGTTTAGATTGATAGATATCAAAAGAAAAATAAGGAAGGAAAGCCTAATATTTTTATATATAATGAATTTTGTAACGTCATAGCGTCAGAGCTGGGTGAGCCAATAGGGCTGCAATTATAAAAATAAACAGAAACCTTTATCACGTAATGACGTTCCAGACTTAGTTCTTTGTCCTTCACTCTCCCGGTGCCCTCTCGATATGAAGGTTGAATAGGTCCGCTCCTGCACTCTATTTTCAGATAGCCGGCAGGGATACTGCATTATATCGCCCACAGTATCGCAGGGTGGTTGGGGCAGTGGCGGTGGAAGCAGAATACCTGCGATTCCAAATGAGTAAGTGGTAAGTAGTGTAAAGGTCCCTTCAAAACTGAATGTGTGCTACGGATTTTGGTTTGGCCGGCACGATTTTTTTGTATATGGCTGGTGGCACAGCGGCAGGTTTTCCTATAACCTCCCCACACATTCTATTGTTTTTGACTGCCTTGGATTTTCCTTGAATTGTGTTCAAATTTCATACAATGGCTACTGTGCGAACACCACCTCAAGGGATTGACATCCAGACACCGCTGTCCGGGCGTGTACCATCTGTCAGGATGGAGACTGGTCAGCCAATAGGAAGCCACTGGAAACCATCTGCGGTCATGTGTTCCACAAAGCATGCTTGCGCGTGAATCGGCGAACAGTCAAATTGTCAAAATTGTAGGTGTTGTCTCACACAGTATGACTTCACTGTTTATACAGGTGCTGCATTCTGCAACATTTTCACATCCAACTTCGGGGATGAATAGTCTGATACCTACCACCCATGGCCAAGGACTGGTAGCTTCAGAAGCGTTAATGGCTGGCTTAAGAATACAGCTACAAAACCTTATCCGAGAGAGAATCACACAGAGTATGAACACTCTGCGGGACGAACTCTTTAACAATTTTCCTCGACAAGCTCCTGTCCTGTCTCCCGTAGACACTTTTCGACCACTACAACCTATAGGATAACCTAGACTTTTGACAGAGCGGCCCAGACTAGCTGACGAGCAATATCACTCATCAGCCAATCCAAATAAATCCGACAGTCCCAGGGCTTAATCATATTCACCAGGCACAGGCGTCTCAGAATGACAGACCTCAACCAAACCCGTGGTCACGATGATCAGGAAGCCCTACACGAAGATGTAACCTTTCGTATAGTGGGGCTAGTTCCAAACTCTCAGTGGATGAGTTTGTCTTCCGAGTTGAAGCACTCACCTACTCTGCGCTCGAAGGAGATTTTGATCTCTTGGTTGTTCGAAGGTCCAGCCATGGAATGGTACTGGTCACTGTAGAACTCCACGACAACGTGGGAGTATATAAAGAATGCTCTTCTATCTGAATGCGGAGTTCCCACAGATGATCTGAAGGTGCGAGTCCAATTGTTGTCTCGCAACTTACCACCAACATCTCGTACAGCTGCGTGACCGGTTACAGACTTCGATTCCATATAGTGAATTCCTGGAGATAGCCAAGTCTAACTTGTTGCCAGAAATTCAAAACAAGATCCGCCTAAATCCTACTAATACCATTGGGCAGTTGAGATCACTCGTTACGCGAATTCAAGATACGCAATTGCGGATTGTGACTGCTAGTAGCTTGAACTCGTCCCGACACCATCGAGTGAGCGAGATTGAGGACGTCTCCAATCTTTATCCATGCCCCCCGGAAACAAAAAAATATCATAAACTTACGGCTGTCACGAATAGACCAGCAGCAATATGTTGGAATTGCGATCAGCAAGGGACCTACTACCAAGACTGCTTGCAAGTAAGGCAACAAGTGTTCTGCTATGGATGTGGACGCAAGAATGTCAGCAGGGATACTGTGTTATATCGCCCACAGTATCGCAGGGTGGTTGGAGCAATGGCAGTGGAAGCAGAATACATGCGCTTCCAATTGAGTAAGTGGGAAGTAGTGTAAAAGTCGCTTCAGAACTGAAGATGTGCTACGGCTTTTGTTTTGGTCGGCACGATTTTTTTGTATATGACTGATTGCACAGCGGTAGGTTTTCGTGAAACCTCCCCACACTCTCCGCCAATATCCGAGGCGAGTTAGCGTGCTGCCCTGCAGTCAACGCTGTCCACCGAGTGATCTGTCAGCTCATGCTGGCAGTCTGGACTTCACGTCCAAGCCAATAACTCAACGACATAGTTCTATACAACATATTTCTTTATTCATTCGTGAATAGTAAAGTTTGTATGACTTTTTAAGGAAGAACACGGGTACATTTTTTTTTTAATTTCAAAATGCTATAACTTGCAAAATACGGAATGAATAAGTAAGTTTTTTAATTTTTTATATCTGATTGCACAAACCTATCAAGTATGTAAAATTTAGAAGAATTGCTTATGGTCATGTCGCATAAGTCACCCATTAGATATGGAATAATCATATACCTTCGGCGAATATGCGGCACAGCACGTCCATATTAGGTACAATAACGTCCATATTGTTCACTTTCTGCCGTAAAATCCTACGATACTCCAGGTAAGTTTTTTGTCTAGGGTGACCCAGAGAAATTTTACTTCGTCTGAAAACATCAATTCCGTTCTATCAAGAAGAGGAGCAATTAGGCAAAGCTTTGTTCTTCTTTTGAACGGAGCTATAACCGTTTGGAAAGGGTTTTTTGCATGAGGCTGGATATGACTTGACCATGTTTTCCCCGTATTGTGACTCCTAGGTCATCCGCGTAGCGCTGTACATTAAATTCCAAACTTGTCAGCATCATTAGGCGATCGTCAATCACAATTGATCAAAAGAGTGGAGAGAACACTCCTCCTTGTAGGCAGCCTTTTTCTGCAGTTATCGTGATTGAACATTTCCTCATAGTTGTGGTTATCCTCCTTCTTCTAAGCATGGAGTCTATCCAGTTAACTGAGGATAGCTCACAGTCTTTATCCTCAGCGGCTAGTTTAATTGCATCGAAGGAGGTGTTATCAAACGCTCCTTCCATGTCTATAAATGCACATAAAGTCACTTCTTTTGTGTCAAGAGCTTTTTCGGGGTCTTCGACTAATATGTGAATGGCAGTCTCTGTCGAGTTACCAGCTTGATAAGCATACTTCTTAGGATGAAGTAGTGATTTAATCAAAATTTCACTTCGACTATGTAGGTAGAGGAGCTTTTCTATTGATTTAAGTGAGAATGAGAAGGGGTTAATGGATCGGCCTGATTTGGTTAGAGAACTAGTTTTTTTTCTGCATTGGCTATATATATTACCCTAACATTTCTCCAAAATTGGGGGATATACCCCAACGCTTAGCTCACTCGAAAAATGTGTTCTAGTGAAAGAAGTATTTCCTCAACACCTTGCTGTAGTAAGACTGGGAAAATCCAATCCCCTCTAGCAGATTTAAAAGTTTTATGGGCCAATGGCCCACCTTACCTTGTCCGGAGTGAAGATTCTTCCCGCTAGGCTCTTGCTCCTGTTAGAGGCCCTGCAATTGTCCACATCAATTGGATCTGGCGCTACTATTGTTCGGGAATAAGACAGTCTGAAAAATGAGTTTCTAAGAAGAGCCTGACTGTTTCCCCACAACTGTCTATGTAGTTCCCATTTTCTTTCTGAAGTGAGGCCATACCGTTCGAGTGATCCTTCGAAAGTACTTTGTGGAGCCTGGAAGCTGCGGGCAATTGATCTATGCCATCGCAGAAGGTCCCACAGGCTCTTTTTTGGATCATCTTAGTTCCTTATTATATTCTCTTAGAGCCTTTTTATATCTCCTCAGATACCAGAGAGCTTAGCTCTTCTGAATTCTTTGCTTTTCGAACTCAGACCCCTATTCCACCAAGGTACCGGCCGATTGCAGGTCTTTTGCTTCAGAGAGCATCTGTTTTCGGACGAAGTCAATACAGACGTTTGAAGCTGTGAAATGGCTGAGTCTAGCTCTTCCATTGTGCAAATGCTACTACCGGGAGGATCAACTACAACTCTTAGGTTTTGTCGATAGTATTACCAGTTAGTTAATGGGATTCAGTACTCATGACACGTATTGATTGGGATATCTATATCGAACCTGATATGCCTGATCAGACATGGAAATCTCGTTCGATACATGCCTCTTACTTGCCTAATAATGTTCATGAAGGTTGTTTTCTTACCTTGATTTTTCAAAATCGTAAAGGTTCGCACCCCTGACGTTGGTGTCCGTGCTGCCCCTTAACATGTGATGTGCGTTCGCATCGCATAAAACGATGAACTGTTTTCCTCTTGTTTTGCAGGAACTGATGAGCCTTTTTAGCTCAGGGTGAGGTAGTATTTCCTCTTATCCGGAAAATAGGCCGATAAAACTACAACATCATGGCTATCTCCCAGAGTTGGTACTTCGACAACTATTGCAACTACGTCTCTCAAAATGAGCTGTGAAATTGGAATAACGTTTAAATTAGTGTTCGGCAGCAATGCTGCCCAAGGATATTTATACTCCTTACTGTAAATTAACTTAATGATTTTATGGGTAGTCTTCTGATGTGGCCTTGAATGAGCACCAGACGAAGTTTCTGCAGGATAAATCTCCCACTAAGTACGTCTGATGCCGCTTTGGCATGATGGAGATTTATCTTGAGATAGCCTAGATGTCCCTACCGATTTCTTTCCAAAAGCCTCCGGCTTGGGTTTGGCAGTCCCGACTGCTTTTCCAGGGCCAGATTTTGTCTTGACTGAAGGTTTAGGATTGCTGACTCCCGATGTTGAAGGCTGTTCGCTAGCCAGATTTTTGGTCTAACTTGCTCCCTCCCCAAGCACCGACACGGCCTGTACAGCCTGTATCTTGGTTCTTATTTGGACATAGCCAAATTTATACCCTATCATGAAGTTAGCCTTCTTAAGTGTTTCCAAAGACACGTGGTTCACATATTCCCATAACATGGAGTTTTGACCCTCGATGTAGTCGAAAATCGGATCCGGTATGCTGATTGGCACAGTTAAGGGCCAGCCACTCTGGTCTAAATGTGGAGCCCAGAAATCTTGGTTTCAGTAGGCTTTTATTTCTTGCCGCGATTTCTCTCAAGATAGCACTCTATACAGAATTTAACTGATCTGCCCTGACTGCCACCTAAAGATAACCGGCGGGAAGAATACCTACCCGAAAACTCTCTCCAACCTCCTTATAGGAAGGCTGCTTACGTGAGGCAGGGATACGTGTTTCTTGGAAGAATTTTCCGTCACTCACTCCGTTTAGAACTGGGTTGCTCCACTTTCGGGGGAGAATCGTAAGAGCGAGTCTGTTTTTTAAGTCTCTCCTCATTCCGCTCCTCTATCTGAAGTGCAGAAATCTTTCAAGCCTCTGCTTCTGTGTGGTCGTGGCTTAAAAGTCATTTAAACCTTGTTTTGTCCTTGCCAGAGAGCAATATTTCCGGTATCTTGTTGGCATTGCCCTGGCGACTTAAGAAGGGTTCACCTTATCTAGGGGTAGCGTATCTATCGCTTCGCCATCTGATGCAGGACTTCTAATATCCTGGTTGGGGTAGGGGTTGTTAGGATCCCCGTATTGATTTGTTGGTACATTTAGAGGGGCATCTGCCCGAAAATTAAAGGGATTATCTATTTTGTTCCCATGAGTATGCTCGGAATGGTTGGTCCATCTCAGCAGAGCCGACATGCCAAGGTCAGGCTAGGGTTGAAACCGGAGTCGTCTGATATCCGGAGTGCATCGTTATAAGACACACTCACTCAGTGGCATTCATCCCATAGGCGCGATAGCTTACTCCTGGGATTGTGGGTTGTATCGAGTATTCCTCTCTAGATCCACCGTATTCAGTCATGCATCTAGCTGTGCCCCAGAGGGTGTCACCAGCTGCCTGTGCAGGAACACCTCGAGGAGGATGTGACTCTTCGTTACTTACGGACGGTCTTGAGAAAGGTATTCCCTTGATATGACGTTAACACATTTAATCACCTTATGCTCACCTTGTTCCCACTTAGCATTTCTAAGTAAGTGCTCTGATTTTATATCGACGCACCTTTCATATATATTTAATTTGTCGTTATCTTCGGGACTGCTCCGCAATGAGTGAAAATTTTATTTGTTCGTTCTATATATAACGCTGTTGCTAAAATTTGGGCTAATAATTACCGTCCTATTTGTGAAATCTCTGCAATTCCAAAGCATTGCCTCCGATAAAATTTCCTTTTTAGTTAAGGAGTATATTTCTGTACACCAAATTTTGCTTAAATGTCATAGAAAATATGGGACGCTGTAACTTTATAAACTGATTACGCAAAATCATTTCACAGTGTTAATATTTGCCCGATTTTGGTACATTATGGTGTACCTCAAATGAGCCATCTAGGGCCCTTTATTTTTATTATATTTATCAACGATGTATTTAGCATCAGTGCATTTTCCTCCGTTCTAGGTTTCGCTATTGATCTAAAAAATTTTATGGAAATTGTTGATACATTTCAAGTGTCCTATTTCAAATCAGAAATCGATTAATTTGCGAATTGGTGTCATATGAATGATTTATGTAAATGTAAACACTTTTTGGGTACCAAAATGGTTTCAGCAATTACTTTTTATGTACTTATCGAAGGGAGTATCATTCCTAAATTGGTATGTGGCGACAGTATTATTTAATTTTTAGCACTTTATACTGCAGCTTGGTTCATTAACTCGTCTCGGAAAATTTTTAATTTTTTCATTAATACCTATTATGATACGTTTGTGCGCAACTATTCTAGGTAGGCCTCGATTTATGTAAAATTCGTCTTTAAAAAACCAAATGTCAAGTCAGTTTAGCCGTCAAGTAGCGAAAGTTTTATGAAAAAGTTAATTACATAATTAATCGGTAGAATATAATAATATACAAAATAAAATATATATATAACACAAGTAAAAAGCCAGAATTGTTTTAAGACAGATTTTTCGCATATATTTCTACAAAGGTTCGTGGGACAGAAAAAATGGTTAAAACCACCTTTATAGAAATTCATATTCGGAAGAAGTTTTTAGTACAATAAAAATGTCTAAGACTGATCGTTTTCACAATATACATAAAAACCCAAAACTTTTATATGGCAACACCAAGGAGGGGTTGACCGATGTATTCCATTTTTGAAATTTTATTTACTATTGATATGTAAACACTCCTAACTATACTTGTTCACGAGCTATCGTGCGCACAGACGGACGGACGGACGAACATGCAAAGATCAAAATAACTTTTATTATTATACGTTGGTGTCCAATCGATTTTGCTCTACCAATGAATGGAATGATAAACTTAGTATACACTATGGATTTTTTCTAGGCCGTTTCAAAAAGCATATACAAATTACTGTCGGGCAATTTTCCTAATAGGATAAACAGCAAAACTAAGAGGAGCCATTGAGCAGTTCTGCTAGGTGTTATTCTAGATAGTAAATTCGCTTTTTCTAATCATATTGATTATGTTGGAAGTCGTGCTAATTTTAGGCTTGGTTTTACTAAACGTCGTGCTAGTGAATTTTCTGATCCATACACATTATTTTCAGCATTAGTTAGGCCTATATTTGCATACTGCACAGTTGCATGGGATCCGTACTAGGACGCATTCTAATAGAATTGAAAATATGCAAAGAAGATTTACTAGGATTGTTGTTAGGTGACTGAAGTTTTTCATAGAACAAATTATGGCCTTAGTAGTACATTAATTCGTTGTATTCGGCAATTTAATTTGTGATAATTGACCTTAATCAAGATAGGGTCTCTTTTAAAACCTCTGTTTCTGATTTCCTTGGATGCTTACTACGATTGCAATATTATATAGTGTACATTTTTATATTACATAGTATGTGAGTGCTGAGTAGATGCTCTTTGGTTTATGGTAATTTATTTGTATTATTTTAGTTTTAGTATTTGCATGCTCTGTTGATTTATAATCTGAAGACAAAGAACAAATAAATAAACAAATAAAATCTTGTACTAAATTGTACTAAATTGTAAATAGTATTGTAGCGCGGCGAATTTCCAATTACAGGCCCTGGCAACCCGCACGGATAATTTGGCTCTCCCGCGAAAGGTCAACGACCCTGCAAAAAAATGAAAACGGTCGTCTGCCGAAGAGACAGTCGATAGTAAACTTCAGGAGTGGCTATAGAATAAAAGCGATTTGTCGATTAAGAATTAACTTTGATTTTTTTTCTTGTTGTTTTCTTTTGGGTTTTAGCTATTGTAATTAAATTAAAGTGTATCTAAAAAAAAAACAAAAATAAAATAAAAAAAATTATAAAAGCACAGTACGAAAACTTAAAACTTTGCATTATTCGCGATCGTTGTGTTTAAAAATTCCCTTTGTGTAACCTCTCAAGAGCCAGGTCAAGTTGAGGAACAAGTTAGGGACAACTGTGCCCCACTGAAGTATCAGGAGGTGCTCCTGGGAGCCCCCTGCGAACAACTCAGCGTATAAGTTTCCAAGTTATCCAGCGAGGGACCCCCGAGCTCAACTAGTCACAGATAAGTAACTTTCTACATTTACATTTTTCTTCACAAAAAGAAATTAATTAATTTTATAATAAAATAAAAGGAATAAATTAAATTTGCAAAATCAAAACAAAGTAAAGCACTCCACCCACGAATTTACACTTTATCTGGGGAGCTTTGCGCGAAAGCTTTCAGTGAAAGTCACTGTGATCGAATTATCTAGGTACTCCTCACATTGTGAATTTTTTTCCTATTCGCTTCGTAGTCCCATCGATCACCCGTTGCTTTTCCCAAAGCCGCGAAATTAATATTTTTCTGATTATTAGAAAATTATTTATGCAATGCAGCACTAATAAACTCGCGCGCGTTTGACTATTGTCAGATTTGCGAATCTTGACATGTGACAGCTGGCCCCTAGTGATACGAATATGGTTTTCGAAATTCGACGAGAAACTTGCAGCCGAATTTTTAGCTGATCTCCAACTCAGGGCCACGGGCGATTTATTTTCGTGTAGACTTAAGAGGAGGACGCCCTGTCAGAGCTTTCCAGTTGAACATAGCAGTGGACACTTGGTCGACTGTATACCGCTTATAATCAAATTACAAAGCTCTCCCTTTTTTTTGTGTCAAAAATTCGGTGATCTAGCCAATATATTGCCCAGACACTTCAACAGCTTTGGGACGGTATAGACTCGATTCCCAAAGCTTTGTGGTACTTCGCTTTGTGTGGAATTTTGATTGCTCCATCACCTCCGCTCGGCCGGGGCAATCAATAAATGGAAAATCAACCCTGTTAATTATTTTTACCACGTAAAAACGTAACAGTATATTGGTCCACGCTAAAAATAGTCTTGCACATCACAATTGTATATATCAATCCTCCCCTCTCTTACTATCCCCCTAGCAAGCCCGATTCTATACTGCATAAAGAGTACTTGTATGGGAGGGCTCAATTGACAGTCAATTTACACTGAAGTTGAATAATATAACAAGAGAAACTGCTGCCAAGCTCCATTTAGGTGAACATCTTGTACTCCGTTGTTTATCCCTTTTAACATTGAAAATACATACGAGAGAGACTTTGAGTTAGTTAACAAGAAATCTAAATCCTTAAAGGATCTCCTCGAACTGTTTTGCTTAGCTGAATTCCATCGAACAAAAAGGAATAAAAGAAATGAAATTTCAAAAGTTAAATTGGACTTTTTGTTCGAAACAAATTGTCTTCAAGGCGATTTACCTACGCGGAAAAGATGTGATTGTTACGTGGAAGTTTTGCTTGATTAGACGCAAATTTGAGTGAGAAACTTTTGAAGGTAAATTTAAATACGAATTCAGCCTGAGAACATTCACTTGGTAACTACTCTTCTTATAAGCCTAAAAGAATCAAAATTTTAAATTGGGTGAAAAGACAGAATTATAAAAAACGAATTACGGATGGGGAAGCCCGAGCAAGTGGAATTTGGGGTGGAATTATGATGGTTCGGAAATAAGCAAAATTTGTAACCACGAGAAGAGGATAAATTTCAGGTAAATTCGCGCATTTAAAGGAGATGATGGATGGAAAACAATAGGTATAAGATCGGATTTTATTAAACACTTCTGTTATCAGTAATTATTTTATATAAATTAATTATTCTATTTTCGTTCTTCATTTTCACATGTTTAGGTCTCAGCCTCTCTATGCAACAACTAATCAATTATGTTACATTCCTATATATTTGAATATATTTGGGTTTAATCTAATATAATTGTAAATACATACTCATAGCGACTCAAATTTAATAGGTAAACAATTTTGCAAGTGATTGATTTTTTTAAAAGTTAGAGTCTGTATGAGCCAGAAAACTCAATATTGCTTTTAACAGCTTCATTGGAAACATTTAAGATAAGCGTATATTTAGACATGTTTTTCATCTCAACTCACACCTGAAATGAATGCTTTTCTCTCAAAAGCTGATCGACTCTTGTCCTTATCCCACCTATAATTCGATAATCTATTTGGGTCTTTGTATTCTACGAGTGAATTTTAATTTAAACTGCATCTTTCTAGATTCCGTTCACTTCGCTATCTGAAATAAGACTCGCCTCCTGGATGTGAGAAGCGCCGTATTTATACTCTGCAAATTATCATAAAACTTTCCCGTAAACTCTATTCTCCGAACCCAAAGTTTACTAAGATGTCAGTTGTTTCCATTTCCAACAGATGTCCCCTACTTAAGAATCTTCGTCCCGAACATAGGGTGGTCCACGATCTTGATGCTCGCAGTATTGACATAAACCAGTGTTGTTGTAATTTTGGAGAACACCCCTTATGTTGTTTCGGGTTGTACAGCCAAACAAGGTCACCTTCATTAAATCTGGCTGAATTAGCACGCAAGGCATAGCGGGTTTTCATCCGATGAGTATTTACTACTAATTTTGCTCTCGTGGTCCTGTGCACATCAGCTAATCGTTTTCTAAGTTTCGACACATAGTAGTAATAGCTTTTGTTCACCTCGGGGTGTACCAAACTTGAGGTTGCTAGGTAAATGCATTAACCTTCCAAATATGTCATTAGCTGGGGTCCTCTTATTAACAACTGATCAAAAAGCGATTAGGAATATGAGAATATGTCGAACTCAATCACGTTGATGATAGTCGACGACTTTATTTAGATGCTCGACCTATGTTCTGTTAAAGTGCTCTACCATACCATCAGACTGTGGATAAAGAGGAGCTGTTCCGGTTTTTCTTATTCCCAACATTTTACACATTTTCTGGAAGGTCCGTGATTCGAAGTTCCGTCCTTGGTCCACATGAATGAGGCACACCAAGTCTGCTGGCCGAATTCGTTACTATTAGTTCTGCCACCGTGGTTGCCTCTTGATTAGGGATTGCATAAGCTTTAGGCCATTTACTGAAATAGTCAATAGTAACTCATATGTAACGGTTACCGTTATCAGCGATGTCTACGGCTATCCTCTGAAATGGACCCCCATATTATACTTCTGTATTTTTCCTCTGCATCTGTGTGGCGGTCCTTTGGAAGAAGCACAAATAGTGCATATACGGCACCACTCCTCTACATCCTCTTGCATATGTAACCAATAAAACCTTTCTCGTATTTTGGAAATTGTTTTATTCACCCCAAAATGTCCTCCAGATTATCCACTGTGCATTTCTTCTAGAGCATCGTTGACTTTTGATACTGCGATAACTAACTGCATTCGGAATGATTTGCCGTTAGTTACCTCCCACTTCCGTTTTAATATACCACATTCAACGTAAAGAGAATTCAACTTAACCCAGTAGCTCTTCAGAATCGCACTCCTCTCCAAAATATCCTTCCATTATGGTCTTTCCATATCTTCTTTCGAAGCAATAATGGGTGATATGTCGGGGTTTTCTCGTTGTGCTTTTCACAAGCACACATTTAATTCAACCTGTCGATGATTCCACCGTCATCAACTGTATATTTGGCGTTGTATGTTTTTTTCACACCCGGAAGGGTTGCTTGCATTCAAATTTGCATGGACGTCGTGAAAGGGCGTCGGCATTTCCATGGATACGACTTCTTCGGTGTTGGATTTCAAGGTCATAAGCTTGAAGCCGCTCTATCCATCTCGCCCCCGGAGTTCTTAAACTGCAAAAGCCATTTAAGTGCTGCATGGTCAGTACCGAGGACATATTTCTGCCCATAGAGATATTTATGGAAATGCTTGGTTGAGTTTACAATGGCAAGTAGCTCTTTCTTTGTAGCACAATAATGTCTCTCTGATTTTGAGAGTGCTTTACTACAATAAGCTACTTGCATTTGTCGACCATTCTCCTCCTGTAAAACCACTTCAGCAGTACTCACGTTGCTGCCATCCGTGTCCAATAGAAAAGTTTTTCCCAGCTTTGGATAGTGAAGCACTGGAATTTCTCAGAGCTGTTGCTTCAAATTTGCGAAACTCTCGTTACATTTATCCGAGCATATGAACGGCTTCACTTTTTCTGTATTTTTATCTAGGCTCCTTGCTGTATCTACAAAACATTTTACGATTCGCCAATAGTAGATAGCTACACCGAGCAAGCTGTTTTCTTCTCAGGATCAGTTCTTACTGCTTGTGATGAGACTATGTGCCCCAAATATTTAACTTCATATTTAAATAGAGCACATTTATTCGTATTGAGCTTTAGTTTTCATCTCGCAGTGTTGACGTAAGTCCCGTAAGTTCTTTTTATGTTCCGTGAATGTCCTTCCGATTACTATTATGTTATCTAAGTAGACAAGACATTTTTTCTAAGTTAATCCACGTAAAATACTTTCCATTAATGGAGCATTACATAATCCAAACGGCATAAATTTGAATTGTCATAAGCCACTTCCAACTAGGAAGGCAGTTTTCTCTCGGATCTCGGAATGTATTTCCACTTGCCAGTAACCACTCTTCAAGTCCAGCATTGAAAGCCATTGCGCTCCGGAAAGGGTATTTAGTTGGCGGTTGTCTACACAGAACTGGGTGCTGCCATCCGTTTTCCTGACCAGAACAACTGGCGATGTTCAAGGGCTATAAGATTCCTCTATTATGCCTTGTTTCTTCATGGAGTTTAGTAGTAGCTGGTGTAAGTTTTGTCTCCTTGACATTACTACCATTATAGAAATTAACAATCTCGAAAACAGGTTCAAAATTGCCAATTAAAGCACTTTCTTTTAGTTGTACCTCATTTTCGGACGTGTTGAGCACTCTGACTGGAATTAATGTTGCACCTTCTGCCTTCACTAAATTCTTGCCTGCAATGATGTTCGATCTAACTTTTGTCGGGTTAGGCCCTACCAAATTGAATCGCAAGTCCCGATGTCATCAGTAAGCTTTGCCCATACTAGCGTCTCGGAGCATGCAGACAGAGTAATATTCTCACAAACAAGCGTTCTTATTTTCGCAGGATAATCTGCTCCTCTTCCTAGATTCATAGGAATTTCTATGATGTCATGTTTAAGTATCCGTTGTCCGACATCTAGATTTATTTTATATGTGGTCATGAAGTCTACTGGAAGAATGCATTCGTCTATGACGTCTGAAACCAGGAAAGTGTGAGGAAATAGTAGTTCACCTAGTTGAACATCCAAAGTTGTTTCTCCAAAAACCGGTGCTGCTGCTCCAGTTGCTGTTATTAGTACATATTTGGTAGTTTTACGTAGCCATTTTTCTTGACAAGATCTGTTCTAATAATTGATCTCGAAGCTCCAGCCTCGATAGTGACTACGCAGTCTATTTTTCTTACCCTTTCATATATAACAAGACTGACATTATTTCTCTGCAACTGGGCTACCTACGGGGCTGCGGACTGCACCAACCAACTTCTGCTCCCCAAAGCTTGTTTTTACATGTTTTCCGACTGCTCAACTAGAGAGCTGATGTGACTAGTCCCTATTCGCTTTATAATTTTTCCACGAATAGATTGCTCCCTGGCTCGACATTTTTGGCATTCTTCTCTGTCCTCCTCTTCTTGTGATTTCATTTTTCGCCATTTTCTGCAATCCCGTTGGAGGTGTCCTGGCCTGTTACAATTTCCGCATCGAAGAATATCACTTGATGGGGTGCTCTGTGATGACCGCATTCTGTTGTAAGTACATTCCTCCACCGAAATTTTTCTAACTCGTACTGCACTCCACAAAGCTTGTCTTGCAGATTCTGCGGTTGAATTCTTTCCTACTAGCCTTAGTGCCTGTTTTAAATTTTGATCTCCAAAAGCGTTCACAAATGCTTCTGTTCCTACTTCATTAAGGAAATCCGCATTTACGCTAGAGTATGAAAGATAAGCTAATATTTCCAAATCAGCGTGAGTCGTCATGCTTCTAAATCCTGTTGCGTAACTGCAGGCAATATACTTGCTGCATATGTTCATGTCCATAACGTAATTATACCGGCGATATAATTTGTAATAGTTCTAACGCAGAACATGGAAGTGCTAATACCAGAGCTCTGAAAATATGCCATGAATTTTATCCATCAAATATTGGAGGTTTCATTTCAACTGTACCGGATATTTCAAGTCCTTCGTGCCGAGACTGTCGATGCTTTACCCTCTTTAAATCTACTTTAAACTTGTCGATATACTCCGTGAAATTTTGGACATTTTGCTGAACTTCCGACACTTCCTGCTCGATTTCTTCAATTTTCAAATTTTATTTGTCTAATGCGTTTTTCAGACAATTCTTCCGTTTTTCCAAACAAGTTTCTAGACAATTCTGTAAAGAACTATTTTGTTCCTGAAAAAAAAATTCTTCTGCTCATCTAAACGGAATTCAAGACATTTCTTTTGTTCTTCATTAGCATTCTTTTGTTCCTCTAAGAGAGATTGCTTTTGTTTCTCAAGAGTATTCTTCATCTGCAGGTCTAAAAGCTCCAAACTACTCATTAAAGTACCCACAAGTTGTTCCATATTCATCTCAGATGTTTTTTTTTTTTGGCTTGAGGTTCCTGTGAATTGTCTTCGAAAATAGATGTGTAAGGATTAATCTCTTCCATTTCCAAAGCTTATCTAAGCCGCTCGACTGGAACATTAGTTGTATCTGCCGTTTGTAATGGCAGTTTTCCCAACTTCACTTTCAAATTCTGTACTCGAAGCACTCCCGGATTGCGTCCAATTGCTTTTGATTCTCTTCGAGTCCTTTTACGTAAACCACAAAATTTTACTCAATTTCACAAAATTAACACACTTCGTTTTAAGTCAAATGGCACCACTTTATTTCACGATCAAAATCTGGTAAATTTGTAACCTCAACCCAGGTCCGCAAACTTCAAAAATGCCTAAAATTAACAACAATTATATTTGGGGTTTTCTTTTTATCGGAAATATATTGCAACAGTTTCCACATTTTATATAATCCTTCAAATGTCCTACTCAATCGGAATATAAATATCGAACCTTCTACTAGAAGGATAAATTTTTACAATTTGCATATAACGAATTTCGTTTTATAAAAGTATTGCAAAAGTATTGCAAATCCAGAGAAATATACTATTGGTACCCATTCGCGTACAGTCCGGTTGAAGACTGTGCACTGTTATACATGGACTGCAGATGAGAGCTGATATCGGCTTGGCCACAGGTTAATCAGTTTTATGGATAGTCCAAACCTACAGGTCATGTCTGTAAGGCCGTGACCTGCAGGCATGCTGCAATTTTGGCACGTACTATGAGTTCGTCGGACAGTCAAATCTGATATTTCATTGTAATGAAATGGCTGTTTCAAGGAAAAGAAGGTGTATTTTTTTTTTATAAGTATATTATATATATTGCTTGCCTTCATTTACCATAGTATTGTTACGAGCCTGGCTTCAGACGTAATTCAAAAGTTCTTTCTTTATTTCACTTTACTGTTTACTCTCACAATTCACAAAAAATTATCAAATAAAGTCTTTAGTTATCGCTAGTACTATACTTTTAATTATCACAATCCAAATAGTTTACTTCGTTCACTTCGCTGTCTGAAATAAGACTCCGCCTCTTGGATGTGAGAAGCGCCGTATTTATACACTACGAATTATACTAGAACCTTTCTTAGTATTCCGACCTCCGAACCCAAAGTTTACTAAGATGTAACTAACCTACACGGTTAGAAATCTTGGTGTAAAAGATAAAAAAGATGTATATACTTTTTAATATTAAGTCTTTTTATTCCAAATTACATATATATAAAACGATAAAGTCGAATACATCATTTGTATACAATGTCAGTCTAACGTTAATACGAAATTTCCTATAAAAACCATTTTTATACGCATATAAGATAAAATGTATCCGAAAATGTTATAGAATTTATATTGGAAACTATAAACTCTATCAAATACACATATAACTTACTTTATTTATATTTTTATGGTATATACTTTATATGATTTTGTTATAAATATCATATTCAGTTAGGATTTCGACGTGTTCTTTATACGTCTTTGGAATAAATTTTATAATACCTAGGGTATATATTTGGCAAAAATTCTTCAGAATTTATAAGTGCGTACCACTTCTTTGAAAGAAATAACGGTTCTTTCTTTGGAAATATATTCTTTATGCTATTTCGTTGTTAACTTATCAGTCAGTAGAGTTTTAACCGCTGTTCTGAAAAGATTATTCTACAATGCGGTACGAAGCAAACCATCAATATTTCAAAAATTTGAGTAAAAATTTAAAAAAATTTAAGAATTTATCAAAGTCTTTGGCAATACGGCATCAACAAAAATTTGCAACCACTTGTGAAACATTTAATTTTAATGCATCGAAAAATGGGTAAAATTATGGATCTTACAACTGCTTTCATTAACGAACACTATCAGTACTTGAAATACATATGTATAAGACCAAAGGAAATTAAAACAGTTTCTTGGATTTAACAGTTTGATCATTATCGTCCTGGACTATTTATTACTTCTCCAGACGACCCAAGTTTAATAAGACTTTTTCAAATTAAGTGCATTCTACTTTATGAAAATAAGTTATATTTTTTATGTTACAAATTCAATACCTTAAGTTTTATGCGTACATTTATACAGAAATAAACATGTATTCAAAATAATTTAAATGAAAAATTTCAATAAAATATGATGTTTTATTAATTTATTCATAAAATTAATATAAATTCATAGTATAAACTTTATATACAACATATATAATTTATTTCAATCCCAGTTATTATAAAATTTATATGAAACTTAATATAAATGAAGATAATATGGAATTACATATAAAAGTAATATATAAAATGGATTAGTTCCGCCTATAATTCATGGTATCAATTTTATACTCTATTGATATAGAAATCTATAACAAGCTAAAGTATAAAGTTTATATTAACTTTTGTAAGGATTTATATATATATTATTCATGTATAATATTTACACCAAAATTTCTAATCGTATACAGTTGTTTCTTTTTCCAACCGATGTCGCTTGTGTCACTTTGTTGCGCGTAATAGTATCTCCATATATGTTCACTGACATCCAGGAACCCATTGAGGTTCTCGATGATGTGTTGGGAAAATTGAAATTGGTGCAGTTATGCAAGACCAGACGTAAAGAATTACTTGCACTGCACAAGGAGACCCCATGCTGGACACCTGATCATAACGAAATCTATGGCAATAATATGGCTGATGAGTTGATCAAAAAGAGCTCTGAAATAGATAGTTCCGCAGAGGTAGCATATGTGAGCACTTTGAGCGGAGCATTAAAAAGAGTAGATCATCATGAGCACCTATCAAAAGGCATTACTCTGGTTCGTCAACAGCGTAACCTGCCGCATTGCGAAACAACTATGGCCTGCATATAACATGAAGTAGGCAAAGAACTACTTAATTGTAGTAGAATATTGTAATAATATTATTTTTGATCGCCATGTAATAAGCTTGTTCTGATGTTACACGATGATTCGTCCATGATTTGACCATGTTTATTTATTCGTCATGACTTGTATCGGAGTTATGTTGAAGAGGCAGAGCGCTGCCGTACTTATTATTGGATGGCTAAGAACCCACTGTAATAGTGATATTAAATGGCAGAATATGGCAGAGTTCCTTCTATGGCAGCATATGCCGCTATTTGTTATATTATTTAAGGCAGAGTATGCCAATGTAATATGTGTGGCAGAGTGTGCCGCTATTTTATATTTAAAGGCAGAATATGCCGTTTTATAATGTATGGCAGAGTATGCCGCTCTTATACCTGTACTAAGACAGAGTATGCCGTTATTATAGAGGGATGGCAGAGTATGCTGATATTGTAATTTGCTAAGGCAGAATATGCCGCTGCAATAGCATGATGGCACAGTATGCCGATATTATATTTAGAGAAATAAAAAGACACCTTTTGATAGTCAGATTAAGTCTAATTTTTATTGAACAATAACTGCTTATTTATATAAATCGATTACAAAGGAATCAGTATTTCTTTACAATTCTAAAGGGGGGATTATTCCAGAATTGCAATATACAAAATTAATAATCAGAAATTGTAGTGTCAGAATTTCTGATCACACAATTTCTGAATGAGTCACAATGTATCGATATTGTAAAGCAATGACTTCAGGTATGAATATTTTATCAATGAAAAATTATGTTTGCTTGCGTTGCAAATTCTTCTTGAGGTCGAGCAAACTTTGTTTGTTTTCAATTTATTTTTCATTCTGATTACTGTTTACTTTTGTTGACCGTGGTCATGGCTTTACAATAGATACCAGGATGGATACCAGTATGTGTCCTTAGGCGTCATTGGGCTAATGAAGTTCAAACTAAACTGGAATAGTAACGAACGAAATTGAATACGTCAAGAACTTACTTTGCTAGTGCCCTGCTATGATGAATAAAAGAGGTAGGCTATTAGGTAGCAAATTTGGGGAACTGCAAAATAAGGAGCTCAGCTGAATCCTGAGATTCCTAACGGAAGCAGAATGGATGGATCTAGGGAACTAGGTCAATGATTTCGTCGGACCTGCTGGATGTCTACGTGAAGTAGGCTAGAATTCTCTAGCAAAACTTCTCTAACCTACCCTAACACGAATGATTTGAATAATTATCTTTGTATTGATGACCGGTTCTTCCAAGTTTGACTAAATTTGGATAAAATCCTACATTACACATGCTATCACATATCAGGAGGACTTATAGCAAGTATGTATTGTTACGAGCGTAGCTTTGGTCGTTATTCAAATACTATATTTCAAATATAATTCACAAGTCCTGTTTATTTCACACTGTTAACTTTCACAAATTCACAACATTTAAATCAACTCTTTAGTTATCGCAAATACTGTACTTCTAATCATTGCAATCCAAATAGTTTACTTCGTCACTTCACTGTCTGAATTAAGACTCACTTCCTTGATGTGAAAAGCGCCTTATTTATACTCTACAAATTATCCTAGTATCTTCCCGTAAGTTCTATTCTCCGAACCCAAAGTTTATTAAGATGTTAGTTAAGTTGTTTCAATTTCCAACAAATGTCGCTTGTGTCACTTTGTTGCGTATAACAATATACATATATACCAGCGTGCCTTAAAAAAAGCGTAGAAGTGAGACTTATAGCAACCTGGAAATTTCTATCCACTCTGCACAGTTTCGAAGATTTTAGCG
This sequence comes from Dioctria rufipes, assembly GCA_963924295.1. Lineage (NCBI taxonomy): Eukaryota > Metazoa > Arthropoda > Insecta > Diptera > Asilidae > Dioctria > Dioctria rufipes. The sequence goes on from OZ002743.1 coordinate 125,282,558, forward strand.
GTTTATTAACAAAATCGGAAAGATGTAAAAAAAATAATTAAGGAACACGACCGTGATATGTTTGTGAAAGAAAATAGAATGACACCAGAGCGACTCGATGCACTTCTTACTTTAATTGAAAATCGGCTTCATAAAGAGGCATCCGTAGACCCATTGCCCCCGAATGTCTTTCACACGGAGGCGCAGTATTTATGCCTGGAAATTTAAAATGGGTGTATCTATCTTTAGTAGCCTTTATATTTGATGAGAACTACCCAAGTTGAGGGTATTGACGGTAAGCACATAAATATAGTTTGCACACCAAATAGTAGCTCAATCTTAATATATAATATGTAATCTAGTTCCACTGTGTTTGTACATGCTAATCTCCGAAACTGTCCAACCGATCTTAATTAAATTTCATGAATGTGTTTGGTTGGTTCCAGCTTGAGAGATATCATGTTTTGGACACGAAAAATGGCTCTATTGTGGAGACGTAAGAAACTGTCTGACAACTCGTAGATGTGGAAAGCTGAAATTTTGTATACGGCGTTTTCATAAAAAATAAAAATACATGTTCAAAAATGGACTAAAACGGGCAACTCCTTCGTAGAGTTGCCATACTAATATTTCGTGTTTTAGTATATATTTGGACACTGTCTGATAACAAGTGCACGTAGAAAGCTGAAATTTGGTATGCGGTGTTCTCATAGCTATTGCAAATAAAATTTAAAAAACAGACCAAATCGAGTGTTGTTGTCATACGAAATTTTGGTTTTCCACTGTATATTTGGAAACTGTCTGAGAACACGTCGACGTGGAGAAAATTAACCAAATCGGGCGAACTTACCTATTCCAAATGCGCGACTTTTACCAAAATTCCAATTTAACTTCATTGCTGGTATCGTTATGTTGATGATGTTTTTTGTGTATGGACGGGCTCTGAGCGACAGTTGTATTTATTTTTAAACAAAATTTTAAATACTATTGACGATAATTTACAGTTTACTTTAGAGTATGGTAATGATAATTTAAATTTCCTTGACCTTAACATTAAAATTATTAATAATAAATTTGAATTTGATATATTTAGGAAACCCACTTCCACAAATGTTGTAATTCCCAATGATTCTCAACATTCTGAATCTATAAAAAAATCATCTTTCCATTCGATGCTAGACAGATTGCTTAAGATTCCTATGAGTAAAAGTAATTTTAAAAGGGAACTCGAGACAATAGTAAAAATTGCTATGAAGAACGGTTATTCAGATAATTTAATTTATAAAATGTTAAGGTCAAAAAACAAAAAATATGCACTTAACCTTGTTTACCCACAAGGGACACAAGATATAAAAATTTGGAAAAAAATCCCATATTTGAAGGAAACTTCGAATAAAATTAAATCCGCATTAAAACAATATAACGTTTCACCAGCTTTTTATAATAAAAAAACTTTAAAAAATTTTTTCGTTAACAACAAACTAAAACCGAAAGTTGATAAAATAGATAAAAGCGGAATTTATAGTATTGAGTGTAGTGACTGCAATGCAGTCTATATTGGTAAAACAAAACGCTCATTAAAAATTAGATACAAAGAACACGTATCATCGGCACTCTATAATAGACCAACATCAGGCATAAGCAAGCATTTAGTTGATACTGGTCATACCACATCTTTAAATAAATTACAACTTTTAAAAAACGTGGATGGTGGAAAAGTCCAAGATAAATACGAGATATATTAAATTAATAATGAAAGTCGTAAAGGTTCATTTTTGGTAAACGATCAGTTAGATTTCATGAATAATAGCCCCCTCTTATGTATGGATTTATAATGACCGTTACAGTAAAATTCAAATTCTAAAATATTAAGATAGTCAGGTTTAGCTAACGATCTGGTTTTCAGTTGCTTGACAATGCCCTAAGAAGGCGAAACGCGTCGCGACTCAAATAAAATAAATTATTGTAGAACAATATTACATGTGTTTTATTTTGAATATTTTTTGAAAAAAAAATTTTAAAAAAGATGATTCATGGAGATAATGCAGTTCCTCTGAAACCAAATCACATGATACCTTTTCCAGGACATAAGTTATTAACCAAACATAAATACTTCAATAAAAGGCTTTTCCGTGCATGGATAACAATAGGAAATTCATTTGGGATCCTGGCGCGTGCTGAAAAATGATATATATTGCCAGTCCAAGAATGTGAATGAAATAATTAAGCCGTAGTTTTCCTCCACAGATACCTCAGGCTAAATGACAACTAAGGATACTGGTTCTCCAAAATATGCAGACCATTTTGAAGATGAAAGATTAATACCTCGGTTATGGCGGTCTGAAGGTGTCAACTTGCAGCAAGCTCGTGTTAGAGGATCTAATAATGTTCCCGAGAGTCATTTAACCGTAGGGAAAAACTATCACAGTAATATTTTCATGAAAATGTATTGTAAGATGAAATTGTAAATGAAAACAATATATTTTATTTATTTACTTTATTTTTAATTACATTAAGGACACTCACTTGCAACTCTATAATTTACACATTTGACAAGTTGAAAGGAAATCTTCAATATTTAACGGGACTTTTAAATAATGTGTCAATTTCATTTCCCTGCTCTTTTACTTCTAGCAGAATTTTTTCGCAGAAACCTTTCACTGAGTTATCTTCAGAGGGCCGATTTTTTCTAATTACTGGTATTTCGCAGGGTTGTCGGTGAAGAGTCTTTACGTACCCGAGGAAGATTTCCGAACGACACTGAAGTGTGGGCTACGGCGAATCGAAAAACGTCATCCTGCATTTCCGATGATACGGTTTCTGTCGATATTTCGAAGAAACCATCTACTTCTTCATTCGTCCCAATCCTTGTTAAGGTCGAGGAATTATCCCTGGATGGAAAATTTCGACTAGTTTTGCATAAAACATAAAAAATATGCCATTAAAATAATAATAGTAAATATCTGTAAGATAACATTTTCTCGGATGCTCGCCTCTTTCAGGAAGCATAGATTGTCAAAGTACTTCGATTTGCTTCAGAATTCAGCGGCACTTATAGAAGAGGTCTCCATCTTTCCCAGTTTCGTCAAAAATTGGTCACGGAGATTCCGCACTTCACATGGCAACTACTTCCTGTATTAAGCAATAATTCACGTTGAGTTTATGTAGATTACAAAATATCACCAACCACTTATTTTCCATTTCTCACCAATTTCTTTCAATTTTTTTCTCTCTCTTTTGAATACGTATTTCTATATTGAGGATTTTTTTACCGTACAAATGGTTCAATTCCCTCATTAATTGTTCCTCGAAAGACAATTTTTGGCGCACGTATTCTGAGCTTGCAAACTCAAATTACGACGGCATACTTATATATAGTTTCTGGTTATTTTTTATGTAAATAGACCTTGTAATTAATATACCCCGCCCCCGCCAAAACTCAAGAGCACCCAGAGGGCCTAACCAGGGCTTACAAGAAAAAGCCGTTACAATAATGTTCGTTAGGTTAGTAAATTGAAAATTTTGAGAATTTCGGTTGCTTTTATTTTGGTAATAAGTAGGTTAAATTAGACTAATTTATGAAGTTTCCTGCAAACTACTTTAGTTCTACAGCCAAAGACTTCTTAGGCAGCAACACATAAGATATAACTAATTCTGTAGCGACTTTAAAGAAAACTCTACGAGGAAGCTGAAGAAGATAATACACTTTTTAACTTCCCAGCTTCAGTTTATAGTGAACGCAGAAGCAATGAGTGCATAACCAAAAGATGGCACTAGTTGTATCGATATAAAGAAATTCCATTAAACTAAATGTGATGGCATAAATTTACTTTTTGATTTATTGTTCGTGCTGCAGTGTAGCTAGAATTCAATGGTTAGCGCATCGCGTCGCTGTTTATTGCATACTCTTCTCATTCGTTCTTGCCTTTCCGCATCATTGGCACTGTTTAATGTTTGTGCGGTGGATCTCTTACTTTCCATAGGATAAGATTAGTGAGCGTCACGAGCATGTCACAATGCATTGAAGAAGCAGGAGTTTTGGATCATTGAATTTATCATAGTTACATATATATTACCTGACGTTATTTTATAGATTTTAATTTCTTTAGTATTTTGAGACCAGATGAAGTTTCTTGAGGCTGTGCACTATATGAATGAAGACCAAATTAAAGACTCTGATTTCTATTGAAGGAAATATTTGTTAAGAAAGTATATATTTACAAAAACAAACCGCATATGCAGCCATTCATACGAAAACGATCACTTTGGGCCGATTTTGGACCCGACCATCTCCGAATTCGAAGAAACTTTCGGTATCTCAAACGATTTTTTTTTGTTTCCCCCTACCAAGTCCCACCAACTCCACGGTGAAGGAAGGGTTAGAACTTTCGTGATTTTACGATGAGAAGCTAGAAGGGTTAGAACTTTCGTGATTTTACGATGAAATGTCACTTTTCAATAATCGTATCTCGAGAATGGCGCAACCAATTTCTGTAACCCATATGTCAAATGAAGGTAAACACTTTTTATTTTTCATAAAAAAATTCAGCAACACCGAACGCCAATTTGTATTTTGTTAACAATAGTATTTTTTTAAATACAATTATCTACTACTTTGAAGCTCTAAGCCTTATTAATCTATTTACCAAAAATGGCGGAGGTATTCTGCCTCGTTCGGAGATAGTATAATTTTTAAAATCATCATATACAGAGTGATTCAGAACAAGATACCTTCCGTTATACCACGCGATTCCTTGAGGTAAGATGATCAAAAAATTGTTCCACATACCCCCCCCCCCCCGTGACTGATAGCCTGAACATCCTCAGGAGAAATCGGAAAAGTAGTTATTGAAGAGGAAAACGAGGTTAGATGAGACGATGGAGGTTCTGTGGCACTGCTGTGTCTTGATTGATTATTGTCTGAAATGTTGTCAGAATATACAGACTTAAAGTAAAGGGTTTTCCAATAAGAGGTGTTATTTTAATTAGCCCGCTATTTCGATAGATGTCACTTTTGGAGCTGTCATTTTTTTAAATTTGACAAGTAGAAACTACGCCATTAATAAACATGGAACGATACACGATTCAACAACGCATTGAAATTATTAAAGTTCAAGTATCCTGGTGCGTATTAGAGATTTCATCATTGTAATACATCTCAGCAGAAAGAAGTTTGGGGATTTCATTGTTTCGGATTATGCCCAGAATGCTTTGACATTAATGCGTAAACTTTTCTCGATTTCATCCAAATATCTTCTATAACATTCTTTAATTAAATTTTTAGATAATTGACGAAATAATAATAAGCTTTTGACTCTTGTAGATTTCAAGGTTCTTCAAGCGTTTATATTCCCGACTACATTTTTCCTTTTCTTTTAAAGCTTAAATTAATTCACGACTATGCCAGTGAGTATAATTTTTGCTATTGGAACATAGGTTCTTATGCAATCACCTAAAATAGAATAAAAAAGATTTGAATGAGCCTTATCATCAGCGGAAAATGTTGATTAAAAGTCAATAAACGCCAGATGCTCGTTGATAGTGTTATTATTCGCTGTATGAAAAGACAATTTTCGGGTTGACCTCATAGGTAAAACATCGTGTCGATTTAATGATACATCATTTGCAAGAGGTGGATAGTGAAGGCCAATACGACAAAGTACACTGAAAAAGTTCACGAGAATTTAGATATTCAAGTTTCAGAATGGATGAGATTCCGATCGTTTCATAAAAGATTTAAAACAAAAAAAAAAAACAAAAAAATAAATGTCCGAGAAAAGTTTTCGAGTAAAACAATACGATTTCACACAATGGGATTGAACCTGCAACTTCCCTGCAAAATTCCAAGTCTCATGCACTACAACAAATGTTCAATTATGATGTAGGGATTCAGTTGAGAATAAAAACACTAATTGGAGATCTAAATCTGAATTCAAAAACACTTTTATTTCTAAGGTTTGCATTTAGTTCACTATTCTTCAGTTTTACAAATTAAACTCTACTTCGACTTCATAAGTCTGTTCTCTTTGCAAACACTTAATTTCACACTCAATGTTCGATCAGATGATTTTTGTGGAAACAGAAAAACAAATAAATTTCGATTTTGAAACGAATTTCCGAAGGAGAGGTCTATAAAAAAAATACTTGTTTCCAAAATTCCAATTGAGACGGATTCAAAATTACTGATCAACGTCCGACACGATCCAATTTCTAAAAACTTATCCCTTTTTGTCTCAAGAAAAAGTCATTGTTCCAAATTTCTAGAATACCTTTAGTTTTTTCCCGTATTGTAGGGGAAATTAAAAATTATAGAAATTTCACCTAATATATCGGTAACATATTTTCTTAAAACAGCATATATTTTGCTCTTTTCATTAATGTTTTCCCCTTTTCATAAGGCTATTTGACAATGTTGTTTCCATTTAATGGTTGGTAGCTTAGAAGATCATTCCCTCTGGTTCGATAATCGTATCGGACGTGTCATCTGTCATCATCATATCATCACAGCACTATGATTGTACAGGTAAGTGCATATCTTTTCATTTAAAATTGTGGGAAATTGGTTTTTCTTTGGAATCGATTAGGTGTTTTTCATGTAATGCTCAATGTGTGTAAAAATCTGTTTTTTTTTTTTTGTGTTTATACGACCAATGTTTTGTGTGAAATTTTCATGTTTGTGAAAGGATCACTAACCTCAATTTATTTACATTTGTTCTACATGGCTAATCATTTTCTAAATATTCTTTCAAGCAATTATTCTTTAAGCAAGTGCTCACTACAAAAATAGATAATAAAAATAAAGAATAAGAACAAAGAAAACAATACGTAAATAAAGGATTCTAAGTATTTTACAAATATTTTATGGTCAATAGCGATTCTTTGTTGTTATTTGCCTTTCATTTTAGGTATCCATGGCTATCATATAGAGTGTTCCAGACTGATCATACACCTTGAGATAAAGCTATGCTTATCTCTTTTTCCACCAGATTGGACCATATCAGATAGAGTTTGTTTGTTTTGTTTTAGATTAAACATATTAGTATTATTTAGTAGCGAAGATGAAGCTAAATTAATATTACCAGTCATCTGCATGCACGTCTCTATATTACTGTTGGTCCAGTTCACATTTGGTAAATTGAAGTCACCGGTGATAATAACTTTAGACATCTCAAGTAGATCCAGGGATTTGTTGCTAATATTTTAGAAAATTGAGTCACGTCAAAGGAAGAAGTAGGAGGAATATAAATACAACAAAGGTACAGATGAAGATGATTATGCTTAACACTACCCAGAGATCTTCGTTATCAGATTCCATTTCCTGTACCCGGTGTGAGAAGTCTTTTGTTAACGGCTATAAGACAACCTCCGCCATCTTTATTGAAAGTCGCAATTAAATTAATTATAGTGGTCGCAACTTCACTGAAAGGCTGTTGGTTATCTTCTCATTCGCCCCGCTGGAGTATATATCTCGAACTATTATAGATAAGCTATAAAAGTTTTCTAAAAAAAAAGAAGAGCAGAGCTTACAGTATGAAGATGTACATCCTATTAATATACAAAGACTGGGCATGTAGAAAAGAAAAACAGTAACGCCTTGCTTGGATATAAAATCGACGACGTTATAAAAGCGTAAGGCAGCAATTCGTCGGTATAAAATCAGCGAAGCCTTGACCCTATGTAGTAAAGTCCTCATTTTTATGACCTAGATGAAATCATAGAGTATACTAGGTTTGTCTTTCACACAGAATTAATGCTAATAGAGCAAAATTAGTTCGAAAATGGGACCAATCAGGTAAGTCCTTTGTAGGTTTGCCATACAAAAATATCGTTTTTCACTTTATACATACGTATTTGGGCACTGCCCTTGAACTCGTCAACGTACAGAGCCTAAGTTTTGTACACGGCATTTGCATATAAATAGTAAATAAAATTTCAAAAATGGAGTAAATCGGGCAACCCTTTCTTGCTGTTGCCATGCAAAACTTTATGTTTTCACTTCATTTAAATTTTGTTTTCATCTAGGATATAATATTATTATTGGTCTCATAAAAAGTATAACTTTTTGTCTTGTTTTTTTAGAAATATACATAAAAGAAATTTTTTCCTTACAATTTTTATGCATTATTGCAGACCGGCAAAGGGTTTTTGTAAGTAAGCATTTTTGTTTTATAAATTTACAGAAAATATTTCGGTAAAATTTTTATTCACTTGGATGGCGGAGTTATTTTCAGTTTCGTGTGTGCCGTTGTCGACCTCCAATAATGCATAATAATTCTAAAGGAAACACTTTCAGTAAATTTTAAGGAAAATATTGAGGTTTTCTATAGACAGCGTGATTGCTTACGTCTAGTTTATATTAGAGCGAGGCGTTACTGGTTCTTATTCTAAATGTCCAGTCTCTTTATATGTATCAGTTTGTCTATGATTTTCTTTCTAGATAAAGAGGAAGAATAAATTTGCCATTAAATTGACCTAGGAATGAGAAAGTATCGTCGTAAGACAATTTTTAATTATAATACAAAATTAGAAAAACCAACTGTTAACTAAAAGTGTAAGACTTATTGCTAATATCCTAGGATGATAAATAGAAAAGAAGGGATAATTAATATTGGCTATAAATTACTCAGGTAGCGCAAACGCATTGCAGAAATGTTTAATTTCTGCATGCTATGAATACATCACCGTAAAATAAGGCTGATAAAGGACAATTTTTATATATGTATGACGATTTACAATATAAACCATGAGGTCGGGAAAGTTGAAGGATGAGAGCGGAAAATGTGAAAAAGGTGACCAGTCGTCGTCGTGGAAGAGAATAATTGCCATTCAGCACAACTGCTCTTGGCGTTAGTGATTAAGTGCCACCACGAAAATAGGACGATGTGGATGTACAATGTTGGAACCAGTGCAGGCTATTATAAGACTTCTCTTAGTTCAAGTGGCTGAGAAGACATCTGTTCGCGCTTTAACACACAAAACAGCTGCGAAAGGATCAAAGTTTAAATTAAAAAAAAAAGGATGTTTCTTGTTAATTTTTAAAATTTCCCGAGGCGAACCCTGAAAAAATCATAAATAGTCGCAGACTGGACACAATTGCCTTCCCCAAAGATCTGAGAAAGAAACAAACAGACGCCATGTTTTATTTTTATTTTAGTCAGAATGAAACTATTCAGAACGGAAGTACCTATATATGTACGAATGGATATTCCCAAAGCATTTCCTTTGTTTTGGCTTTATGCCACATTTGTCACTAAATGAGGTGGTTTTAATATTTTAAAGACGAGGTAATATATTCGAAGAAAAATAAGATAACATTTTTACTAAGCAGTAATTTTTTACTTTAAAGAGTATGTGAGTATTCCTACAAGGCTTCCTTAATTGTGCATGCTGTACAGATGCTACTCTCCTCCATCTGAAAAGTTTCTTTCAATATATGTAAGTAAGTTTAGAAAAGGAAAAAATGTATGAATACACAATTTTCGCTACTTTGGTGAAAGCCAGTACTGACATTATTATTTGAAATAAGACATATGTTTTCCCTTACACACACATACTGCCTTCCTTTCAACTTTCGAATATTTTCCTTAATGACATGAGATTGCATTCAGAGTTGAGTTCAAGAAGAAGTAGCCACGCTTACATCTACTCGAGTGAGGCCTCTTCAAAGCCTAGTCATATGGATTCTTCCATTGAGGGGTGACTGCTGACTGGGCATCCGAATGAGCATCAAACGAAACTTGAAAGTGATACATTATGGTAGTGGAGAGGATCTCGCTATTTACAAGTAAGAGGATGCTGCGACAATCATTAAAATCTTCACTAATTGCCACTCGTAAATTTCTTCCGACACAAATTCTAAGATAAAACTTTTAGACATGAAGTAGAAGTGGTTTCTCAAAGAAAGCTCCTCCTTGTAATTTTCTTTCCGGCAGATATAATGGAATATTTGAAGCATAATGAAGTGGTCAGGGATGGCATTTTATGTTTGCATCCTCCTCATTTACCTCGGAATGGGATATTGATGAAAGACAAGTGTAAACTGTAAAAGTTCGAACGAAATTTACTTCCATAAGGTTTCACTTCCTGTTACATGCTTATGAAAGATTTTTATTTCTTTAAGTCATCAAATAATTATGACATGATTAATATTTTTCCCATCTCAAATAAAAATCATTTCGTGATTTTTATTTTTCTTGCTCAAGAACAAAAATCATTAAGTGAGGAGAGAATAGAAGAATTTTTAAGAACTTTTATTTTTAACGATTCTAAATCAAATCATAAATACAAGAGGAAAAACAACCGCCTCGTCCACGGTTTGAAACCGGGACCTTCCGGTTGCTGGGCGACCGCTCTTAACACTTAGCTAACGAGACAGATGATTTTCCCTCTTGTATTTCTTAACTTGTAACTAGCTTACTAAGCCACGGTTGCTTTCAGCTGGCATTAACCCGTAACGATGAAAGCACACAAATAAATTGTAAATTCAATTTGTATTTATTTTTCGCGGGCGGGAATCGAACCCACAGTTGTTAGAATCAGTCAATGATGGAGAATAGAAGAATCTTTAAGAATGTTAAGTGAGTTTTATTTTTCTGGTAGACAAATAAAAATCACCAAGTGACTTTTTATGATTCTAATTACTATTTACAGCGCTGTGCAAAATAAAAGGTGCTGCTGTTCAGATTCAAATGTTCAGATAAATTATGAGATACAACAATAGGCCACAAGAAAAAAAAATTGACATCTGAACACCCGCACCTGTTTTTTGCAGAGCTCGGCATTTCAGCTTGGTGGTTCTCACAGATTTAGTAAGCGATTCTTAACGTTAATAATTTAAATTAAACAATTATCAAATCTGCTGCATCGATCTCATTGTAATATTGAAAATTGAAGTGATGGTAGAAATGTTTGTAATGTTAGTCAGAGTTCAACAATGGGTCGTAAAAGATATATTTTTGTAAGGGAATTTTTTAATTAAATAAATAACGGTGCAGAAACTGAATGTAAAACATGTGATGCTGTTTTAAATGAACATATGTATATAAGTAATTTAAAAAGGCATATCAGTAAGCAGCATTATAACCTGTATAACGAATTCGAAGAGCAATTACATGAAGACTGCAACATTGACTGTGCTAAAAAGATTAAGTTTACAGTGGAAACGTCGTTAAGAAATTATAGAGGCGTGCTTAAGCTTAGTGAGCAACAATCATTACCGTTTACATTATTTGACTGAGCTGATATTAAAATGTTAACGGGATAGATTTTTTAAAAGTTGAAGATAAATCCAATTACGTCAAGCAATATTATCAAAGAAGAAACTTAACAATAAAGTAATAAATTTAAAATTTGATATGGCAATAGGTCGGTGCTAGGAATAAATATGTAGTTTATAGAAAGAAATGATATTGTTGTATGTATAGTATAGTACCACTGAGCATACTATGCTGTATGCTTAGTGATAGTACATTAGCGATTATCGAACTGAACAAAAGACAGACAGCGGAAAATTTAAAACACGAAATTGAAAAGTATTAAATGAATTTGAAATAAATAAAAAGCAAGTGTATGCCGTAAAATGACAGATAATGGACTAAATGTAGTAAAATCTATAGATTGACTTTAATGGCTTAGTCGAAAACGAAAATATTGATAAATTGTATGATATTTTAAACAGCGTTTCTTTCGAGAGCATTTTATCTATAATATGTGTAGCACATAGTTTGCAGCTCGCGGTCTAATACTTTTTATATGGAAAATCTGAGTGCGCAGTTAAAACATTAAGGACACCAAAGTACAGCTTTGTTAAATGGTTTTATCTTTATTTACTACAAATAACGTAATGGTTTTTTTTAGATATACGATTTCCACCTTGCAAATGGAAAAACCACGTAGTCACTCGATGGAAATCTACATTTAAAAAGCTTGGAAAGATTACTAGAGTTCAGGAATTTTTGCGATCAGCATTCTTCCAATTCTGTAAGGCTGACATCATCAGAATGGGAAAAAATAAAGGATCTAGTTACCATAAATTGTGGTTTGAACTGAATACTTCAAGTACAGGCTATCTACACCTCTTCTTCTACAGCTCTATTACAATGTTTCGAAATAAGAGAAGAAAAATCTGCTAGACAATTAAACCATGTACGCTGTAATATTTCTAGACCAAAGATTTCGACGAATGCTATCTACAGAGAAAGGAGATGCAGCAAAAGCATTAAAAGAAAATCATTTTACAATTGGAATCTGTAAAAAAAAAAAATAAACAAACTTCCTGTCAGAAATTCTTTACTATATTAGTATTTTTTCATTTTTTAGAATGCGCCAGTGGAGCTGTAGCTGAGCACGTCATCAATGGTGGCTTCACAGGACGAATTATTCTTTATATACGAATTCAGTGTGCAGAGTACTCATATATCTTCTATTCTCAAAAGTTCAATAAAGCAATTGGAGCTTGAAAGTTCGAAGAACGAAGAAAGCCACAATCAGGACACATTACATCGGGAAGTTCAACTAGCTTTCGATGAAATAGAAAACTACCATGATAAAAGGATGGTTATCAACGACCTTATGGAGTATTGGGAATGGAAAAATATACTGTGCCATCACTCATAAGGTTAACTACTATCGTGAATTCAGTGTCCCTGGCACAAGGAAGTATAGAAAGAGCTTTTTCGGCTATTCGAACAATTCTCAATGATTTTTGCTGGAAGCTATCTGTGGAGAGTTTGGACAAAATTATATTCCTTAAATTGTTTCAAATCGACTATCTTTTTCATTTGGAAGCTAAGATTGACAAAGTGTTTATAATAAGATATTTTCGATCAGCATTATAGAACCGAACGTGTTAATAACTACCTTAATATATAAGTATATGAATATAGATTTATTTTGTCTTGAAAGATAACTATATCATTCAAAAATAAGAAGAAAATCACTTGGTGATTTTTATTTGTCGAACAGCAAAATAAAACTCACTTCATTATTTTTAATCTTCAATTAGAAAAATAATGAAAATCACGATGTGACTTTTATTTGTTATCAGGTAAAATAACAATCAGGGAATGATTTTTATTTGTGATGGGGAAAACATCAATCATCTCATAACGATTATTGATGACTTAAAGAAATAAAAATCTTTCATAAGCATTTATCAGGGACTGAAACTCTATGTAAGTAAAGCTTAACGGTTTCGTTCAGGCTTTTAAAATAAAACAAACATTTAAACTCATTGAACAATAAGCTTTACAATAAAATTTGTAACTGTAACTGCAATATACGGAAGAGTCTTCCAACAGAAAAGGTCGCATTCTGGGCTTACATGGAATTGTGCTGCAGCTGTCGATTATTTTGCTGATTAGCCCAACAGCTGGGTGGTATGAGCGCTTTAGTAGAGCAATCGACAATTACGTTAATGTTAATTAACCTCGCATGGTAATTGTTATGTAATGCGTTTGCTTACTAAAGTCACTCAGGTGCTTCAACCGATAGTACAAACGACAGATTGTTGCGGTTTGTTCACATATCCACGTTGTGAGCAAAGTTTATTTTCCAATATGGAGCATGAAATAGTAATGATTTGTCTAACGGGTGCAGTCTAGCGTTAGCAGTCGCAGTCCAGTGGAATTAAGAGTGGTGTCGAGTTTCCGTTCAATTCGGGGTACTTGGCAAATTATTAATATAATACCCTAGGCAGACGGACAAAATCACTGATCATTCGTAATTGATTTTTTCAAAAATCAAGTTACCCAAGGTTTTGTGGACTAAAACGAAAGTTTATTAATTAATATTAAAATTCAAAGATAAATCGATTTTTGAAAAATTCAATTACGAATGAATGATTATTGATTTTGCCCGTCTGCCTAGGGTATTAGTCAAGCGTAATGAATAATTATTTGCGCTAAAATAACTCGAGAGTTTTTGTTTATGAAAAAATTTATTATTTCGATTAATTCGATAGTTTTTATTGTTCGTAATGTTTGAGAGCACGGCACTTTTCACCTTTTTAAATATTATTCAGACAAGCTCAGGAGATATCCCATAATGCAATACATAGTATGCTAGGAAGGAGTATAGGGGGTCATGCGGAGAGTGGTGCAGGTGCTGATGTATGCAGCTCTTGTAGCTTTACAGATTATAAGACCGAGGAAAGTAAAAAGCTGGCAGAAAGTTTACTGTGCGCCTGAAAGTATTTTTTCGATTTTCCGTGCAGGTTGTTAGACAGACGGACAGACACGCAAAAATTGAGATGCTTTGTGATTCCATGCATATTTATCTTTTATTTTGTATGTTCTATCATTATTAATATGCGTTACAAACGTAAGTACTATCTTAGTAAACCCTATGATTTCGTTATCTAGTTAGGGCATAAAATGCGGAAGGTGAATGCTTAACGTATCCCAGAATGTTTATTATAATTACTTTCTGAAATATAAATCTGTAAAAATTGCCCCACCTTTCATGCAATCCTTTTGCCAAATATACTCTTTACCATAAGAAATTGCGCTACCCATACGCATACCCCACATCAGTTAGTTCTTTAATAAATGATAAATATATTTGAAAATAAGAGAAAGTTATAATTGGGCTCAGACAAATATTATACTCTAGACGAAAATAAAACAGATTTGAATAAGAACACCAGGAATGGGTTGCTCATTTTAGTCCATTTCTGATATTTTTTAACGTCGTGCACAAAATTTTGGTTTTCTACGTAGACGCGTTTACAGGCAGCGTCCATATATTTAATATATGGTGAAAACAGCAATTTTTGTATGGAAACCCTGCGAAGGAGTTACCTGGACACTTTCCAACCTTAATCTAACATTTCTTTAAGAAAGTCATGTGCAAAATTTCAGCCCTGTTATAGTAAATTCGGCGATGGACGGAAGGAAATTTAGATGGACACACACAAATAAAAATTAATTTCAATATTATATGTGCGTGTCCAATTCATTTTGTTTTACTGGAATCGTTTCTATGCGTTACAAAGGGAATAATAAACTTAATGTACCCTATGAGATTTTACTAGAGATCTAGTCTAGATCGTGACGGAGGAGAGCCGGTATAAAGGAAAACTGAGTTTTTTTTAACAATTCAAATATAAAAATTTATTAATAATTCAGTATTATATAATTCAATATGCTTAACCTAATATCATGAAAATACAATTAAAACAATTAAAACTACTAACGATAATTCATACAAAATTTCAATAATTTACAAATTCTATAAAAATTCAAAAAAAATTAATGCTGGCCACGCAGTTCGCCACCCTTGTATTATTTGTTCTGAAATAAGAAGAATAAGAAAAGAATTAATTATCTGTCAACAGAATAAATTTCAATGGTACAGATGACACTGCTACTGCTCTGCTTGAAAACAAAAGGTAGCAAAATGCTCAGTGCTAGTGCGTGAGTACAGAAAGGTAACGAAATGCTCTTTGCTCTTACTTGCAAGCAAAAGGGCTGCAAAATGCTCGCTATTTCGTTCAAGTAGAATGGCAGCAAAAATGCTTGTATAGAAAGAATAAGATACTCAGGTTATCTCTGACCAGAATTATCTTCTGTAAAAAGGTAGGAAACACGATTCTTTAAACTCAGATCAGTTCTGATACAGATCAACTCTCCCAAAAGAATGGTGCCATCTACTGAATTTCGTCGGCTTTATATAGCCGCTGTAACCAGTTATGCTTGGCTCGCCTCTTCGTGTTGCCCTAGCGATGGTTTGAGTTTACTTTGACTGAGGCGAAAACAGATTACTTGACGTAATATCATTTTATGACATTGCGCAATGATAAAAATACAGAGGTTAGTATGCTTTGGTATATTTGATCGAGTTTTGTTTTTTTATTAAGGATTTTTTATATATATTTTTTAGATAAATAGTAGAGAATGTGCAACAGTTTTAATTCAGTGAATAAACATCCCAGATAGGCACTTTAAATAAGAACTAATGTGCAGGAGGACTTGGCTAGTTTGATTAGATAAGAATTCTTTTTATATTAGATTTGATTGATATATTGTGTGTTCCTTTTTTCGTATTTTTAGGTAGATTAACCCAAGAATGCTAAACGTGAGTCAAATTCACTCCTCGCCAAGTATTATTGCCGTTATTTCATTGTCTATATATCGAAGTAGCCAAAACTTCTCAGTACCTTCATTAATGAGTCTGCTGCGACTGCAGATGGAATATTGAGCTCTTCAGCTTATGTCACGGCATACAAAAGGTACGTTGTTAGATAAGGGTCCTGTCCTAACACAAGATTGGCAAGTTTTATGTGGTCAGCAAGCAACAATAAAATTACAAAATAAAATTAGCTTACCGAATGTTGACACAAACAACAGCAACACTACACCTACTATCCGCCTGTGGTACAACATGGCAGCCAATTGTTTTCTAGATAACACATGCCTTGTTTTCTGTATATCGTTACCTGAGTTAATGGTCAAAATTTCTAGCATTGCACAATGCCTCCCTGTCCATAGTAAGGTGAGGCAAAAATACAAATTGCACGATAGGTATGTTTTCATGACAACAACAACAACAATTTGGCATAATAGATAATTATTAAAATAAAAAGAGTAAACAAAAAAGAAAAAAAGCTATAACTGGTCTAAGATAAAATCTTACGATACACTAGATGAATGCCAATATGTAATTTCGTATGCTTACATCTCTGTGCAAGTGTGATTATTAATTTTTCGCATATAATTCTAAAGCGGTTTATCTGAAAGTAAAAGTGATTCTGACCAATTTCATAGGAGTTCATATTCTGAAGTGCTTTTCAGTACAACAAAAATGTCTAGGACTGTTCTTTTCACAGTATACGTATAAAAGCTAATTATTTATATAGCAACATCACGAAGGGGTTGCCCGATGTATTCTATTTTTTAAATTATATTTACCATTGCTATGAAAACACTATGTACCACAATTAAGCCCTACACGTCCATATGATCTCAGTAAGTGTCGAAATATGTAGTAAAAAGTATTTTGTACGGCAACTAAGGAGTTGTGCGTGCGATTGATCCCATTTGCAAACTTAAATTTAGTTTTTTTTTCAAAACTTCAGGACTTTACGTGAAAGCGTTCTCAAGCTATTGTGAGGACGGACAGACGGACGGGATTGACACACGGACATGCAAAAACTAAATATCTTTTAACAGAGGGTGTCTTAGAATGTTCTTTGTTCTTGAAACATAAAAATAAAACAATAGAATTAGTTCAAACGCGCTTTAATTATTGTGCAATCAAAGAGCAGCTTTGGAATTTTTATTTCTGAAAAATATCCACTTGTTAATGTGGACCATTCGCTTCTACACACACATTTACCCTGGAACTGAAATTTTCAATCAACTGGTGGAGCATCACTCTTGAAATAGCGTTGAAATTTTGTCCTTAAAAACATTAAAGCTGGCTCGTACTGTTCCGCCTGGGAACTAAACAAAAATGAAAAACTAAACTGACTAATTTGACTCAACTGATTACAGGACTCATCAAAGTACTGTTAGCTAAAAATAAGAAAACAAGCATGAATTTAAAACAAACAAATGAAAATGTCTCAAATCATTTAAGATCTGAGACTTTATCCAAAACAAATCTAACTCATTACAGAAAACTCCTCCCAACGTTGCACCGCGATCTTCAAATTTAGTTTTTCTCATTTCTTTTCTGCAAATGTATAATAAATATTAGTTAAATTAAATAATATTAAACAATCAAGGCAAGCTTAGCATTACGTCAGTTTCCATACGAATTTGTTGACAGAAACAACAGCGAATAAAAATCCTCAGCAGGAGGGTTGACAACCGCTGTCCTGTCACCCATATGCTGCTGCATCGCTTCAAAGCTAAAGCCACCGCTAGGTGCGCACCTTCCATTTATGCAATGCTTTCCAAGCTATAAATAGCGATGAAAAGTCGTCGAAACTAGAGCCGAAGCCAAACAAACCTCCACCAATAATAGCGCATGGCTTAAACTACAAAGTATTCAATGATGCGCTAAACTTATTACAAGCCAGGCCAAAATTCTTCATAAAGATGGGTAGTGGCAATAAGTGCACTTTTAAACCCTTCACAGAAGAAGACAGGAAGGCATTATTACAGCTGTTAAGTGAAGTCAAGGTGGAATCCTACACATTCACCCCCAAGGAACAAAGGAAGGCGACTCTAGTACTGAAAGGAGTTCAGCATACCTTCGACGAAGAGGATGTAAAAATTGCCTTGGAGGAAAGGCTTCAAGGATATAAAATCAAGAGCGTAGCAGAGTTCGCAACTACGCGCAGCAAAGCGGCAGGAAAGCACATCGATGCGTTCATCGTAACCTTTGATGCGAAATACGACGTTAACGAGATCATCAAAGTGGACCGACTTCTCGACCAGATAGTCTACTGGGAGAAGCACATCGTGAAGGGAAATAGTCCAGTGTAAGAGGTGCCAACGCTTTGGGCATGTAGCCAGAAACTGTGCGCAGATGTACCGATGCGTCAAATGCAATAAAAAACATGGACAGGAGAGTGCTTCAGAAACAAATACGACGTGCAGACAAAACCGTATTGTGTCAACTGCGAAAAGGATGGACATCCAGCTAACTATCGTGGATGCCCAAAATACATGGAAGTCAGCATTATCCAGAACCAACGAAGGGAACAGCAGAAGCAGAAGGAGCTCTTTACCTGGGAAACAGTAAGAAATTACGTTAAGCCAGGTATGTCGTTCTCCCAAATTGTAAGTAACAAACAATATAATAATCCCAATACTAACAAGCCCCAACCACCCACTATAAACCAAAACCTGCCCCAAGGGCAACTCAAGCCCCTAAGACAATGCTAGCCCCAAGGCCATCGCAGAAGGAGGCAGATAACTTCTGCACTCAAGAAGCCAAAGCCTTTTTCGGGTGTTATCTTTTCACCATTACGGGTAAAATTAATAATTTTATTTCCCAATATAGGAAACTTTCTTCCCTTGGAGAACGTCAAAGTGCTTATCTTCAATTTACCTTTAGCCTATGTCTAGGGAAATAAGCAAATTGAAGATAATTGCATTAAACTGCAACTCACTAGAAAGCATAATAAAAGAATAGCCTTAAATTCGTTCCTTGCGGAACAAAAACCCAACTTTGTTCTTCTTTCAGAGACACATCTCAGTCCTCGCCACAAACTAGTTTTCGAGAAATTCTCTACCACCCGCTCAGATAAAACTGATTCTTCACTTGGCACGGCAATCCTAATTCGCGATGGGCTTAAATGTGAACAAGTTTAGCTCAGACCACTATGCAACATGGAATGCACAGCAGTTAAGATCTTTCTTACCTCCCAACAAACACTTCTCCTCATTTCCCTGTATAGCAGATGTGGTGCTCGGGCAGCGCAGATTAAAAAGAACCTTAGCTACCTCAATAATATCTCCAAAGATTACACCTATACGGTTATCGGAGGAGATTTCAACGCTAGGCATCCAATGTGGAATGATCCGCAGGAAAGTTCATCTGGCAAGACAGTTGCAAATTCACTCAATCGAAATCAAGATAGCCATGACTTCATTGTAGCTGCGCCAACCACCCCAACCTTCCCCCGATCAGGTTCCTACTTAGACTTTTATCTTGTTTCTTCAAGTTTGATTAATCTTCTTTCCCAAATTAATAACTTCAACTGCGTTACACATCATGCTTCGTCAGATCATCTAGCAATAGAACTGACCATCAAACCAAATTCGCCTGTTAATATACTGACGATGGCACTACCCACCCCCAGGTAGACGTGAACTGGAATGATTTCCAGGACAGGTTGACCACCCTATATGAAGACAACCTCCCCCCCAACAGTAGTAACCTAACAAGTTCAGCAATAAATTCCCAAATAGGTTTTTTCACTAATTGCCTACAGAGCAATATAAACCACTTTTCAAAGACTACTAGCACCAAAAACTGTACTTATAAAAACCTTCCTTATCGATTATCATCGATGAACAAACTGAATTGTTCTGCGATGAACGGTTTAGGAAAAGACTTGAAAAAATCAAACCAGGCCCACAGACTTTTGAAAATATTAACAAAGTTAGTTTCAGGAAGCCAAAACTCCCGAAAGTCATAAAGAACAGCCAAAAAACGCTAGTTCTCCCACAGGAAAAATGTGATGCATTTGAACCATATTTTCAAGACACTTTTAAGAATAACTCAATCCTTAGAACTCCAGCCTTCTCCTTGGAAGTAAACAACAGCGTTAATACTTTTCTGAACGCAAATGGCTCTATACCACAAACCTTCTTCTGCGTGGATAAACCCGCAATCTATCATCAAGAGCAAAATATTTTCACCAACCCTCTGCACCTTTTCGTCTTAACCAAGACAATAAACTCAAAAAAATCGAGTGGTCCCGACAAAATTTCAAATGCAATTATTATGCCGATTTACTTTAGCTTTCTGATTTGGTTATTCATATTTGGCCAAAAGTACTTTGACGTTATGAGTTTTCTAGTGGCCCTGATACCAGGGTGAGACAGTTTGTGTATTTTGTTGAAAATTACTCGTCTCAGATTTTCCGGTACATAAGGGCGATTTATACCTGTTAAAGTTTCACACCAAACTACTTGGTCTTCCACAGGAATGTGAATTTTCGAAAGAGTGAAAGAACTTTTCGAGTCTGCTTTGTTAGCTGTTTGTGTCATTTGTTTTAGCTGATCGTCTGTATTTTGGGCTTCACATAAAGATGTTAAACTAAGAACGGTTTGATCTATTGAATATCTGATATCGTTCGTGAATTGGGAAATGTCTTGTTTGACGAGGAGACTTTTCAGTTGAGGATGACAAGGCCATGGTCAAAGGCTTGTGGTCGGTAAAGACAACTAGGTCTCGTCCCTCGACTAAATGCCTAAAATGTTTGATGGAGAGATAAATTCCGAGTAGTTCGCGATCAAATGTCGCATATTTTCGCTCAGCTGGCTTTAATTTTCTGGAAAAAAAAAACAAAGAGGCTCCCATGTATCTTTATTCTTTTGTTGCAAAACGGCACCTACGGCATCACTAGAAGCATCTGTACAAAGGCTAATCTGTGCACTTGGGTCAGGATGGTTGAGTAATGTACTGTCTTTAAGACGTTTTTTAATTTCTTGAAACGAATTTTCGTGGATTGTTAACCAAACAAATTTGCTTTTCGCCTTTTGTTTTGTGTTCGTATCTTTCAGCAATTCATACAGCGGTAATGATATGTGCGCGGCGTTAGGTATAAATCTATGGTAAAAATTTACCATTCCTAAAAAGCGTTGTAACTTTTTAAAAGAAGTAGGCGAAGGAAAGTCATTGATTGCTTGGATTCTCTCCTCAGAAGGAGCTATTCCTTCAGAAGAAATAACATGACCAAGAAACTCTATTTTACTTTGACCAAAAACACTTATTAGGATTAACGTTAATTCCATTATCTTGTAGCCTGGAGAAAAGAAGACGTAGATGTTGTTTATGCTTTTCAGAGGATTCGCTAGCGATGAGAATGTCATCAAGGTAGCAAAAAACAAAATCGAAATCTGACAAGATTTCATTTATAAATCTTTAGAAAGATTGTGCTCCGTTTTTGATTCCGAACGGCATACGGAGAAATTCGAACAGGCCGAAGGGAGTGATGATCGCTGTTTTGAATATGTCCTCTTCGGCAATTGGAATATGGTGGTATGCTCGCACCAAATCCACTTTGGAGAAAATTTTGCTACCGTGCAAGCTGCGATTGCAATCTTGAATGTTTGGGAGAGGATATTTATCGAACACGGTAACTGCATTTAGCTGCCTGTAATCTCCGCATGGTCTCCATTCATTTGGAATTATTTTAGGAACCATATGAAGAGGGGATGCCACTGGGGATTAAGACGGACGGCAAATTCCTAATCTTACCATTAAATCGAATTCGGCTTTAGCAGTGCTATATTTTTGAGGATCGAGACGGCGAGCTCGTGCTGAAGGGAGAGGACCCTCTGTCGCTATATGGTGAATTACGTTATGACGAGCTTTAATTTTAAAATCAGGTGGTGATTTTAGAGACGGGAACTGGTTCAGTATACATCCGTACTCGCCTATGTTATTAAATAATTTGGGTGAGTCCGACAGCACAGATAAAGCCATGCATTTGACTGATAGCGAAGTAGTTTCGTCCTGAAGTTGTCTGTATCGTAAATTAACGACAAGCGTGAATTTGTATAAAAAATCGGCTCCTAAAATAGCGTGATCAATAGCTGCGATGACAAATATGTGATCAAAGTTCCGACGCAAGCTTAGATTTAAGGTTAAAGCTTTGCAGCCAAATGTACTAATGGCTGCGCCATTGGCTGCAACAAGGTTCGAGTCCGATTGTCTAATACTTTTGGGAAATAGTTTTTTGGATACGATAGATATCTCAGCACCCGTATCGACTAAAAATTGTATAAACGAATAAGCGGCGTGAGTGTTGGCTACGTTTCGTTGCCGCAGACGAAGTAGCTATTGATCGTTTTTTTGTTCCGCGGATGAGCCGTAGGTTTGCTTATTACATGGTGGTGTACATTTTTTGGCCATGTTACCGTATCGTTTATGATACCAACATACATTTTGCTTTGACCGTACCGGGGTTGCTTGTCTACTAAATATTTTATCTCTGGATTGAGCGCTGTTTCTATACCGAGATTGTCGAATTTCTAGACGCCTAATCCGGGTTTCAAGATTTCGTATTGCGTTTGGAGAATTGCTTCGATTATGGTTTGAAGAGGAGGTGCCTTGTACTGAACAGATTCGCGAAGCTGAAGAAGTAGAGTCATATATTTTGTCTGCGATATTAAACAGTTCTTCGTTAGAGTGCGTACCTTCTATTGCTATTACGCAGGCTTGCAAAGCTGATGGTAATTTATTAAGCCAAAGTTTTTTTAATAGGGAATTGTTTACGAGGCTGTTGCCTCCTGCTAAGGACTCCATTTGCCTATATAATTCTGATGGCTTGGAATCACCGAGTTCCATTCTATGTAATAGGGCGTCTAGCGTCGTTTTAACAAGCATTCTTTAAGGTTTTCATATTTATTGCTCGTAGGCGGATGCAACAAGACATCGGCTACCAGTTCCATAGTCTCATTGGACAAGGAAGCAACAAGGTAATCATATTTTGTGCCGGATGCAGTAATATTTTTCACGAGGAATTGCGTTTCCACTTGGAGGAACCATAGATCTGGTCTATGATTCCAAAAAGGTGGAATTTTGAGGGTTGAAACGATTTGTGAGAAATTACTTTCCGGTACTTCTACCGGGGTATTTTCTGCATTTAATTTGGGAAGGTTAGTGTTTATTGTTCCCGTGTGGGGCATTGCGAATAATTACTGATAGCAAAAACGTACGAGAAGCTGGTAGTTAAGGTGTTTTTTTTTTGTAAACTAAATCGATTTTAAAGTCTTTCCCGGCTTTTACTCATTTAAATGTCATGAATTAATCTTAAATGCTTTAATTCTATACATTTATATCACGTGAAATCATGAAAACTTGAAAATAATATGTACCTATGTTCAAATGTAATATATATAAGGAGAAAAAGATAAATACAAATTTCAATTACACTAAATTTACACTACTTAAATTGTTAGTAGTAGGTATGTGTATATGCAAATGAGTTAAAAACAAAATTTTTAATTATTTGTCTTGAAAGCACTCTTTTTTTAATCAATTATTTGGATTTTACTCAGTGTACTTACAGTTTCGCAATGATCTGCCTAATTGTTGCAATTGGCTATCTTAATGGTTTTGTAATTTAAACAATACAATGAACGTTTTTAATTTCCTCAATGATGATAGCTGATAACGAGAAAGAAATTTAAACTATTTTTCCTAAACAAAAAAAAGCTGTACTTCCTCGGAATGTGTGTGTCGTTTCACGTTGTGCAACTTCTGTATAGATGTTTGATGTAGTACATTAACAGCGGCTAATTACTTGTACCGTTAATCCTCATCCTCGTAAAATATCCGATGAGAAATTGCCAGAATTTACATATTATTTTCCAATTGTGCAATTATTAAATTGATATGCTGATTTTGATGCCTTTACTAATGTCACCTTTTAGATATGCTGAATGATAGTTGTAGATATGCTACCAATTACACAAATCACGATTTTCCCAATGAATATTTTCCAATAATTTAGGTAGAAAGTAGAAGGTAGCTCATATGCCCTTTGTTGAGTCCGATGTCCAAGTAATGTTTAATTTATTTGCTGCTTTGCCAGAAATTTCAATATTTTGGTACGGTGGCGTTTTAAGTTTGGATAAAATAAAAAAAAAAACAAATTATTTATCACTTAATTTCCACTTGATTGATTTATTTTTTTTGTTGTTCAACCAGTCGGGGTCACCATTTGTTGGATGTTGCAAAACCAACACGCCGGCTTAACTTATTTCTTTATTGTTGTCAACTTGAACACTGGTTACGGACTAACTTAAATTCTAGATCTACTGGGGTAAAAACTAATTCGGTTAAATGCTATCGTAATAATCGGGAATGATGACGTGCTCTCTTCTCTTATCACTAGGTAAGAGACGTTGAGTAAACTCTTCTTTTAGGCAATTATTATTTATGCATATGTATGTATATTGAACTTTGCTTAAGGCCTGAGCCGCTACAACCCGTTTTTTCACTAACCTTATTTTAACAAAAATTTAAATTATCAAAATTTTTTTATTATTTTTCAGCACCCTATCTGGGAGTCTTTGAACCCAGATATTTCCTGCATGAGCAGTCATTGACGCTCATTTTGTCACTACCCATTTTATTCATCCCGTTCACTAATTATTTCCATCCTGTTTTAATTTACAGGTAAATAAGCCAAACTCTAGTGGAAGCCCACAAAATAGATTGAACCAATGAATTACAAATCAACAGACAAATGAATTTTGGATGATTTTTTTTCAGCAAATCTATAAGTGAGCTTTGTAAAGAAGACTTAGAGTAAATTTCCAATATAAATTTCTTTTTTTATGAAGTGAAATAATAATAATAATTTTCCTGTGATAAATTGAAATAAATTGAGTAATCTGACATCTTGAGTTCAACTGCCTTATCATTATTCAACCGGCACCTTCCATTTTATGATTAACCCCACATTGGGACTTAACAGGTACTGAGTTGAAAATTTTACTTTTTAAGCAGCCCCATAGCTCTTTCGGTGGCCAGTTGATGTCTCCTCGGCGACTAATTATTCTTTCAGGGAAGAAATCGTGAAGAGCAGCTAAGGAGTCATTTGTGACGTAGGAAGTGGATTTACCTTGCTGGAAAAATGTGTTTCGGTTGTAGCCAATCTGGTTTTGCAGAAGTTCAGATAATATTGCAATATCGATCGGAATTAACAGTCTGAGCGCTACAGCAATTATTCTAAAAAAAAAAAAAAAAAAAAAAACCCTGACTTGATATGGCAATCAAAACGACAACCTTAGGCGAGTAAAATGGTTTCTGATACAGTTCTAGCGGATTATCGCAAGTCAATATCTACAATTTCGTTTATTCACATGGCCGTTGATGTGAAAATTGTATTCAACAGGAAACCATATATTAAAGAAGCTCTTAAAATGGGTTTTCATTGTTCTGCAGATTTTGATACGTTTAGTATGATCATCAGGCTCTTGCACAATAAAAACTCTTTAGTGGTGAAAATGTAATTCTTTAGGAATAATGCGATAAACTGTGGATTTGTTTAAATTTAGACAAATTGTGGGCAATCGTAATGTTTGTCCTGGATCGACCATAGCAGACTGTCGAACGCTCCTCGACATTCGTGCTCGTTCTTTTTGTCCTTTCGCACCCAGTTTATTTATCCGACATTCTGTTCTGTTCAAACTTGCGCATCCAATGCTTGTTTAAATTTGCACTTGGTAGATTTCTCATGGCCGTTAAATTAACATAAGTACAGTAAAGGTGTCGAACAACAGTACAAGAATCGTCATTTTTATAAAATGCGTACCCGTGAAACGATCCATTGTGTCCAAATATGTAGTGAAAAACGAAATTTTGTATAGCAACGCTACGAAGGAGTAACCCTAACTTAATTTTGTTTTGTTTTTTTTTAAGGCCATATATGCATAATTTCAGCTCTCGAATTATCGTGAGGACGGACGAACGGACAAATGGACGGATTAAAATGACTTTAAATTTTATGCTAGGTGTTTAATCCATTTTGTTCTGCCATCAGTATTTCTAGGTGTTACAAATGGAATGACAAACTTGGTATACCCTATGATTTCATCTAGGCTATTAAAATAAGGAATCCACTAAAAACCAAAGGGGATGACAAATTTATCCCTCAACAATCTACTAACGTCTAGGATTAAAATTTTAGTTTTTTATATTTAAATAACAAAAAGTGTAAATGAAGGACGGCCGTAGGTTTACTTAGACTAGAGACGGAAAAATAAGCAAACCTTGTACTGATATGTTAAAAAGGGCTCAAATAGTGCACCAGAATCTGCATACATTAAAAGGAAATTGTTTTGCTCGCACCTTCATACTTGTTTTTTTTTTAAATATTAAAATTAAAGTTTTCCAGAACAAACAAGACCACCCCTAGACACTGGGCTTACAAGTGATTTGATGTTTTCTACATACATACATATTTACAGCCGTAGAAGCAGCTTAGGCGTAATCGATTACCTTGGAACTAACATACAATTTGGTTCACTGTGCTCCGTTCATATGGTCAGACTTTGTAGGAGAACACGACTCATTATGATACAATCGAACGCATATACATATATGTACTCTTGTAATAATAAAAATTGTATAGGAAAAGTATACTCCTACTATTATAAGTTACTTCAAACTAATATTTTCAGTTATATTGTAACAAAATTTTTGTGAGCTTTGAACTTATTAAAAGCTATGCTTATTATTATTTAGCATTCATTCACATCCATTGTATTTTTGGATCCTGAAAGGAAACTTCAGTTTTTATCGAATTTACAGGTGATTAAGTTTCTTGTACGCCTTTTATGCATGTGCCAATGGTTTCGCCCTGATATAAAAAGATAATATCTTACGAGTTTCCCTTATATTGAATGAAAGGAAAAAAAAATTTGTGGTAACGTAAAGCTACATGAGAATGACTTTTCCATTTGTTATTAAGCTATGAGGGAATGATCAGTGTGATAAGAATGGGAAAAACTGTGATTTCTTACGACCTGTATAGATTTTATCTTTTTCAAAAGGCGATATATGAACGATATTGCACAATGGGGTAAGCATTTTGTCATTTAATTTTTTCCGATATACACACATACATTTGGTTATGATGTTAAAGATAAGAAGCCCAGTAAAGTTACATATAGAAATAGCAGAGAACGTGAGTATTTAGGAAATGAAATTCTAAAGAATGTTCAACCTTTTAGCGTATAGAATATACATACATATAGGTCGGGTTTAGTACCCGAAGGTCTTTTTCTATCAATGCTTCTAAATCTTGGTGGACATTTTAATATAAAATCCTATGAGAAATATTACATCTAAGTTAGGTGAAAATAGCAAAAGAATCATTAGTTTAAAGTAGATTAGGTTTATTCTACTCAAACGGAGTCGGTTAACTATTGTACGACAGTAGGTTAGCATACATTAGAGGTTAAGGATAAAACATAAATGCATTTCATATAAAGGTAAGTGCAAACTCTCACAATACTAACACAAAACATATAATTACAACACAACAAAATCCTATGATTTAATAGCATACTATAAGTTGTGTTATGTAATTCGACTTGTACCACTCCGTATTAATATCGCCTCTTTCTACTATAATTTTTTAATCTTTAAGACTTTTTTAAGACTTCTTAAGAAGAAGAGGAAAGCCCGAAAATACTATTAATAAAAATTAACAAAATAAATTTCAAATGTAGCTTCGTCATTGACGAAGCCGCAGTCAAATAAAATTAATTAGGTTAAATATGCTATAAATTATTATAATCCTTGCAACTAACGGACAAATTTAATACAAAAAAAAAAGCAAGATGAACAGCAAGTAACAGGAAAACTTGTATACACATAGCACAAAAAAAAAGGATCCAAACCAAGACCCTCGAGAAGTACTTCCCAAGCCATGTAACAGAAATCTATTTGTGCGTGCGAGTCCGTTCTCTAAAATGTTCTAACCGGAATACTTATCGAAAAGTACCAGACATTGACTTTATATAGGCCATAAAGCCTGAACTACTATCCACACAGGAAAATAGTCTTCGAGCTGAGCCTTACTCAGCTGAGTAATAGTTGCGATAGTGTATATGCGGTCGGAGTCCGACACTGTAGGCAGACATATTCGATTTCATCAGCCCACGGCACAGCTACATATTGTTATAGCCGTAGCGTATACAGTAAAGTATGTCCCATTGTACTGCGCCACTGACATCTCGCTGACAGTAAAATAGTCGCAGCCACACATTGTAGTATCCTTCTAAAATCCATAATGCTGTCACTGACGTCTGGCTGATACTAATACAGTCGCTGCTTACACGGCACACTGTACTGCTAAGCTCACTTGACGGTACAACTGACATTTTTAGCAAGCGACAGTACCACAACATTTTTCATATTTCATACACACCCAGTTCTTCATTAGGCAGCACCAGTGATTATATTTATAGTACATGCATTCCTCTACATGGCATAAGTTCAACTAAGGCTGTCAGTTCACCAGTTAGAAGGCAGTATTACTGGATATCAGGTTTAATCTACACAAGATTTCCATTCGCAATCAATTCAATGTTATATTTGTTCTTTCCCCGTTAATAAATCTTTAATTCGCGTTGTATGCTAATAGTATCACGGAGATGCTAACTTACATAGCATTATATACATATATCTATTTCACAAACGGTAGTACTGCAAGGCCTTAGTGCTTTATACGTATCCAGCCTTCTTTTTAACAGCTCAGTGCCGGCTGTGACGAGTTAGAAAATCGGGTTGCGATTGTCGTCAAACGCAACCAAATTGGATCTGTGAGAAGAAATAAAAGTTCATATTCAAATTCAGTTAAAGGAAATCTTGTATTGAATAAGAGTAAAGGCCACCTCAAATCTCTTACACAATTATACGCGGTTGAGCAAGCACATAAGACAAAAATCTGGCACAGTATAAATCTCTCGGTGAAGGTAATAATACTGGTGTAATACATTTATTATTAATAATAGCTTAGCGGCACCTCTGAGGTGGATTTTCTGACAGGAGGATACAAAAAGGTCGTTCCCCTCGGGCAGTCAATTTGTCTAAATATTATAATTTTCGTGTGCATATATAAAATATTAAATGGACTAAGCTTGCTCGAGAATCAATTTTACTGTGCCCTATGCACAGATCTAACATTAAAATTATATAACATAATACTACATATGATATAATGATTTAAATATGTTGATAGATATTTACGAATATATTACGTTATCATGAAAACTCATTTGAGAATCAGGAAGGTAAGTCGTAATTGATACTTAAGATTCTAACGTGCCCAATGACTATTGTGAGATCTAGTCTCGAACGTAGGACGGAGGATGCCGGTAAAATGGAGTTTTTTCACTTCAAATAAATGTATAAAATTTTATTTAAACTAAAATTCATTTGCTTAAAAATAATATCACAGAAAATTCACAAATATAAAAATTAAAAAAAACTAGTCTTCTAGCATTGTCACCTACGGCCAAGTGACCCATAGGGACCCCTACAAGATTCCTGGTGTTTTTTCTGCTGCCATTAAGCAGCTCCATTGTTCTGCTGCTATTAAGCAGCTCTCTTGTCTTTTCCAGTCATATGCTGGCCACAATTGCCTCGCAATATGGCAGGTATCCCTGATTGTCTACCTGATGATATCCTCTTTTATTGCTCCGATTGGTATCCTCACATAAGCTACCGCTGTGAGCTATCCAATTCAAATCCGGTTTGGGCCAACTTATCAGCCATCTCCTTGCCTGAGATATCCTTATGGCCAGGTACTCAGCACGTGCCTGACAGCTGATATCTCAAGCCTAGTATTGCATAATTGCACCAATTTTGATTTTAACAGCACAGCATCCAGCGCCCTGCTTCCGTGAGGGCACTCTGCACATGGATACCAATATTGGCGCCTGATAAATCGCGGGAAATTATGCCTTAAAAATACTACATTTGTCATGTAGTCTATAACGCTCGTTCCACTGAAGATCTGTGGTGTACACTCCAGCCCCTATGTCCGCACTTGTCTTGAAACCATCCGTAAAAATCGGAAGATTGGATGCTACGATCATCTCTTTCCCAACTCAATCGTTCCTGGTGGGCATAATTGTATTGACATGCCCACCAAAAGTCACGGTTGGTTCTTGATAGTCTGTTTCTTACCTGAAATTACTACAGTCGATCTTCCGGAGTATATTGGAGTCCCCAACACCACTGCCTATCTACAAATTCCCGCCCACACCCTGACAGCGCAAATTGCCGCTACACCTCTGCAATAGAGGTCCAGCGGCAGTAAGTCAAGTGCTGCCGTGGGGGTGGTGCGGAGGCACTTGGTTATTCCCATACAGGCAGCCCTCTGAATTTTTGACAGCACCTCTAGATTACATTTCCTCGTGAGTGCCGTTCAGCAGACAATGGAGCGGTGGTAGAGGATGGGCTGAAATATGGCTGTGTATATCCACAGTACTATCTTGGGTTTTAATCCCAGTTTCTTGCTCAATCTTAGTGTTATATCTTTATTATTCCTCCTCAAATAATCAAGCCCCATTTCCAACTGTGGGGGGATCAAACTCACTGTTATTAGAAATTTTATTAGATGAGTACAATTCTTGATACTCCATTAAGACCAACTATAATAACTCGTAGTAATGTTGCTGAGAAGAAAGTTTAGTCTCCCGCTTATTCCATATTAAGACGGCCACCAAACTCTACAAAGCCGAGTAGCCGTGAGCCTGTCATATATCTATTGACGCCATTATACGTACCTGCAGTAGTGTAATACGGTGCGGGACCACATTTTCTTCTCAGTGATGAGGAGATAATCCCAGACCTGAATTTGTGTAAAGCCAAGAAAAGAAACAGTTTGGTGGCGCGAATACTGCCGACGAATCAAGACTGAAAGGAAGAAACTGGCTAACGGAGACTAAATTACTTGATAGTACGCCGTGCCACTGTCAGTATCCTAGACAAGCTCTTGAAAAGATAGCGGAAGCAGAGGTCCAATAGAGGAGGTTACAAGTAGAGGTGGCTAATGGTGCTATGACGAATGACCATGGTATGTGGTCTTGGATGACAGTTTTCTTAATAAGACCAAGAAGTGCGTTTCTACGTCACTCCTGCGCTCACTCAGGTACGGTATTTTGGAATATACTTCTCGCGTATGTTTAGATTGGCTCCAGATGTTCTTGGTGTAGTTGCGGAAGAGAACCTAAGTCTATTAGCTGCCTCTGGCGCTGACTGGAATGTTCTTTACGTTCAGGAATCTTAAGGCATTGAAGCCACTATATAGCTGTTTCCTTCCTTTGCCTCTTTGGGCTTAGTAAAAACTTTAATGGTCTCTCACAAAATCGAACTGAACGCTGCAATTCCGATAAAACAGAGATTTCATCCTATTTCACCAGCAGTACAGAGTTTGATGGACACCGAATTTGATCGAATGCTGTCACAGTGTGTGATGGAGGATAGTCAGAGCTCTTGGAGCTCTCCAGTTGTTCCAGTAAAGAAACCGGGAAAGTTTCGGCTCAGTTTTGAAGCCAGGAAAGTCAACTCCGTTACGAATAACGATGCTTTCTGGAAGATCCCGCTAGGTACTTCTTCTGGAGACAAGACTGCTTTTGCAGTGCCTGGTCATCCTTTCTATCATTACACAGTGATGCCATTCGGCCTATGTTTGAGGAAAGCTGGCTTCACTATTAATGTAGAGGAGAGTACATTCAGTATAACAGAGAGTAAATACTTGGCTTTTATTGACGGGAAAGGATGTATCAAAACATATCCAATAAAATCACAGATATAATTGAATATACAATACCTAAAGCTGCTCGTCAGGTCCAACGCATACTAGGTATACCGGGATGGTAACGTCGATTCATACCCAACTATGCTGATCTGACTGCCTCCATCATTTACACTCTTAAAAATTGTAGTCAGCTCCAAAGGACACCTGAAGCCCAGACGTCTCTGGAACAATTAAAACAAAAGTTTACTTCCGCTCTATTGCTAGTGTGTCCAAATTTCACCAAGCTATTCGTTATACAATACAATGCGAATCAACAAGGCATTTGTGCAGTGCTGTTACAACTAGATGACGATAGCCGCGAAAGACTTAAAGCCTATATATGGAAAAAGTTGCACTCAGCATAAGGTAATGTTATGTATCTGAAACAGGCCTAAAAGTAAATTTATAAAATATATAAAATAAATAAATTCTATAAATTTCATACAATAAATTTTCACATAAGCTAACCATGCCTAAAACATGGTTAGCTTATCAATTCAATCAGTGAAGAAAATTGCGTCAGCAATTTTCTTCACATTCCATAAATTAAAACAAAATTATTCCCATGGTAAATTTTGCCTTCAGCAAAATTTGCCAGTAGAAATAATTACTTTAAAAAAATAAAGCAAAAGACAAATCGTACCTTCAGTACGATTTGTCGTGAAAATTATAATATGTATGTACGAACGTACATACATATCACAAAAAAAGCTTTCGCGATAAGAAATGCGCGCCGCGAGATTACATTATATGTATACGCGCGCGGCAATTTTAATCGTCGTGACGGTGGCTGATGTTTATAAAAGCATCAAATGTCAAGTCACCGTCCAACGAAAAATATTCTGGACTTGTTTAATCAAGTCCAGAATAAATAAAAATTCTCTCAGGGTGAAAATGCAACTATGCATTTTCTACCCTGAACGAAGGCTCTTGATCGCGACAAAAGTGATCAAGAGCCAAGTTGGTTTGAAAATCTGTCAATCGACGGTTCGGCGGAGAAAAGTAGCGAGTTGAATTTAAAGTTTTCTACGTGGCGGTAGCGCGGAAGTTGCAGTCGGATATTTAAACGAGAGGAGTCGATTTTTAACTGGGTGTCGATAAAAAAAAAAGAAATACGGCTGGTGTTGGTTCTTGAGGTCAGGCGCGGTATAAGAAACACAAATTAATTAAAGAACAGTAATTAAACAAAGTTCTGTTATTTTAATATATAAAAAAGAAACGGAAGTTTTTGTGGTGAACCGGGCAAATTAATATAAAATAGGGAAAGGAAAGTTTATGTTATTTTGTAAAATACAGGAATGTTTAAAAAAAAAATGTTTAAAGAATAAAGTGGAAAAAAATGTATATCAAGTGTCGTGTTTAATTAAGAAAAAAGCCCCCAAAACAGAATAAGGAATACCAGCCACGCTGAAAGAAAGAGGATAGAAAGCTGTGAGTACTACCAAGATATAACAATTGGCGCAGCCGGTAGGATAGAGGAAGCCTACTTTGAAAAACAAAAAAAAGTATAAGCGCTCGAAAACCCTCTATCCTACGAATCTAAAAGGAGTTTAGGACGAGATCGAATACTGGGCAAGACACCCTACCCTTCGCCTGAAGTTGAGTCTGGCTTCAGGAGTATTTCGATCTTGTCGGCTCCCAACGCTCGGGGTCGGACAGCTTTAACTGCCTCTGTTTGTAAAACACGCAGCCACCCCCTCATCAAAGCACAAAGTGCCAACGTGGGACAATAGCGGGCTTCATCCCAGCCCAGGATAAAAAAGTCCACAACCCAAAATTTCGAAATTTACACTTGAAGGAAGGTAGTTTGGAAACCATCCGCTATCTGCGATCCGGAGCTGAAAGGGACTTCGAAGTAGGCAACGCGCCCCCCTTTCAGCTTTTATCCAGGGGAATTTAAGTAGGCCACGGGCCCCCCCGGCAGCAAAAGAACTTCAAGAAACCGAACCAACGATCCTGAATTGAGAGGGACCTCGAAGAAGGCAATAAGCCCCCCTCTCAATTTGAACCAAGGGAATTAAGACGGCAGAAGCCCCCCTAGCTGCAAATTTCACACACGGTGGTCCATGAGCGAGGAAAGCTCCCACCAAGAAATACCGCCGGAAATCCAACTTCCGTCAACTCCTCAACAATCTTCCTCGCCGGGCGACGCACAGGAAGATCCGTCCCGGTACGAAGGAGGCAACGCGGGAGAAACATCCGCAACAGAGGGTGCTACTCAAACACCCCCAACAAATTCAACAAAAAAAGGGGTAACACTCAGGAGTGGGACAATCCTTACAGGTCCCCAACAAGTAAGACCTTCTACTTTAAATTTAGAAAATTATTTAAAATATCTAGAGGGGAAAGTGCGAGACTCCTCCGAACTTTCTATTATACAGTGCGATTCTATCGATAAACAGCTCAAAAAGTCCCGTGAACGGCGGCTTGAGCAAATCGCGCAATTCAAAGAAAGTACGGAAAAATTTAAAGAAAGCTTAAAGCAGTTTGGGGAACTCTCGCACTCTCTCGAAACAGAAATTACAAATAACAGTGTAGAATTAAGAGAAGGCGCCATTGAAGACAGTGTCAGTGATTCCACCGTAAGTGAGGTCCTTTTGAATTGGCTGGGCGACTCCCTTCTGGAGACCAGTCTAGAAGAAACTAGCTCCCCAAAAGTGTCAAACTTTAGCTTCAGAATCCCCAAT
Source organism: Dioctria rufipes (assembly GCA_963924295.1). Lineage (NCBI taxonomy): Eukaryota > Metazoa > Arthropoda > Insecta > Diptera > Asilidae > Dioctria > Dioctria rufipes. Next base: position 125,317,172 of record OZ002743.1, read on the forward strand.
ATAAACATGGCAGATTACGCGAAAATCGCCAAGCTAACTGCCCAGCTCGTTCCCCTATTCTCAGGAGAACAGCACCCAAAATTGAGCCTTGAGCTCCAAACTTTCCTAGGATGCTGCAGGCAGGTAATCCAGTGCATCTCGGTGGATGAACTAACAGCATTTTTACAAATCTTTCCCACCAGACTTCGAGGCGAAGCCTACCAGCTTTTTGCCTCAAATATGCCCACTACTTTCAAAGAAGTAGAAGAACGGCTAAATCGCACATACCTGCCTAGAGAAACTTACCAGGAACTGGTAAATAAATTAATCACTACAAGGCAGTATCCATTAGAGAATCTCACAGCCTTCACGGCACGAGTAAAACAAATGCTGGCACTCTGCAATGAAGCAGCAGAATCCAAATACGGAGCCACAGCAGCACCAGCTGTTAAAACGCAGTTGGAAGATTTCGCGAAAAACGCACTGAAAACAGGCGTAAATAACCCATATATGTGCCAATACCTTCTGACCATGACAGACGGCACGGTGGATGACCTCGTACAAAGAGCACTCGACATGGAACGTCTCCAGCAAAGTGCTCTATTCCTGCAACCTTCAGGGCAATTTCAGCCAAATGTGATGCAAAATCCGATACCCCATTCAATAAGTGCAACAACACCAAATAACGCACATTTTAACCAACTTAATTCATCCGCTAATCACAGCGTATTTACTCCCGGCATAATGCCATTCGCTCAAGTTCCTCAGACCCTGCCAAACCCAAGCAGTCACATACCAACGTCACAGTTCACACAGGCCGGCACAGCATATATCAAACAGGAACCAAGATCGCCAGATAAAAATTATAATGTAAAAAATAAAAATAATTATTTAAATAAAATTACTTGTAGTTTTTGTAATTTAAGAGGCCACACATACGCAGATTGCCTCAAACGTAAAAATACTCCGTACTGTGTGAACTGCAAAATATACAACCACGATATACGTGACTGCAGGAGGAACAACAACAATATTCAGAGATCAAGCAACAATGGTGGACCATCGAATCAACGCCCTAGAGAGCCGCAGAATCCCAATAACAATTCCAGAGTCTATAACGTGCGTAAAAAGTGCGAATTTTGTGGACGTTCTGCACATGCAGTAAATAACTGCCAACAAAAACGTAAATGGGAAGCCCGGAGTCAGGGAAACGACGTACAGTCGACCCAAAACTCCCCGGCTCGACTATAAATCTCCCATCTAATAAAATAGGGTCTCCTCAGCAGCCCGATTCCAGTGTCGCTACAGTAAAACTTCCTTTAGACATTGGCCTGAACGGCCAAACTAAACTAGTAGTAGACACAGGCGCTGAGGTTAGTATAATAAAGAAAAGGTCATTAAAAGATCTCAAAGAAATTAACCACAATGAGGCATGTACACTTCAGACCCCATTTGGTACCGGAAAGACGCTGGGAAATTGCCAGGGAAACTTCGTTTTCAAAAACAAAATTCCCTGCAAGTTTCAAGTCGTAAAGAACTTGCCTGGCCTTTCCGACGATGGACTTCTAGGAAATGATTTCCTAGCAAAAAACTGTAACGTTGAGGGTCCTAACAAGGCACTAAGGTTTCCTCGCACGGAAACTAATCCAGACGAATTTGCTTTGCCATTAGAGTTTGACACGGACAAGCTACATTCTGAAAAAGCAGTCGAAGTAAGAACACTTGCAGAAGAGGTAGAGTCTAAACAGGCTGAACTATCCACCTGCAGTGTCTTCAAGGCTTCTCAAACGAGAAAAGCTGGCTGCCAAGCTCCAAAAGGGCCCAAGGAATGTGAAAAAAGCTGTCTGGGCGAGCAAGAGACCGATGATGGCAGGCAGCAATTGGTTACCTTTAAGGAACCAATCTGCATACCTGCGCGCTCTCAAATTGTGGCCCCAGTGCCGTTACAAACTCAAGAAGAAATGCTCTGTTTATCCCAAGAGATAAGCGATGGAGTCTTCTTGGCAAACAGTTTGCTGTCATCTGGAGAAGAACTAGTGCTGGTTAGTATTCTCAACGCTAACAGTCATCAAGTAGTCATACATAGCTTAAAGTTACAGCTATATCCAATAAACGACTACACCATAGTCCCATTAACGCACACAAAAGACCACAAAAGCACTCACATTCCACTACCAAATTTAGAGGCAATATCAAACAACACAAGAGACGGAACTGAGTGTCTAAAGCCTGCCAAAAAGGTGCATATAGCTCTTCCGTCCAAAATCCCGAGGCATAAGTCACTATTAATCAATCAACGGCCATATAAGAACGGTAGCGAGTCGCTAAAGCCTATACTAAAGGTGCATATTACTCCGCCGTCACACAGCACACAGAATGCTACATGGTCAAAAAGCAATAGCATTGACGCGCATGAGTATTCCACACAACCTAAGGCAAAGACCGCACAGGTGTATCAAACTCAGCCGTCAACAAAGCAGGAAGCAAGTACCCTGTTACATGCTAAATACAACAAAATAAAGCCTCATAAGGAATTAACTAAATTCAATCCAACTTCAGGACACAAATTTACAAGAAATAGGAAGACAAACCAAGGTTCAGCCGACAAGACGGCGATATTACAACATATACGATATCTATACCCGGATAATGAGACTCCGGACGATCCAAAACAATACCCGCGTATTTCTAGGCTAGAGCAAGAACTCAGCCTAGACACTAATTTAACCGCGGAAGAAAAAATTTCGATATCAGAACTCTGCGAAGAGTATAACGATATCTTCTTCCTCAAGGGTGACAAACTCACCTATACAAATGCGATAACGCATAATATTCCATTGGTGCAAGATCAAGCACCAATCAATCAAAAAATGTACCGCTTACCTGAAACACAGCGGAAAGTTATTAACGAGCAGCTAAAAGAAATGCTAGACAGCGGGATAGTCCAGTCTAGTAAAAGCCCTTGGAATTCACCTCTACTAGTTGTCCCCAAGAAAGCGGGACCTGACGGTGAAAAAAGGTGGCGCGTCGTTGTCGATTTTCGTAAATTAAACGAAAAGACAATTGGAGACGCATTCCCGCTACCCCGAATCGAGGATATTCTCGACCAGCTAGGTCACGCAAGGTATTTCACCACACTCGATTTGGCCAACGGCTATCACCAAGTTCTTGTCGACAAAAAAGATCGACATAAAACTGCTTTCAGCACAAGTTATGGGCACTACGAGTTCAAGCGTATGCCATTCGGGCTCAAAGGAGCCCCCGCCACATTTCAACGCCTAATGAATTTCATCTTAACAGGCCTACAAGGCCTCGAATGTTTTGTCTACCTAGATGACATTGTCATCTATGGAAAAAATTTAAATGACCACAACGAAAAGTTGAGGAAAGTCTTCAATAAGTTGAGAGAGAACAACTTGAAACTGCAGCCAGAGAAGTGCCAGTTTCTAAGAAGAGAAGTTGTTTACCTAGGACATAAATGTTCTAGCGAAGGAGCCCTACCAGACCCAAGTAAGACGGCCTGCGTCCAAACATTTCCTGTTCCAAGAACAGTAAGGCAAGTTCAGTCATTTTTAGGACTTGCCAATTACTACAGGAAATTCATTCCAGACTTCTCCAAAATTGTACGTCCAATTACGAATTTACTCCGAAAGGATGTAAAATTCACTTGGACAGAGAAATGCCAAGAAGCATTTCAGAGCATAAAAAGTGCTTTAATTTCTCCACCACTTTTAATTTACCCTGATTTTTCAAAATCATTTAATCTTACTACTGACGCAAGTAACGAGGCTCTAGGAGCTGTTCTTTCTCAAGGAGAAGTCGGAAAGGACCAGCCCATTGCCTATGCAAGCCGCACATTAAACAAAGCCGAAAGAAATTACTCTACTATAGAGAAAGAATTATTCCTATTGTCTGGGCTACCAAGAATTTCAGGTGCTATCTTCAAGGCCGGAAATTCACGGTCTACACTGACCATAAACCTCTCAAAGGTGTCTTCAATGTGAAAGACCCTACTTCCCGTTTGGTGAGATTTCACCACAAATTATCTGAATTCGATTACAACATCGAATATAAACCAGGGAAGTACAACACTAATGCCGATGCACTAAGTCGCATCCCTCAAGCATTAAAGGAAGACAGTTTAGGCAATACCTTAACGATAAAAGCCCTAGTCCACCACACGATGGACTCAGATGTGGAGGAAGACGATTCCACAAATAGTAAAAAGAAAAAGAAATCCGCTCATTGCTTCGTCGTGACTCGAGCTCAGAAGCAAAAGGCTCAAGAGACATTAGATAGCTCCAGTGTGGAGACAGAAGAGCACACGAATGCGGACCAAAACGAAATTCAACATACGGAGGCGGAAAAACTAAACCCAGCACCGCTTGAGCAAAAAGTAAGTACTGATAAGACACCCGAAGTTATTACGAGCCCCACGGAGATCCAAACAATCTTAAAAGATTATCACGATTCTCCATTTGGTGGCCATCAAGGTGTCATAAAAACTTACAAACGCATAAGACGCAAGTATTGGTGGAGACACATGCTTAGCGACATCAAGAAATACATAAAAAAATGCCCAAAGTGCCAGACGATGAAAGCTTCTCCACAATATAAAATGCCAATGGTTATCACGGACATCGCAGAACAACCGTTCGACAAAGTTTACCTCGATATTGTAGGTCCATTAGAAGAGACCACGTCAGGTAACAAATATATCTTGACCTTCCAAGATAATCTAACAAAATTTGTCGACTGGTATGCAATACCTAATGCCGAAATAGTCACAGTAGCGCAAGTTTTCTTTGATGAAATCGTTACGCGCTACCGCATACCCAAAAGAATACTCACCGATCAGGGAACAAATTTCCTGAGTGAATTATTCAAAAGAGTATGTAAGCTTCTAAAGGTAAAGAAGTTACAGACTTCGGCATACCACCCGC